>WNWU01000063.1:6431800-6442092 GCA_012654045.1 Ptyas mucosa | reverse complement strand
TTGATTCGGCTCTTGTTTCTCTTGTCAGTTTTCCTGCAAATTGCTTCTGGGCATTCTGCCAACCACAGTAAGATTACGGTTATCTGAAATACTGTGCCTCAGAATTGAATTATTATTCCTTGGATTCTTGCCGGCTGTTAATGAAGTTAAATTAACAGCCCTTCTGCAGAAAAGACTGATTTAAACTGTACTTGTGTTCGGACAACCACTAAGAAAGCTAATTAGTAGTCCTTAATTAGTAAACTAAGGTTTGTATGGACTTTGTGTGTGCTGCGTTCTTTGGGGTCCATAGCTGGGGCAGAACATCTCCTGACACTGTTCCATCCTTGTTCCCCATCCCACAAGTTTGTTGGTTTACAGGACAAAAAAGCTTCCCATTTCCTTCCTAACTCAGCTTGGGTTTATCTCCATTTGGGCTTGTATCAACTGGACCAGGGGCAGGCTGCTGGGGATTCGCAAGGGTTCGGGAGAACCTCTAGCTAAGATTCGGTGCAGTTCGGAGAACCCTCAAATCCTATTCCTGGCTGGCCCTTCCCACCCTGCTCTTCCGCTCCCTGGAGTCCCTATGCGGCCCGTTTTGGATGCAGATAAGTGCAGGGCATGCTCGGAGGCTCGGGGAGGGTGAAAAATGCCTCTACCAGAAGTTTGGGAAGTTCAGGCCCTCCAGAGGGCCTCCAGAGCCTGGGGAGGCCATTTTTGCCCTCCTGGAGACTCAAGGAATGCCTCCGGAGCCCGGGGAGGGCAAAACCCCCACCCCCACCCTGGTGCAGGAGGCCAACTATGGTCATGGCCACCCAGCAACTGGGCAGAGAACCCCTTGCTAAAATTTTTGAAGCCCAGCCCTGAACTGGGCCTACCTGTTATGAATGCCTATGTTAACTCTGCTGTGGAATTATGGATGGATGGAGGCTGTGGGCCATCTGACTGCCAGAATATATCTGACTCTCATCAGGAAATTACAGAAACCACCACTAATTGGAGTATCCGTTTTGACTGGTATTCATTCCCTTCCTTTAATCTTTGCAGAGTTAGAGGCCTAATTGAAGGGTTTGTTTTTACTCTGTGAGGTGAAGATGCTATGTTTCAAGGTCTGCTCTTGGCTATATTTAAGTGGCATAAAGAGATACAGGGTTATTCACTGCAGTTTTTACAGCACTTAAGAAGGGGAATCTAGGATTCTGCAGTTGAATAATCCCAGATCTGTTGAAAATCCCAAAGGTGCTTTTTTCAAAAGGCAACTGGGCTTTCCCCCCCCCCCCGAAGACATTTCACTTTTCATCCAAGAAGCTTCATCAGTTCAGACTGAGAATCTGCATAGAGATTTGGTGAAAATGTACCCAGTGGTGAAATCCAATTTTTTTTACTACTGGTTCTGTGGGTGTTTCTTGGTGGGCGTGGCTTGGTGGGCGTGGCAGGGGAAGGATACTGCAAAATCAACATTCCCACCTCACTCCAGAGGAAGGATACTGCAAAATCCCCATTCCCTCCCCACTCCTGGGGGAAAGATATTGCAAAATACCACCTCTGGGGCCAGCCAGAGGTGGTATTTGCCGATTCTTTGAACTATTCAAAATTTCCCTACGGTTCTCCGAACTACTTAAAATTTCTGCTGCCGGTTCTCCAGAACCTGTCAGAACCTGCTGGCTTTCACCCCTGAATGTACCTCTTTCACTGCGACTGAGTTCCAGGAAACTTGTTCGCTTCTGCCATTGTTCAGAGACCACAAAGCATTCTTCAAGGGACATCAATAAGTCATATGTATTATTTATTTTCTTTGAGTCATAATTTGAAAGGAATGAAACCTGCTCAAAATATCGAGCGCTGAATTGATTCCTGAAAGCATGTTTTGCTGAGTGAAGTTTGAAGCTTACCAAAATGAAGTATTTAAGGCCAAAATATTTGAAATCGATATTAAGAAATGGTGGTTTCTTGCTACATTGCAACAAAGGGACTCAATAACACAAATTAAAAAAAGAGAGCATGAATGTGGATTTTGTATTACTATTAGCAAGGGCAGTTTGTCATCCAAGACAGCTGATGTTTCACTGATAATAGTTTGTAGTGCAATGACTTTGGTTTTTGGGTGTGCACATTTTCTCTTGGATCTACGTACCCTGTGCTAATGGTCATTCGTTTGTTACCACTTAGGTACATAATCTTCATAAATCTCAACTCCACTCAGGGTTTTTCTGATGGTAAAGTCAGAAGGCACTAACATTTGTCAAGGGAAGAGAAAGTACATGGTTGTTATTTGGAAGTAACCTACTGGTTGATGATTTTAGCAATAACAATAGCACTTAAACTTATACAGGTAGTCCTTGACTTACAACTGTTACAATTTATCAGCCGCTCAAAGTTACAACGGCACTGAAAAAAGTGATTTATGACCGGTTTCACATGACCGTTGCATCATCTCTGTGGTCACATGATCAAAATTAAAATGTTTGGCAATTTGAAGATCTTCTAGTCCAACCCTGTTCAAGCAGGAAAGCCTATACCATTTCAGACAAATGGTTGCCCAATCTCTTCTTAGAAACTTGCAGTGTTGGAGTACCCACAACTTCTGAAGGCAAGGCGTTCCACTGATGAATTGTTCTCACTGTCAGGAAATTTCTCCTTAGTTCTAGGCTGCTTCTCTCCTTGATCGGTTTCTATCCATTGCTTCTTGTTCTGCCTTCAGGTGTTTTGGAGAATAGGTTGATCCCCTCTTCTTTGTGACAGCCCCTCTTAATTTAAGCAACAGCATCAAAAGTTGCTTTTGACTCTGAGGGCAGAACCAAAGAAAGAATGAAAGAAAGCTGAAGCTCAGGACAATGAGGGCAAAATGGTTTCTTTAATTAGTAACTTAGAAGTTACTAATTCATAAACCTTTGACAGAAATAGCCACCACTTTTCAGTATTGGGCTGAGATTTCTATCAGTGCAAGTCGAAATCGGCACTATTAAAAGATGTTTGTCAGAATGACTGGCTTTCATTTAAAAACCAGGAATGTCGCTTTTGTAACTGGATATAAATGATGGCTATTTTTGGAAAGAACTGAAGGGTTGGGAGACCATAATTGGAGGAAAACAAAATGGGATCTCATGGTGATGTAAGAAAGGAAACATTTTCCTTTGTAGTACATCCTCAGATATATCACTAAGACAATTTGCATATGTAGAAAATCTGTGGCCTTTGGTCTCATTTCAGTGTCAGTGGGTTAAGCAGAGAAACAATAGCTTGCTTCTTGAAATAACCCACTTTTTATCTTTTTTGAAATGCCAGCTTTTCTTCCCTCTCCCTCCGCCCTCTCTTCTTTCGCATTCTTCCCTTCTTCGCCTTCCTTTCTCTTCTTGATGCCATTTTCCTGTGAGAAAATTTGAAAGTTTCTCCTAAATGCTAACATTTGACTAAAAGCGGAAGGGGTGGGCTGGGAAGGGGAGATGGGAGGGCTTATTCTTTGCTTAGAAGGGAAAAAAGAGGAGGGGAAAAAAAGCTCTTGTGTGAAGAACTACATTTTGTCGAGTGGGAGACTTAATTGCCTTTCGCTCTTTCATACAGTGACTCGCCGCAAATTGCCCGGTTTTCCTGCTGATACTGTGTTACATCCTAGAAGGCAAAATCCTGGCTCCATATATATATATATATATATATATATATATATATATATATATGTGTGTGTGTGTGTGTGTGTGTGTGTGTGTGTGTGTGTGTGTGTGTGAGAGAGAGAGAGACTCAGAGGTTAATACAACTGCTTAACATGCAGGTAGCCCAAGTTTGAATCCAAGTAAGGGTATGGCTAGCTGATGAGAGCTAAATAGCTTGAAATAGATCTATACTAGTCTCCTTTTATTTCTTTATCAGTGAAATATAAATAGTAATGACAAGTTAAACACATTGAGCATTGATTTCTCTATGCATTTTTTTGAAGCACATTTCCTAATTGTGTCCTCTAAAGTTTAGAAAGCAAACTTTCACAGCTCTTCCTTTTAAAGGTAATAAACTGTGAACAGTCTTCTTTAACAGTTTGGGATGGATTAATCTCCAATGGTGCTCAAATTACTGTATACTTGGCTAACTCCTTTAAAGTAACATCTCTGTGGTAACTTAACTCTACAAGATTGTTTTTAAGGGTGATACCTCACTTGCAGTGGCTACATTGGAACTTCACAAATATCAATGTTATAAGAAGTTAAGAGATTATGAAAATCTAAATGTTTTCCCCGCATCTCTTTAAATTCCTCTCCCAGAATTCACCAGCTCCGTGTTAATGTTGCACTAACACCTCCAGATGATCCTGTAGAAATATTAGTTACAGTTTCCTGGTTCCTTGGTCCAACTCTTGTCTAATGCTTTGCAGGGTAAAATTACTGATGACGATTATAATGTTAATCAATTAAACTTACATGATGGCTACTTTGAGGTCCATAACGGATCTCAGAGTGACTGATTTTAAGAGCACCATTGAGTGAGAAATTGCTGAACTTACACACACCAAAAGGTTTCAGGCAATCTCAGGTTTCAATAAATACGTGTGTTTGTAACACATTATATCTGTGAAGTGATGAGGTAATGTATTTCACATGTAATCTGCATAATTAACCTATCCACTCCTTCCTTCCCCTCCAGCTTACCCCTCACCTCTTCCTAATTAAATCCCACATCAGTTTAGCTGCTTCATTCTTCTGATGAAGTCAGCTGCTTCTCACAAAAACTTAGGCCTTTTAATAAAATGTGTACGTCTGAAGAGGTGCTACCAGACGCTTTCTGATTTTTGAATTGACTTTAGTAACTGATAGCTCCTTCTGAGCTCTGTGTGCAGCCTGCACTGAAGGCTCAAATATTGTTGAAATAAAACTCACCAATCCCATTTAGTCACATGCTGTCATGAATTCTCCTTTCCTCACCCACAGAAGAAGACTTTAACTACTACAGTGTCGATAAAAATGACTTGTTTTCATACTGCCTGGCTCTTGATTGATCAGCTGGGTTATAGGCAAAAACCAAAGTAGGATTAGCAGACTAGTTAGTGGTGCAGAGTATTCTCAATCAATCATTCAATCAATCTATCAAATTTATATATCTCACCACTCTGGGTGGCTATTATGTCCAGACCATTGGAGATATTCACCCGGACATATGTATGTAGACAAGCCATGTATCTCCATCACACATGACTTGTCCACATACATGGTGAATTCAGCACTTATACTAATGGTTTCGTTTATGGTAGAAATCTGTTTTGGAACAAACTCATCCACCGTCTCAAGTATCTGTAGAAATAATACATTTTGTAAGGGACACGGTGACTCGCGTGGTTAGGATGCTGGGTTGGAGGTTAGCAAGCTTGTGTTTGAGACCCAAGTGCTGCCATGGGGTGGGGTGAGCTCTCATCCTTCATTCCAGCTCCTGCTGGGGTCATGAAAGGAGCCCCCAACTGGGTGTCCCCCCGGGCAACAAAGATGTCACTAACTAATCCTTTCAAGCCAGAAGTGCCTCAGTGCTTCTGATATGAGTGTGATGCAATTCACTTTGTTACTTATAACAGGGGTCCCCAACCCCCAACACTGGTCCATGGCATGCCAGAAACTGGGCCATGCAAACAAGTGAAGCCCCATCTGCAGGATGTGGGCAGAACACAAAACCACGCCTCCTCTGGTCCGTGGAAAAACCTCTCCCCATGGAACTGGTGCCCGAAATGTTGGGAGCCGCTGACTTATAAGAATCACATTTTGTCTCTAAAACATTATTCCTTTTCTTTTTGTTGGGTGGAATCCAGATATTTATTCAGATATTTACATATTTAATACAGATTCAGATTCCTGGTTATATATTGCCCTGGCTGATATCCCATCTAATAAATCAAGAGTCTGTTCAAAAGTAAATAATTGGAAAGAGATAAGACGTGTTAATTTATCGACAAATATAGCATTCCAAAATTTCCTGGAAGTTGACAATTTCCAATGGACTTGTTGGACCTGGATAACTTGATACTTGAAAGATCAATATGGCATTTATATATAAGACTAGAAGGAATCTGGATTCAGCTTCTATTATTGTATTTGGTATTCATAGGCAATGGACACAACACTGAGAATTTAGCAAAAATATTCCGCTCCTTTGTTTGCAAACATTAAATTCTTATATGTTATATTGTTTCTCAATAAATAATGATTTGCATTTGGTGCAATTAACATTTTTCACGCCTTCTTATTCAAGAGGATTGTAATTTACTCCCACAGGACAAATATCTGATCCTTACTGTCCTTTTATTTCTTTCCCTACATAACATTTCTAGCACGTCACACATCCGTGCAACTCAAAAGCAGTTGTACTATTTTACTGGAACATAAAGTAACTTCTTTACTAAATAGATACTTTCTGAAAAGACCCTCACACTACATGCATACTTGATGGAAGTAACCAGGAGCAGGTTTCAAAACCCATTGCTACTGGTTTGCTCGTGGGTGCTCGCACACTTGCACAACACTTCTATGCATGCTTAGAAGCATCCGGGTGGCTGGGCGGGGCCTCCCGCCACCACCACTACCAGTTCACCCGATCCTGGGCGAACTGATAGCAACCAACCACTGGAAGTAACCTAGTATTGTCTAGTTAATTTGACCAAGATTGCAAAGAGAAGGGTTGATGGAAGTTATTGTGACCCAGGCCCAAGTAGTTAGTATTAAATACAAACAATTTGAAAACAAACAGACTTTATTAGAATAGCTGAGAATTAACTCATTCTCAGTGTAGTCCAAACTAAATTAAAGCAAATTCTTCAAAACACCATTCCTCAGTTTATCACCGACCTTGGGATAATTAGGCAAACTGCCAAAGGCTTTTCTTGGCAAAAGTTCAGAAGCAGAGGACGCCGACAAGAAATGAATACAATGAAACAAAAAGCAATTCTCTCAACGTTGTTTTCCGGCAAAGAGGCCAGGAGCCATTGCTGGTCTTTTAAGCCTTATGGAAGGGGCCAGTAATCTCTTGGCCCTACTCCTGAGTTGTCCTCTCTGCTTTAACTGCTCCTGCCTTCTGGCAGCTCTTCTCATATGTACACTAGGAACAGGCTCCTCCTGTTCCTCTGCCTCTCTACTGTCAGCCTCTGGAGGCTCTGAAGTCCGCACATCACTCCCTGATGGCCCTGGCCCCATCTCTGCCTCTGACGCAGAGCCCTCATCCGGGCCTTCCCCAGCCTCCAGGACTGGCCCATGTTCTTCCTCAGCCTCATCGCTGTCCGACTCTGCCGCCAGCTCCGCAGGCTGCGGGCGGACCACAACACAAGCTCTATTTCAAACTTTTGATGTCGCCTGTTCACCTATCTCATTTGGAATGCAAATATGTGTATAAATATATTTCAAGTCCATAGAAGTTACATCTTTTTGGATCTGAAGGTCAAACTTCAAGTTTTAAAATCATGAGATTGGAGTTTGGAGAGGTGACTGTCCTGGGGAATATAATCAGTGGTGGGTTCCTCCCGGTTCAGCCCGGTTCTCCCGAGCCAGTAGCAGTGATGATATGATGCCCACAAAATAAGCCACGCCCACAGAACCAGTAGTAAAAATTTTTAGAACCCACCCCTGAATATAATCTATCATCAAACATTTGTTTTAAAGGTGAGATGGATTTCCAGTATCCCCTTCTTTCCCAGAATGCTTGTTATCATTTTAGTTTATGTTTTGGGTTTTGTTTGTTTTTTTTTATGGAAAGGGAAGCACCGCTCCAGAAAAGCATTGGGCATCAACCACACAGCATTTTGTTTTCTAAGGACCAGAGAAGGTCAGAGTCATTTCAGGAACTATCAATCATGTTTGTCAGAACTGTTTTTCTTTGCAGCATGATAGCCTCGTATTTGTTTGTCTTTGACTATTAAACTAACTTTTAAAAACTCCAATGGGTTGGTGCAGTTGGAAAATACCATGAGTGGTTCCTTGCAAACCCAGGACTAACAAGTTAAAAATAGTAAACCAAAGCAGGACATTGATAAAAGTTAACTGCTTTTTTTAAAAGAAATCTTCTTATTTAAAAGTCTTCAAGTATGCATTTCTATTATTGAAGTCTAAGTACTTTTGCTATTGCTATTATCTCCTACTTCCCCTTCTTTAAATTTAAGACTCGACTCGACTCGACTCGACTCGACTCGACTCGACTTGACTTGACTAGACTAGACTTCTTTTGGCCAAGTGTGACACAAGGAATTTGTCTTTGCTGCATATGCTCTCAGTGTTCATAAAGAAAAATAAAATACATTCATCAAGAATCATAAGATACAGCACTTAGTGATAGTCATAGGTTACTAATAAGCAATCAAATTGTACTAGGAAACAAATAAAACAATATAAATTGTAAAGATACAAGCAACATGGTTATAGTCATAAGTGGGAAGAGATAGGTAATAGGAACAGAAGAATAATAGTAATATAGTCTTGGTAAATAGTTTGACAGTGTTGTAGGAATTAGTTGTTTAGCAGAGTGATGGCATTCGGGAAAAAGCTGTCCTTGTGTCTAGTTGTTCTGGTGTGCAGTGCTCTATAGTGTCATTTTGAGGGGAGAAGTTGAAACAATTTAGGTCCAGGATGTGAGGGGTCTGTAGATATTTTCACAGCCCTCTTTTTGACCTGTGCAGTATACAGGTCCTCAGTACAGGCAGGTAGCAATTGTTTTTTCTGCAGTTCTAATTATCCGTTGAAGTCTGTGTCTGTCTTGTTTGGTTGCAAAGCCAAACCAGGCAGTTATAGAAGTGCAGATGACAGACTCAGTGATTTCTCATACCTAGAGATTTTGTCATTATTTGTTACCCTGCTTCCAATTTTTTTTTTAAAAAAATAATACTTTATTTGTATTCTGTTTATCATACACAGATTTTTTTTCCCTCATAGTACCGGAAAGTGTAAAATTGAGAAGTGGCTGAGATATTAAATTCAAAATAAGAGAAGTGTTGGACCCTCAGGCTACAAAAGTTTCTTTCCTTTGTTGTTTCCTTTCTAGAGGTGTTTGCATTTGCAAAAAAAAAAAAAAAAAAAAATCTTGGCTGATTGCATTGATGTTGCTTTTGCTGATTCAGTTCCTTCAGCCCTTTTGAAACTTGGACACCCATGTATTAAGATCGGTGCTTATTAGAATTTTAATTTCATACCGAGATTTGGAATTAGGTTGCGTCTAATGAGGTGCTGCTTCATTTTATTTGTTTCCAATTTTCAAAGTTCTAAAGCGTTAACACCTTTGTTTAAAGTAGTTTACATCAAATGCAGTAGGAATTTTAATAGATCAAGTCAAATTCTTTATTACTGGTCAGTGACCCAGATGAAATACACTAAACAAAACTTATGGAGTTGAGCTACAAAACAGAACCGACGCAATAAAACAGGAATGCGAGATTAAGACGATAAACAATCATGCGTGTACAATTTTGCCACCAGCAATCTAATATTCGTTTTCATGGAATAGAAATTTAAAATGAAGGGAGCTTGCTAAGTTTAGGAGAACTGGGAATGTGATTTTCACTTATTATGTCCTTAGTCTGTGCATATATTTTGCAATGTGCTCCATCCCTGTAAACATTTCAAAAATGGTATTTTTATTTGTTATCAGTTTCAGGCAAGATCCCCAACAAAAATATTTCTGGTTTAAACTCAATAAGTTGTTTTATCATCAGAAAACTATATATTTAATTATTCATGTATTAACAGCAGCTAGAATTGTATTTGCACAATATTGGAAAAGTGAAGAGATTCCTACTGAAGAGAAGGTGATTAGGAAAATATTAGAATGTGCAGAAATGAATAGACTAACACTAGTAATTAAGGAGAAAGAACAAACTGATTATTATATGATATGGGAAGCATTTTACCAATGGTTAGAGAAGAAAAAAGGAAATTGGAAATAAAGGAAGGAGACAATAAGAAGAATAGAAAATACATTAAGATAGAGATAAGAATAAAATGGCAATTGATAATGTGAATATGAGGAGAATAACCGTGTTTAAAGTTATTATTGTATTTTTATTAGAAGATACATTATGAAGGAAATGAAGAGTTACACAAGGTATAATTGTTCAATGTATGTAATTTGTGGAAGGATGTTGCGCAAAAATATTTGTACCCAGACGACACAGAGCTTAAGGAGAGATGAAATGTTTATATTTTTTAAAATGGAAAATAAATAAAAAATCTTTTACCTTAAGATAAAAAAACCTTAAATTTGACTACAGAGGGGATGGTTGAAGAGAAAGAGAAGTCGGAACTGACTCTTGACTTCACATAGAATAGAATAGAATAGAATAGAATAGAATAGAATAGAATAGAATAGAA
>WNWU01000063.1:6383068-6399452 GCA_012654045.1 Ptyas mucosa | reverse complement strand
TCTTCTTCTTCTTCTTCTTCTTCTTCTTCTTCTTCTTCTTCTTCTTCCTCTTCTTCTTCTCCTCCTCCTCCTTCTCCTTCTCCTCCTCCTCCTCCTCCTCCTCCTCCTCCTCCTCCTCTCCTTCTCCTTCTCCTTCTTCCTCCTCCTCCTCCTTCTTTAAATGTATATGTTGCCCACCTTCCTGATAAGGCGACTCTGGGAAGCTCACACATCATAAAAAGATAAATAGCAAAGCAATTAAAACTTTTAATATTATATAATGTAACATTTTGACACCGATGCAAAATAAAAAAAATCCAAACCAAGAGACGGACAGTGTGGAGATGAAATCCTCTTACCCCCATCAATCACCTCCACCGCCACCTTAAAATATTTCAAGATGAGTCTTCACCATCAATACACCGTTAAAGTATACGTTTGGTTTCTTCTTCGTTTCCTGAAAATGAAAAGGCTTTTGATTTTCAGATGATGTGGAAGAAGAACAGGGAACAGAGCCAAATTGTCCACCCCTGATACCTTCGGCTTTTGGATTGCTTAATTCTCCAATCCAAGAGTAAAGCTGGTAGAAGGAAGAGACAACAACAGATTCAGTATTGTCCAGAGGTTCCAGGCCAGTGATTAATGTGCAAGATAATGGACTTGGGAAATGAATAAACACTCCTTAACTCCCTTCTTTGCTCCTGATGACAAGGGCAGAGCAAGGTGAAAACTGAAGCAAAAAAAAAAAACAAAACCAAAGATATTTCAAGCAGGGAGGACTAACTGCTTTGAGTTTTAACAGCCCCTCACTGATAAATTCACCTTTTGGAAATAAGAGTAATTTAAAAAGTTTCCCCACCTTTTTTTTTTCCCAGCGGCCTGTTCCCTTTTTATTTTAAAACCAGGAATAAGGATTTAGCTTGGATTAAAAAGTGAGCTTTTATTGGCCTGTTTCCTTATTTACATTTTATGCCCTGTTTCTGCCCTTTTGCTCAGTGGGAAATGCCATCAAGCAAATAATTTATGGGGAAAATGATGAATAATTTCTTAGTTAATCAGAGTGTAAGCCACTTTGAATATTGTGGATAGAAAAGTAGACTATAAATTTTAGTAACAAACAACTGGTTTCTTATTAAATGTTTTTTTGAATTAAAATATCTTGAGATGGGAGCTTGTTTAACATAAAGAAGGAAAAGGGAGTTATGTAGGCCTTAATGAATAAGGATTATCTTTTTTTTTTTTAAAAAAGGGGAAATTCTTTTTTTTAAAAAAAAAAATCATTTCATATTACAATTAAAAATGCCTGAAGGTGTATATTGCATCTCTGTTGATGAACATCGGATCTGATCAGTCTGCTCAAACCATCATTTTTAAAAATCTGGAAATGATGATCTAGCAAAAACAAAACTTTAAAAGGCCAGCCTTTTATTTTCATCCCACTAAATCACGCCATACAATATATTTCTTGACACAAAGATTTCCAGAAGGAAATACGTCTTGTGTTCTCTCAAACTATCTTTGCACAGGAAGAATATTAAATGAAGAAAACATTTAAAACAAAACTTTATTTCTAATTATATATATATATTAAAAAAAATACCTTAAAAGACTTCTTTGCTACAAAAGTGTGTGTGCTCTTGCACAACAATATTTGTGCACATTGTGTTCACATTTAAATGACTGGTATATTGTAGCCCTATATAGCATGCTACTTAGTAAGCTACCCAGAGTGACTTAGCTGAAATGGGTGCTGTACAGTGGTGGCAGTAGTGGCAGGGTTGCCTCCGGTTCGGACTGGTTCTCTAGAACCGGTAATAAAACCGGAGGGAGGCTCCGCCCACCCACCCCAATGTCATCAAAACACAATGGCCCCATTGCGAACTGGTAATAAAGATAAGTAGAACTCACCCCTGAGTAGTGGTATTCACTTATCTTCACTACCGGTGAATGCACGCATGCGCAGAGCATCGTGATGACGGCCGGGCGGGTGGGCGGATCCTCCCGCCGCCACCATCACCGATTCAATCGAACCGGGTAGAACCAACTCAGTGCCACCACTGGTGCTGTAGAAACTTAATAATAAATAAAATAAATACTCATCAGGAGTTTAAAACATAGGGAATTTTTGAAAGGATGCAAAAAAGTGGTTTTTTTAACCTTGGAAATTCAGACGACGTGTTATTTTTGGCAAGGAACTGAATAAATACTACGCCTTTCCTCATTCTATGTTTTTTGAATGTAGGAAATCCTTCTTCAGAATATGGCCTAAACTCTCAGTTTGTATCATTTAGATCTCAAAGATCTAAACCACACAGGTTTGAAAGAATGTTTTCTATTTGAGTCTTGCTGAGAGATTAATTAATAACAGGGAACCTTGGTTGTAATTCCAACTTATTCAGACAGAATCGGGAAAAGTTATATAGTGTTTTCCACCCCAACCCGCTGAGTGGTTGTCAATTCTCTGCTGTGTTCAGATGTTCAGAAGGGCTGTATCTCTGCTCCTTAAATCATGACCCCTCAGCATGATTGGAAACCAATTCAGGATTTACGCATCACTGCTCTGAGTAATGATTTGTCTACATTCATTATGCTTATGCCCTGCAAAAGTATCAGAAGAACTTTTTTTTCCAACTTAGTGACTTCCGTAACTACAGTTCCCACAATTCTCAGTCAGTGACCTACAACATATGTGAGTAATACCAATTGGAGAAAAGCCTTATTAGAATAACGGGTTAAAACAGAGAGGAAAGGCTGCCTTCTCAAAGAAGAAGATTGGGAAACATGTCCTTTGATTCATGATGATGGTATCCATTCAGTTGTGTCCATCTCTTGGTGACTCTGTGAGCTGGGTCTCTCCACATCTTCTGATCTTGCACTACTTCTTTGAGTTATTCTATGCTCTGGCTGGTTGTCAAGCTTTGATGGTGCCCAGCTACCATGTTCTTTGATGGCCTGGTTTCCTTCTACCACTAACTCTTCCAAACATCATTGCTTTCTCCAGTGACTTCTTTTACATGATATGGCCAAACTAAGTGAGCTGCAGTTTTGTGTTTTTCCCTTCCAGTGACATGTCTGGTGTTATGTGCTCCATCCACTACTTGCTTGTTAGACCAAGAAATATGCAGGAACTTCTCCAGCACAAACATGTCAATTTTCTTCCTCTCTTGCTTTTTTAAGGTCCAAGTTTCACAACCATAGGTAGCTACAAGGAACAGAATACAGCGGAGTAACCTACATTTGGCTGCCAGGCTGAGGTCCTTGCTTTTCCATGTTCACCTTGGATTCAGCAATGTGGCAACTCATAGAGGAGTGGTCTCCTTTCGGATGGGTATTGTGTTCACATGGTAGACCTTCAATTCTTCTCTTGCTTTACTATCTGAAGTGTAAAGGTAAAGGTAAATGCTCCCTTCACACATATGTGCTAGTCGTTCCTGACTCTAGGGGGCGGTGCTCATCTCTGTTTCAAAGCCAAAGAGCCAGCACTGTCTAAAGACGTCTCTGTGGTCATGTGGCCAGCATGACTAAACACCAAAGGTGCACAGAACGCTGTTACCTTCCCACCAATGTGGTCCCTATTTTTCTACTTGCATTTTTTACATGCTTTCCAACTGCTAGGTTGGTAGAAGCTGAGACAAGTAACGGGAGATCACCCCATTACGCAGCACTAGGGATTCGAACCGCCGAACTGCTGACCTTTCTGATTGACAAGCTCAGCGTCTTAGCCACTGAGCCACTGCATCGCCTTATCCGAAGTGTAGGATGGTGTAAATCCAATAGTGCATTTAACTGTGAACAAAACCTAATCCATATGTTGTATATAAATACACTTCCATAATGAAGTCTCTGCCATTAACAAACCAGCAGTCAACGTTTTCCCGTTGTGATCTCAAATCTCCCAAAGAGAGTTCGTGTTTAAGTAATCTTCTCAATAAGGTTAGCAGCCAATGCTAAATGTAGTCGTCTTGGATCAGAACTATTCTCATTAAGAGAATTTAGGTTAGCCACAGCCAAATTTGTAAGCCTTCTCCCCCCCCACCCCAGTTTTCTTGAAGACCAATTAAATTTGGATCCAACCCAGTTTGTTCCTTTGTATGCCAATTTGTGCTACAGCCTACGATATTAATTCTGCTTCAATATTTATCCTCGGTTTAATTGCTCAAGTTGGCCCTTGTGAAGGAAACCAGGGTATACAGTAAATCGTTCCGAATGAGGTAGTACAAATCCATCTTTTGCTCTTCCTTAAACCAGCAGAGTTTCAAATGCTTGGTTGTCCCAGAATCATTACATTTGTGACATTCTCTGGCAGAGTAATAGAAATATATATATATAACGGTATGTACACAACAGCTTATGCGGAGAGGGACTGGAGTGGGGGTTGGCTTTAAATTATGACACGTACAAGCAGAGATTGGAGCAAAGATTAGGCTTCTCTTTGCTTTGCATGCCACAGTGTGTAAGTCTTTTAGAGGCACCTATGAATTATTGCTTCGGTTCGGCGTGAGCTCAGTAAGAAGAAATGTACCTCATCTGTAAAACACTGTGTAGACTAATATCAGCTCCTTTTTTCTTATATTGTACTGAGATATTGATCGGGTAAAATGGTACCATATTGGAGCTGTCTGTTGTGGAATTCATCATACTGTCACCTCCCTTGTGCCTTGGAGTTATTGAAAAGTGCAATTGAGGGAGTTGTGTCATTTTGTTTTGCAATCTATTCATAAGGAAGTTTGCTAAAATGTTATATATTAGGCTCTGGCTTGTGTGCTTTTTTTTTTTTTTGGGTGGGTGGGTGGGAGATCCTGCCGATCAGTGAAACATTTTGTGGCCTTTAATAAGCCTGGCTTAACTGGCTGCAGTCTTACATCTTTTGTGTAGCATTGTTCTGTTGTCAGGGCTCACACCTGCTGCCTTTACTGATGATGATGCATTGGGGGGGGGGGTTGTCCCTCCTCGGGGAGTCATAAATCTGAAAGCTGTGGCTTCTTGCCCTCTTGCTTTTATCTCATGGCTGGGGTGGGGGGGAAGGAGAAGGTAAACGATGAACTTTTACATGGAGAAAGCTTTTAGCTTCTTCTCACACCAAAGGATCGCTTAATGTTAAAATAGCTTTCAAACATGAAGAGAGATACTGTCAATCTGTCCTTGGCAGATTAAATCGTTGGAATGAATTATTTTTTGTTTTGTGGCAGGCCCGGAAACTTGGCAATGAATTAAAAAAAAAAAGGCATAATGTTTTGCCGTCATGAAAGGAAGATTGTAGATGCCACCGAGAACAAGCATGTAAGGCATCGGACGCCCACTCTTTGCTCCGAGTCAAATATAATGTCTCAATTATAAAAATAGAAGCATTAAATTAAACTTTCATGTTAAGTTTATGAGAACACTGGCTATGGAAACAAACATCACCACCCAAACTATGGACTAGCTCATGGATGGGCAACTGTGGCCCTTTTACAACCTGTGGACTTCAACTCCCAGAATTCTGGGAGTTGAAGTCCACAGGTTGTAAAAGGGCCACAGTTGCCTACCCCTGGACTAGCTTGATTGCCAAAGTGGGGAGAACTTCTGTAGATGTTAAGTCATCATAAAGACTGTGGTAGTTTCTGGACTGGCCTTTGGTAGACAGGCAGCCCAGTCAGTGTTAGAGACAGAAGAACTGAGAAGAAATAGAACCATGCAGTTCTTGGGATATTTGCTAATGATCCTTTGTCAAGTACCTGGAGAAAGAGGTGGCTGCTTTAAAGCATTCCACACAGGTGAGACATCTGTACTTCACCATGCCCTCAAGTCTCTTTATCGAACTGAAAACCAAATCAAAGATAGAAGCACAAAGTCTAAGATTACTCTTACTTATTTTTTCTATGTGTATTTATTCAGAAATGGGTCTCATTGTTTTCAATGAATTTCAGTGGCCCAAATAAGACAATCTTAGAATAAGTGTTAGAATAATTCTTCTCATCCTAAAGATTTCAGGGCTCCAATTTATAGGAAAAAAAATTGAAATTCCTGTAAAGTTTGTGATTACTTACAGACCAAGAAGCTGCTGCACACGATAGCTTCAAAGGCCAGATTTTTTTAAACATAGTCCTTTTCTGATTACGGTAAAGTCTTCTTTTTTTCCCAAAGAATGTACACGGTTCATCCAATTCTCCAATTAAAGTAGTACAAATTTTAAAAGTCTCAACTCCTGCAAGAAGAAGCTTTGGGGTCAAAATCATGCAGGAAAATGTGCAAATGTTGTGTAGCTATCGCAAAAGAGGTTGTAAGATTTTGGCGGTCTCTTGGGAGCGTGTGAGATTTTGGGTTTCTAACAATGATTTTTGAGGGGATCATACAATTCTTTGGCTGGGGTAATCACGTGATATGAAAGATTGGCAGGCTTTGGGCCCATCCTCAGCTGACTTTGGGAAAAAAAAGAAAATATTTATTTTGTAAGGTGTTGCTAGAAGTCACATGATCAAAACGTTGCCCTGAGTATAGGTTGATAGAACTATCATCCTGTCTGTCTATCATGGTCTTTGAGACTCATTGCATCAGCAGCCTTTACAAATGGGAACAGATTTTATTCTGCCTTAAGACCAGTTTGGTTGCAGCAAAATCACTGCTATTATTACTTCTACAAGTGCATTCTCTTTCTTTCTCAATATTTCTCAGAGGCTGCCATGCATTAATTCCCAAAATGAAAAGCAACGGAGCAAAACTTCTCTGCTGTGGACCATATTCAGCCTTGTATGACATGCTAAGGGACTGTGTTTGAAGAGCAGATGGAGTCACCGGCCAATTGCAAAATTTGGCGCCACAGCAAAGGTTTGCGCCTGGCCGAACCAAAACAGGGGAAAGCTCACAATGTGAATTTAATTCAACAGTTGGGGGAAAGCAAGGGCTACAAATTGGTCTGAATGACAACAAGCATGATTTCAAGTAGCAGAAGCAAAACAAACAAACTTAATGTTTTCAGTTTGAAATGCTGCAGACGCAGCGTTGAAATTTGCTGCAAAGAATGTCATGTTATCCTAATTAACACAAGGCTGAAATCCACACAGGGCCTTTTACCACAGATCTTTGGAATGACCCAAAGGTGTTTTCTCCAGAGGCAACTTCATGAACTTCCTTGACGATGTTTCATTTCTTATCCAAGAAACTTCTTCAGTTGACTCTGGAAAAAGACACCTTTGGGACAATTGGATGATTGAGAATCTCCAGAGACATCTTTGGAATGAAATTGCACAACTAATTTGGCCACCAAGCTGGATTTTCATTCGCAAATGTAAAGGAAGCTTATTTAGATTTTAAAACATGCAGTCTTGTAAGTAATTCTTTCTTCACTTCGTCTTTCTTCATCAGTGAACTGTTTAGTAATTGTTATCCTTGGCCAATTTCACATACATACATTATGAAACAATCTGTTTACTAGTGATATAAGTGGGAAAACCACCATGTGATGTCTCTAGTTTGCATATTCATTTAAATATTTATTTATTTCATTTGCCTGCTACCGATTCCAAAAGGTACATGAAACCAACACAATGTTAAAAAGTTATAAGATCTTTATGTACCGCATCTAAATTATATTAAAGTAACCAAAATATCTTTACAATCCCTACTGTTTGGATGTTGAAAGTTGAAACATTTGACACACCCCTACTATGGCATGCTACAAAAAAAAATCACCCGCGGTGAAGGATAAATGATAAAATGCTCATGCTGTAACCTAAAAACACTAAAAAGATATGCTATAAACTGTAAAAGCTAAAAAAAAAAAAGAGCCACAACAAGAAAACAGAACAAACCCCCTCCCCGTGCCAGTCTACATCCACAAAATCAAAATCAATAACATTCCATAAATAATCTCATGCAATTGCTAAATTAATCAACTTTATAGATCCGCACCAATCAATTTCTTAATTACATACAATATGGCATTCCATCAAAGGGCCTGCAGAAAACCTCAGTCTGTTAAATGATATGGCCGAGGGTTGAAGATATCGGGAGTGCAAAAGGCAGCTGTTCTTGGGGACAGACGCCCAAAAGCCAATGAAATCCTGAGCCACATTAACAGAGGGATAGAATCAAGATCACACGAAGGATTAATATCATACTCTAATGCCTTGGTAAGGCCACACTTGGAATATTGCATCCTGTTTTGGTCACCCCAATGTAAAAAGATGTTGAGACTCTAGAAAGAGTACAGAGAAGAGCAACAAAGATGATTAGGGGACTGGAGGCTAAAACATATGAAGAACAGTTGCAGGAAGTGGGTATGTCTAGTTTAATCAAAAGAAGGACTAGGGGAGACATGATAGCAGTGCTCCAATATCTCAGGGGCTGCCACAAAGAAGAGGGAGTCAAGCTATTCTCCAAAGCACCTGAGGGTAGGACAAAAAGCAATGGGTGGAAATTAATCAAGGAGCGAAGCAACCTAGAACTAAGGGGAGATTTCCTGACAGTGAGAACAATTAATCAGTGGAACAACTTGCCTCCAGAAGTTGTGTATGCTCCAACACTGGAAGTTTTTAAGAAGATGTTGGATAACTATTTGTCTGAAGTGGTGTAGAGTTTCCTGCCTAAGCAGGGAGTTGGACTAGAAGACCTCCAAGGTCCCTTCCAACTCTGTTATTCTATTCTAGTCTATCTTCCCTAATGAGACTTTATTCATTCATTTACTCATTCACTTACTCCATTCATTCATTTACTCATTCACTCACTTCATTCATTCATTCATTCATTCATTCATTCATTCATGTTGTATAGCTTGCCATCCCTTAACAGAAATTCAGGGGGACTTGCAACATTTAAAATAGGCACAACTTTAAAACATAAACAGCAGCTGAGGAATCAGAGCGATCGAAACATATAATAACCGTATGAAGGACTCTAACGTTCCAGCATTCATCATATCCTAATCTTGCTGCATGGTGTCTGAGAACTTTTTGCTGAATCAACCAATTTCTCCAATGACATCTACAGTTTGAGGTTTGCGCAAAGCCCGACAGAAAAATCATTACGTTGACATTGCTTAGATGTCTCTTGAGATCATCAAAAGAACAGCCAAGTATCTGTTGACTTAAAACAGTGGAAGAACAAGTCTAGATTTTAAATCCTGGGGCTCACATTTAAATGAAAGAAGATAGAGGAAGAATGGTTAGACCATGGTAACAAAGAAGACACAGAATCTGTTTCAACTTTCAAAAATAACCAACTTCAATAGGACATAAGCTGTCCTGAGAAACTGTTCTTAAAGATCTTGTAGTTGCTGTCAGATGCTCTGTCTATCTTGAGGCCGATGGAAAAGCTACTGTATATGTTCTTCAGTGGAGAAAACTGTATCAATAAAGTGATGATTTGTAGGGTTAAACTGTAGGAGTCCTTGATGCTCCATGAGCTTGGTTCTTTTCTTGCAGATGTTTTACATGTTTTGCTAACACTGATGATAGTACTTAGCTTGATAATGAATCATCTTCAAGAAAACAACCAAGCTCAGAGAGCCCAAGGTCCCCAGAGAAATCTGTATGCAAACAGTCCCACAGGTGCTTTTTCAGGAGGCAACTGGACTTCCTTGGGGTTGTTTTTTTTTGAAGACGTTTCGCTTCTCACCCAAGAAGCTTCTTCAGCTCTAACAGGATAGTGGGGAATGGAATCCAATTATCTTCTGTGTCTGTCTTGTTGGGTTGCAGAACCAAACCAATTTATAGTTGAGAATGAAGCACAATGCATTACCTATCCGCATCATTTCTCAGGAATATTCAGATGCTCTTCAGAGCTTCAGTACCATCCCAGGAAAAGCCACTTTGGGGTCCAAACAAGAGTGGCAAATACACCCTCTCACATTCCATTTTTCTTTGAAATGATGCTCCCAAACTTTGCTAAAAATGACCTTTGTATTAAAGGCATCATATATGAAGATCTTCTCAGAGACAGCTCAGAGATTGCTGTTTGTGAAACCTAAGGTTGTCTAGCACTTGAAGCCCAGAGAACTGTTCCATCCAAATAGAATAATAGAGTTGGAAGAACCTTGGAGGTCTTCTAGTCCAACCCCCAACTCCCCCCCCCACTCAAGAAGGAGACCTTGTACTATTTCAGACAAATGGCTATCCAATCTGTTCTTTAAAAACCTCCAGAGATGGAGAACCCACAGCTTCTAGAGACAAGCCTTTCTCACTGTCAAGAATTTTCTCTTTAATTCTGGGTTGGTTCTCTCCTTAGAGAAAATCTTAGAGGAGAAGCTAATCAGGGGTGTCAAACTGGCAGCCCATGGGCCGGATGCACCATGCCCACCCCAGCTCCACAAAGGGCAAAAATGGCATGATACATCACCCTGATTTTGAACTGAAAGTGTGTGCGGTAGATAATTGCTCACCGTGTTTATCCAACAAAGACTTTCTTATCTCTGTGTCTTAGCAATTCATCAAACCAAACTAGAAAGGGCTCTTCTGCTCCCTGCTTGGTTAACATTTACTCAGAAGGTATCATTCCTAGAATGTGGAATTCTATGGTTCCACAGCTTCCACATTATATAAGAATAAACAACTTCCAAGGCAGGCAGGGGGGAAAAAGTCGGTTTCAGACTTGATTTTGAAAGCTATTGAGTCTGCTGGAGACACGGGGTGGCTCAGTGGCTAAGACGCTGAGCTTGTCGATCGAAAGGTCGGCAGTTCAGTGGTTCGAATCCCTAGTGCCGCGTAATGGGGTGAGCTCCCATTACTTGTCCCAGCTTCTGCCAACCTAGCAGTTCGAAAGGACGTAAAAAATACAAGTAGAAAAATAGGGACCACCTTTGGTGGGAAGGTAACAGCGTTCCATGTGCCTTTGGCATTTAGTCATGCCAGCCACATGACCATAGAGATGTCTTCGGACAGTGCTGGCTCTTCGGCTTTGAAACGGAGATGAGCACACACATCCCTAGAGTCGGGGATGACTAGCACATATGTTTGAGGGGAACCTTTATCTTTACCTTTTAAGTCTGCTGGCTATAAAGGTTTTTTTCTCCTTTCTCTTTTAATTCAGTAATGTAGGTATGCTAAACACATAGCTTTATTATTCCTTTCGATTACATATAACATGGCTTTCTGTTAATCTAGACTGATCATGAAATTTTGGGGTTATAATCAACATGCTTCTTCAGCCTGAATTATGTCTTCGCATCATTCTGTCTTTGGGTATTTCCTAGAGATGCATTTTCATTGTTAAATTTGGAGTCGGGAAATGTTAGCTTTAATATTACAATTTTCTTCAGCCGTATTTTAAAAAGAAAATATAATGAATCAATGGAATGACTTGCCTCCAGAAATAGTGTAATATTGGAAGTTTTTAAGTAGGGATTAGACAGCTATTCATCTGAAATGGTATAGGATCTCCTGCTTGAGCAGAGGATTGGACTAGAAGACCTCCAAGGTCCCTCCCAAGCCTGTTATTCGGTTATTCTATTCTCTAGTAAAAAGAGAATATATATTGGGTAATTTGGGATCATCTTCCTTTATCTAATCCACCCAGTGGTGGGATTCAGGTAATTTAACAACTGGTTCTCTGCCCTAATGATTTCTTCCAACAACCAGTGTGCCAAACTGTTCAGAAAGTTAACAACCGGTTCTCCCGAAGTGGTACGAACTGGCTGAATCCCATCACTGAATCCACCACTCCTCACTAAGATTCCCTCTTATCCAGAGAGGCTACATCTGGCTGCAGAAATGAAATCAGTTCCGTGTCCTGTGTAGAGTATTTAAATCAACAAGACCTTCATTTATGAGAAAGGGCAGAAGTGAAATGCTTTCGGCAAAGCTTTGATTGTGCTGTTGCTATTCACTTGAAAGGACAGAAATAAACCTTATTAGCCTCCGTAAACATTTGCTAGTAGATCTGTGTGCTGAATCTATATGTGTGTGTGTGTGTGCGTGCACACACACACATCTATGTATGTATGTGCATATATATGTGTATATCTATCTATTTATCTATCTATCTATCTGTATACATACACATACATATATGAAAAGGGATGCGGTGGCTCAGTGGCTAAGATATTGAGCTTGTCGATTGAAAGGTCGGCAGTTCAGCGGTTTAAATCCCTAGTGCCGCGTAACGGGGTGAGCTCCCGTTACTTGTCCAAGCTTCTGCCAACCTAGCAGTTCGAAAGCACGTATGAAAATGCAAGTAGAAAAATAGGGGCCACATGACCACGGAGACGTCTTCGGACAGCGCTGGCTCTCCGGCTTTGAAATGGAGAAGAGCACCGCCCCTTAGAGTCGGGAATGACTAGCACATATGTGTGAGGGGAAGCTTTATCTTTATACATATACATACATACATACATACACACATACATACACATACATCAGAAACTCCAGTTTCCTCCTGCATCGAGGTCTTGGCGTAGCTGGAGCGGCCAAGTTAGAGTGCAGCATGATGTTATTATAGTAAACAGCACTTAAGCACAGCTGGCAAGATTGATCAGGCGACATTAAGGTGAACTTCAGCAAATGACCGAAGCAGGAGAAACAAGGTTTGAATATGGAAATGGTTCTCTTTGGGGAGTAGGCACCATTAGTTTTGACTTTGAACAGGCAAAAGGAACTGATACGCAGCCTTCCTCGTGTCTCTTCCTGCAACAGCAGTTCCTGTTTATTCTGTAAACATCTTCTTTCTTCTTTTTCGTCGCCCTTTTGCTCAGTTAGGCACAGTCCAGACTTCATTGAAATTTTGGTTCTCATCCTCATCAGGTAGGAGAGGGGAAAAAAACAAACACCCAACTGGTAAAGGAGATCAGTGTGTATCTCACACTGGAACATCACTGAAGGTTCTGTTGTTTTTTTCACTGATTAATATCTTATTGCTATGATCTACTTTAGAAGACGTTGATGGAGCTCATGGCCTGCTTTCAAAACAACACTGATCATCTTGAAGAGGGTTAAAATATTCCTCTGCTAGACATTGTCACATTAGGCATGGGTTGAGTCTGGGCCATCCATTTCTAGGTGTTCCACCACAAGCCTAATCTCCTGGGACATCCTATCCATGGTGTTGTCACTTAAGTGTTTGGGTCCTTGGGTCCTCATAACTGATCAAGTGAGCTTTGATGTCCTGCTTGAAAGCTGAGTGGATGTGGCTTGGAGCTGTAAAAAAAACATGACCTCTATAAATAAACAAAATTGCCAGAACAGAAGGTTGCCCACCAAATTTGATTGTATACCTTCAGCTAGGATCTGTTCTCCCATGGCTCTGGTCCTACTCCTTGGTATGAGGTTAAATGTTTCGGAAAATCATTGTTCTCCAGTCACTAAGTCATGTCTGACTCTTTGTGATCCCATAGACCACAGCACACCAGGTCCCGCTCTCCTCCACTGTCTCCTGGAGTTTACCCAAACTCATGGCCATTGTGTCAATGGCCCTACTAACCATTTCATCCTCTGCCATCCCCTTCTCCTTTTGCTTTCCATCTTTCCCAACCTCAAGGTCTTCTGCAATGAGTTCTCGCTTCTCATTTGGTGGCCAAAGTATTTTAGCTTCAGCTTTGGTATCTCTCCTTCCAAAGAACAGTCGGGGTTGATTTTCTTTAGGATTGACTGGTTTGATCTCTTTGCAATCCAAGGACTCTGAAGAGTCTTCTTCAGAGCCACAATTCAAAAGCATCAGTTCTTTGGCACTCAGCCTTACTTATGGTCCACCTCTCACAATCATATGTTCCTACTGAAAAAAACCCATAGTTTTGACTAGATGGACCTTTGTCGGCGGGGTGATATCTCTACCAATCAGGAAAATCTTCTGCTCCTGAGACAAAACTGCTCAGATTTCAGTTGCATTAATAGAAACTCAAAATCTTCCCTAGAAATCTCCTTAGGGCTGGGATGTGCCATTAAACTCCAGAGCTCAGAAATAAAAAATACCTTTCTTTTGTTGGCAGAGTCACTTTATGCCAACTTTCCATATGAAACTTTGCTTTTTTTTTTTAGGAGACACACTACTTTTTTGCTTGAACACATAATAATCAGAGGTGGTTTCACATCAATTTAACACCAGTTCGCCATGCACTGAAAATGTGAGTGTGCGGCCTTCCGTGCATGCACTTTGCTCATGTGTGCGGCTTAGAAAATGTGACTAAAAAGCGTTGGGGCAGAGGAGGGTTAGCGTCGGGGCGTGGCGTGGGGACGCCCACCCGCAGGTCGCCACTACCAGTTTGCCTGAACTGGTCCGAACCGGTTAAATACCACCAATGATCATAATTCCATGAGTGATATCCAGTATTCTGCTGGTAGATCCCCCAGACTTAATTTAGCCTTTGCATTTTGGCATTCATGATCAAATTAATGCTCAGTGCAGATATGATACTTAGACATTATTAATTTGTCTCTGGTATGACAGTTTGGTAAGTAGGGACCACCTCACTCTTCCCATTTCAAATGGGTTTTCGAATTGTGCAGCTTTAGGAGAATTGAAATATTGCTTTAATATTTCAATATTAATACTCAATATCTCTCAGGTTCTGTAGACCAGGTGTGTCAAGCCTTGGCAGCTTTAAGACATGTGGACTTCAACATCCAGAATCTCCAGCCATCCAAGCTTGCTGAGGAATTCTGGGAGTTGAAGTCCACAAGTCTTAAAGTTCCAAGGTTGGACAATCCTGCTCTAGACCAGATGTGTCAAACTTGTGGCTGGCTGGATACGTCACATGCTGGCCATCCCCACCCCCATTGTAGCGAACAGGGGAAAAGTTGCGATACGTCACAGGACAACAATATGTCTTTCTGAGTTTGACACCCCTGATTTCTAGACCATCTCCCTGAGAGAATATTTTCAGCTAGTTCTGTAACAAATGGGAAATGGTCATTGGACAGCAATTCATTGATACATCCAATTTGTAGAAAAGTCCCAACATTAGCAGTTATTTTTGAATACTACAGTCACAGCATGGAAATGATAGATAGATAGAGACTGGGAAAATGTAAGATAAAAATATAAATTGCAAATACTTTCTCTTTGTTTTCTTACTTATTTGATCATATAGGTTTTAGAGGTTTTGACCACTAAATAATAAACATTTGGCCAACTTGTTTAAATGAATTTTTTTTTAAAAAAAATTGCATACCTACTTTTGGATGAAACAATATCCTTCAAAAATAGTGATTTTTAAAATTAGGCAACCTGTCAGTTAGTTCCCCCAAACTATTTTTTTTTTAAATCTTATGTCAAGTATAAATTTTAAAAAAAACCACATTTGCTATTTCCAGGTACTGTATTGTATATGAATTCTTGTAAATTGCATTGTTTTGCTGAGATGCGCCAGAGTTGATTTTGCAGTTCGGATTCATTGAATAGTCTCTGCTTGCTTTTAAAATAAATCAGCAGTTTATGTATCTTGAAAACTGAGCTGTTCCTTTTGGTTGGAGAGAACTTATATTTGCTGTAATTGGAACAGGGTACTGATTTATTTGAAATGTAAAACATGGAGGGGAATGCCTTTATGTATGAGTTGACTTTTCATTCAAGAACTCCTATAACGTATTCCATGCCCGTGTT
The DNA here is from genome assembly GCA_012654045.1 of Ptyas mucosa. Classification (NCBI taxonomy): domain Eukaryota; kingdom Metazoa; phylum Chordata; class Lepidosauria; order Squamata; family Colubridae; genus Ptyas; species Ptyas mucosa. The sequence goes on along the minus strand of WNWU01000063.1, from coordinate 6,383,966 downwards.
GCTTATTTTGGCAAGCCCAAGGATTGGCAGTTGATGTTGGAAATGTTTAACGGTCTAGGTTCCTATCTATGCAGAGATAATTTTATTTCTTATTGGAACACTGGTACACTGAGTCATTGTCACTGGGCTGACCTAGGAATGGATTCATATTAAGGCCAGTTGATTACCGGTTCATTTTCATTGTCAGCCATGCTTGCATTTGAAAGAAAGTTGCATCTTTGGCATGCTCCATATCCAGGTTTCATTGATCTTCAGCAGGCTTTGGAGGCATCTGCTAGGGTTTGGAGACATCAAAATGAGTTGATGAATCCTTTCAGTGTTAGTCATGTGATCTGTTGAATTGCATTGAAAAGGAGTGGTGCTTCCATCTGCTTGTGATTTTGAAGTTGTAGACCCCCTAAGGGATAGCAATAGCAATAGCACTTAGACTTATATACCACTTTACAGTGCTTTACAGACCTCTCTAAGTGGTTTACAGAGTCAGCTTATTGCCCCCAACAATTTGAGTCTTCATTTTACCCACCTCAGAAGGATGGAAGGCTGAGTCAACCTTGAGCCTGGTGAGATTTGAACTGCCAAATTGCAGGCAGCCGGCAGGCAGCAGAAGTAGCTTGAAGAACTGCACTCTAACCCCTGCGCCACCGTGGCGCCATATGCTCCTGATAGGATTTTAATTTATCTTATTACAGAATAATCCCAAGTATGCTTTTTCAAGAGGCAACTGAACATTTCACTTCTTCAATGAAAAACCAGAAAGTCCAGTTACCTCTTGAAAAAGCACCTTTGGGACAACCATGACCTGGATGACTGAGAAGCTCTATAGACATTACAGAATAATATTCATTCTCTCCCTCTCTCTCTCTCTCTCTCTCTCTCTCTCTCTCTCTCTCTCTCTCTC
>WNWU01000063.1:6357140-6374334 GCA_012654045.1 Ptyas mucosa | reverse complement strand
TCTTTCTTTCTTTCTTTCTTTCTTTCTTTCTTTCTTTCTTTCTTTCTCTCTCTCTCTCTCTCTCTCTCTCTCTCTCTCTCTCTCTCTCTCTCTCCCTCCCTCCCTCCCTCCCTCCCTCCCCCCCTCTCTCTTTCCATCCAACCAAACCCCGTTAAACTCTGCTCCTGGTTGACTTATAACTTTTATGAGCCTTATTTAAACAAGTCGTTCACAAAAGAAGGAAATATCTTTTTTGTTTGGAAATCATTTCAATCTGTTAGGTCTGATTTTGTGTTGAAAATGATCATTCCAATTTTTTTCCAGCCTTTTGCTCCCTTCCTTCCTTCCTTCCTTCCTTCCTTCTTCCTCTTTTTCTTTCTTTCTTTCTTTCTTTCTTTCTTTCTTTCTTTCTTTCTTTCTTTCTTTCTTTCTTTCTTCCTCTCTCTCTCTCTCTCTCTCTCTCTCTCTCCCTCCCCCCCCCTCTTTCCATCCAACCAAACGCCATTAAACTCTGCTCCTGGTTGACTTATAACTTTTATGAGCCTTATTTAAACAAGTCGTTCACAAAAGAAGGAAATATCTTTTTTGTTTGGAAATCATTTCAATCCGTTAGGTCCGGTTTTGTGTCGAAAATGATCATTCCAATTTTTTTCCAGCCTTTTGCTCCCTTCCTTCCTTCCTTCGTCTTACAAATTAAAATTAGCCATAAGCAGCAAATAATCAGGAGCTTGTGAATAATGTGTAGCATAAGCGAATAAGAAATAGATACAATGCACACATGCATGCACAGAGTCCTTCCAATTTCTCTTTTTTGGGGGGTTATAAAATAAACAATCATGTCCTATCATTAGCAAACAAATAATAATCAGCGAGACACTGAACGCTATTAAAAGGCAGGGAGATTTTACAGCGGAGACAGGAGAAATAATAGAAAAATGCAAAAGGTCTGTTGTTTGCATCTCGTAAGGAATGGCTAGAAAATGAGATTAATCAAGAAGCAGACATTTGGAAGAAAGTTTGTGGAAATGCCTGACAGTCGTGCTCTTTCGCCTCATTTCAAATGTTGGCAGGGTAGCAGGCAGCTCCCAGGGAAATGTGCTCCTTTCATACTTGAGTAATTGATGAATTGTATGCAATATGCAAATGAGAATCCATAAATCTTATGAATGACAGCTTAATTTATGTGAGCCTTAATGAATGCAGGATTAGATTTTAATTAAATATCCTCAAAGGCACCCTGAGTTGTCAGGGTTTTTAGGCCTTTTTTTATTATTATTTGAAGACTTTCTACCCCACCTCCCACTGCTTTGCAGTTGCTTATTATGAAAATGGGAGAAAAAAAATCAGGCAAAAGAACTTAGAAGAGTTTCTCTTTCGACAAGAAAACATTGCACAATTTGTGTGTGTGTGTGTGTGTGTGTGTGTACGGGCAAAACTCTCCTTTAGTTAATACCAAGCATTTAACCAGAATATCTACAGATCTTTTTAAAAACTTCCTACACATTTTGATTAGCTTTAATTGCTGTTGGCGTCTCGTATCGGTGAGCTATTTTTAATTAAATGAAAAGTTAATAAAATGCTCAAGAAATGTTCCCCGTGCCTCGCCATCCGGCTGGGCTATTCATTTCAGCGTTTTCAACGTTAAATTGCATTTCTCTGTTATAAAGGTTGCGCCTATTTTATTCTTAATTTCCAAATTCTGGTCTGAAGTTAAGTTTAGGTGCCAAGAAACCCCAGTCGTTTTTTATTTTATTTTTTTGGTTTTGTTTCAAAAAGTTAAGAGCCCCCTTCCCCCAAGAAATCTTATATAGTTGAGAAATAATAAACGGTAATAAAAGATGTTAAAAACAAAGCAGCAGTTTAATGCTCAGTCTTGCAAAGTGACACCAAAAAATGCAAGCACATTTTTAAAATTATTTTTATTATTATTATTATTTAGGTGACCAGTAAGAAGTCTCTCTCTTTGGTCACTGAGTCAAATCTTCATTGCCTGAGGCATATGGGAAATCCGATAACACAACTGCATACAGCCGTCTCAGATTCAGGCCTGGCCATTTAAATGTAAACATACATTCACAAGATGTTGGAAACATCGCTGCCTGTTTGGGTCAGGAATACTGTCCCGGATTTATTTTATTTTTTTTAAAAACCATTTTAATAGAAACTGTTTCCTGTGTTCCTCCATCAAATCTGGAATGTAATTTCGGTAATTGATCCGCTCGACCAATACCTATATCGATTAATTGGTTAATCTGATTAGTTAAGATGTATTTCTAAAGCACAAAAAAAAAAAAACCCCACATCTCCATTTCAGACAGAGTTCTTAAATTGCATGGATTTTCGAGGGAGAAATTAAACGCACGGCTAACTTTATCATGTCAATCGGTGAGGTTTAAAAGTTCTGGCTGCATCGGAACGTCTGTGAATTTCAGCTGTTATTATCTTGTGTCTTCTGAAGCGGAGGTTGAACCAAGGCAGTGTTTCTGAACAAATTATCATCCAACAGAGCCTGATATAATTCTTGGGCTTTGAGCATGCTCCAAATTTGGTTTTCACCTTGCAGATCTTTCCATTATCAGTCTAACTAACAATACCAGCATTTATTTATAAATGCACTCAACCAAGAACTAAAGGTCCAGCATCAGTGAGCTGTTGGACAGCTCTACTTGGTCTGTTGGGTGGATGTTTGGGTGGTTTAGGGGTGGGGAATTGTGGTGGGTGGGAGTGTGTTTGGGGATTGTGATGTGCGTTGGACCTGGTCTTTGGGTGTTAAGTGAATTTCATTGTATGGGTATACTATGTATACACGTGCAATGACAATTTATTATTATTATTATTATTATTATTATTATTATTATTATTATTAAAATCAAATTTATACAGCTGCCCATCTCACCAAAAGCAATTCTGGATGGCACCCAAAAATCAGAAAAAGCAACAGATATAAGAATGGATATAAAATATAAAAATACGTATTAATACATTTCATAAAAATTAAAGATACAAACTGTAGGCTAAAGGAGGATAACAGTGGCATCTTCAACAATGAAGCCATTTAAGCAAGTTCCTGGTTGATTGGAAGCACCAGATCTGATAACATAACTAGGTCTTGAGGGCCTTTATCAAAAAGGACAGATAATATAATTTTACAGAGGAAAGGGGAGAGGATAAGGTGGGCCCTAGAGCAGAGGAACCGTATCTCCTGGTAACCACAAAATGTAGGTCCCTAGTTCATGGTATCTATAGCATGACGTTTTCTGATGGTGAAGGCATTGGAGAACATCAAAAGTAGTGCCTCAAATAGCCTTGTCCCATTCCATGAAAGGACTTTAAAGATTTAAAACAGCAGCTGAAATTGGACCTGAAAGCTAACCTGCAACCAATACAGTTCACAGAGCTGAGGACTTCTTTTTTTAGAAGAATCCTTAGTTATGAAGTTGAGTTTGCTGACTACAAATCAAAAATTCAACTTTGAAGACCAGAATAACAGAGTTGGAAAGGACCTTGGAGTCATCTAGTCCAATTCTTTGCTGAAGCAGGAGACCCTACACCAGTGATGGATAACCTTTTTGCTGTCGTGCGCCAAAAGAAAGGGAAGCACGGTGGGGTCGCATGCATGCATGCCCACACCCATAATTCAATGTGCCCCACCCCCATGCATGTATGTGTGACCTCACCGTGTTCCCCCCGCTTTTGGCACGTGATGGCACGGTGGGCCCAATAGGCCCGTTTTTCGCCCTCCCCAGGCTCCAGAGGTGAAAAATGGGCTTCCCTACCCCCCTGTAGGCCCTCCAGAGGCCGGAAATAGCTTGTTTCCTGACTTCTGGTGGGCCCAGAAGGCCTGAAAATCAGCTGGCTGGCACGTGCATGCATGCCGGAGCTGTGCTAGGGCAACACACGCATGCCCACCGATATGGCTCCATGTGCCATAGGTTCGCCATCACAGCTCTATGCCATTCCAGGCTGTCCAGTCTCTTCTTAAAAGCCTCCAGTGATGGAGCACCCACAACTTCTGAAGGCAAGCCATTCTCCTGGTTAATTCTTCTCACTGTCAGGAAGTTTCTCCTTAGTTCTAGGTTGAAATAAAGTATTAATTTGGTAGAATGAGCAAGGAGAGATTTGAAATAAAATCTGAGGTTCTTTTGAGCAACATATATGCCCCATGGTTGAAGTAGTTGGATGGAATTATTTCACCTTCGGCAGTGGTGGGTTGCCCCCGGTTTGGACCGGTTCGCAAGAACCGGTAGTAAAACCGGCGGAATGCTCCGCCCACTGACCCCAATGTCATCAGGAAGCTTCTGCGCGGCCCCGTTGCAAACTGGTAGTAAAGGTAAGTACAACCCACCCCTGACCTTCGGGCATGCCATGTTCCCTTTCACAATATTTGTTATATGAGTTGGTTGGTGTTTATTAGTCAGGCTGATTGAAATGTATATAATGTTATTTTTCTGATGATACCTGTTATATTGCAAATTTTCAGAAGAGTTACCGGAGCTATTGTGTTGTTATTTGCAAATGTACTGTAGATATTTGTGGCGGTTTCTGCCCCTGTCATCCTTAACCAAGCATTGTTAATCTGGGAAGTCATTTTTCCTAGTTTTTAAGAGTTATTTTGTGATTATTCATGACCATCAACTTCAGCACAGCATATTTATTTTGGAAAAAGAGTCTCCCAAGAGAAGTATATAAAAATGCATTAGAGTTGATCGGTTGCAAAGCTTTTTTTTTTTTTTAAAGTGGGAATTTATTTTTGCTTCGTGATTTTTTTTGGGAATTCGGTTCTTGAAAACATGTTCAAGGTTATGAGATAGTCTTGTTTATACTGAATTAATCTAATAGTTTATTAATTATTTTTGTTGGAGGGATCAAATCATTCCGTGTTCACAGGGCAATTTGCATGTTCAGTTTTGCACTGAAACAGCCCTTCTCTTAACTGCTGTAGACTGCAACAAATTCATGCCAATTAGGGAAGAATAGCAACATGCAAATTTAAAGCAAGATGCTAACATATTTCAGAGTTCTTAATTATCCTGAGCGTACTTTGAAAGAATCCCATTTGTATCCAAATATGTTTTATTATTTTTTTTTTCTCTAGGAATGTTGGACATGGTATATAACGCTGAATGAATGAATATATAAACCCGACGAATGTGTTAAAATAAATATAATTAAAAATTGATCTTGTCGCTTAGCAGTGATTTAGCATGTAGTGCTTCAAGGAGCTCGTGCTCTGGTGCTTTTGATAATATAGAAAAGTTACATTTTGGAACGATGTGATTTAGTGAGCACGTCTCTTTTACACTAATTGCACAACATTAATATTAGAAATATCTGGAACAGCAACTAAGTTTGCGATGCTCACTGAAATTCTTCCCCAAGAAACCCCAAATGTCATGCTGTTATACATTATGCATGAAAATCAACAATCTGCTTTGTTTTAGTTGTTTGTTTATTTATCTGTTTTACTGAATTATTCCAGTTTGGCTAGAACCTGTGCTGATTGCTGAAAGCTGACATTTTCAAAACGGTCTTTCTTTTCTTCCTTCTACTTTTGCCATAAAGATAATGATGATCATATATATATATATAAATATATATGTATGTGTGTATGTATGTATGTATGTGTGTATGTATGTATGTATGTATTTCTCTTTAGCCAGGTTCTTCCTACGTAAACCAAGATTTTTATGCAGCCCTAGTTCAGTGAAATCACAATCCACTAGTTCCTAGACTTTTTTTCAGGCAGACCAGCAAGCACCCTGCTGCCCATTTGGGAGACTACACACACACACACACACACACACACACACACACACAGCATTCAGAAAGTATTCAGATCCCCTTCACTTTTGTCAATTTTTTTACGCGGCAGTTGTTGAAATTCATTTTTTTCTCATTAATTTACACTCGGTACCAGAGGTGGTATTCAGCCAGTTCGGACTGGTTCAGGCGAACCGGTAGAGCCGATGATCAGTTGGTCCCACCCACCCGCCCCCGCTCTATCCTGTCCTTTATTTCCTGCTTTGTAGCTCATCTCAATCATGCGGCACAACTGACTCTCCCCTCTCTGTTCTACTTACCGTTGCTGACTTGGAAGGTAAGCAGCTGAGCTTCTAAATGCTCCATTTTCAGCACTGCGCTCAAACGCCTTAGATGCGTGTGTATGTGAAATGTCCATGTGCGGGCGAAGCATGCGCTCAGCGAACCAGTTATTAAACCGACAGCATTCCACCGCTGCTCAGTACCCCATAACGACAAAGTGAAAACAGAAGTTTAGAAATTTCTGTAAATTTATTAAAAAGATTGTGGCCTCTATAATTCTCAAACGGAAGATGTTTGGCAAAACCAGGGCTCTTCCAGGTCAACCTGAACAATTGGAGAAGGGCTTTAGTAAGAGAGGTGAGCAAGAAGGATGGCCCAAGCTAACTCTGTCCACAGCTTGGAATTTGATCCTGACCAGCTCAAGGTTGACTCAGCCTTCCACCCGCCCAAGACTGGTAAAATGAGGACCCAAATTGTTGTGGACAAGATGCTGCATTGTAAACCACCCAGAGAGTGCTATAAAGCATTATGGGCCAGTATATAAGTGCTATTGCTTTTGCTAGATGGTAGCAAAGGATCCTGGGATACTCAGAAGGACATAGGTCTGAGTAATGGTGAAATCCAATTTTTTTTACTACCGCTTCTGTGGGCGTGGCTAGGTGGGCGTGGCAGGGGAAGGATACTGCAAAATCTCCATTTCCTCCCCACTACTGGGGCCAGCCAGAGGTGGTATTTGCTAGTTCTCCAAACTACTCAACATTTCCGCTACCGGTTCTCCGAACTGCTCAAAATTTCTGCTACCGGTTCTCTAGAACCTGTCAGATCCTGCTGGATTTCACCCCTGGGTCTGAGGTATTTGAAAGAGAAACATGTTTACAAGTTTTCTTCCATTTTATTTTAGCATTTCAAAGGCTTGTGAAATGTATTCACAACAACGATACTGAGAATTTAGCGTCTACAGTGGAGACCTTGTAAGTGATGTTTGAAAACAATCTGATACCGTTACTCTACCTAGCTGTTCCTCTTAATGTTAATTTTTAAAGAAAACATATTCTTAATAGAGTAAGAGATTTCGAACTAGAGAGAGTTGGAAAAGTACAGAAGAATAGTTTTCATAAGTGGTTCCCCCCCTCCCCTCTATATTATCTCATTCCAGTCTATAATAGGTCACAATTATCTAGGTGTAAGAACATTCTGACAGGTGTAGAAGTAACTGATTGATATAAACTCTGTATGAAAACGAACCTTTTGATAAAACCATCGTAGTTAAACTGATAAGTAAAGTACAGAGAACATAAGTGTCTGCTATTATGTATCATTTTATTCTCTTTATGTTGTTCTTGATCTTTTAAATGGATAGTAAAATGTAGACAAAAGATGTGGGAAAGTAGGCATTTGACTGCTAACATTGCATTATTTTTGTATCGTGACAATTTAGTAAGGGGGAAAAAAACCCCTCACATTCTATTAACCTAGACTCAGTATCTCATGGAAAATACAATTTAATCAGGTCGTAGACCCTGGGACATAAGATTATTGTTTCTTAAAGGAGACTTATCAAAGAATTGTGAGCATTTAATAGAGAGTATTAATTTTCTTTTCTTTTGTTTAGCAGACTTAGTTTAATCAAGTCATAAAAAGAATAAGAACAAGAACAAGAACTTAAAGTCATCATGAAGGGAAAGGAAGTGTAGCCTAATCTAGTTTACCCAAATCCTATCGACTCTAATTCTACACGGATTTCTCTCCCTGTAGATCATGGCTGTTACCACCAAATCCATCCGCAGATTCATATTTTACTTTTTGTTTTTGAAGCTCCTCAAGAATAAACCTTCCTATCTCCTATCTTCCCCTTTTTTACAAGGGGTCAGTAAGAGTATTTATTATGCTCTTAAGAGCCATGGTGGCACAGTGGTTAGAATGCAGTATTACAGGCTAATTCTGCCAACTGCCAGCAGTTTGATTCTCACTGGCTTAAGGTTGACTCAGCCTTTCATCCTTCCAAGGTTGGTAAAATGAGACCCAGATTGTTGGGGCAATGTGCTGGCTCTGTAAACCGTTTAAAGGGTGCTATGAAGCAGTATATAAGTCTAAGTGCTATTGCTAGTGCTATTGCTATTTATTAAGCAGAATGCTAGTTACTCAACTATTGGAAGCAAAGCGTATTTTAATAATCCTCTGGTTACACCATCTATACCTTACCTTTCTCCTCATTCCCACAGCATGTACAGTAGTGGCCAAAATTGTGGACACCTTTTGGGAAAAGTGTATTTTCTAAAACTAGCTAATAACACCACTTTTTTGGGGAGTAGTACCATAAAATTATATATCAATGGAAAGGTAATTTAATCAAGAATGTAATGCAATAATTTTATGAAGGATTTGCTATTAGAATAGCAGTTACAGGATAAAGAAGAAAAATGAAACACGTAGAAAAAACGAGATAAGCAAAAATGATCACCATAGAAAAAACGAGATATACAAAAATGATCACCATGTCAGTTAATGCTTAGTTGGTAACCTTTAGCATGAATGACGGCCTTACAACATCTTCTCATGGAGTGAACCAAGTCTTTTAGTTCTGCAGCTGTTATAATGTGAAACCAAGATTGAATGATTGCTTCTATTAACTGGGTTTTATTGCTGGGTCGCTTCTGACTAACAAGTTTCTTTAGTGGGCTCCATAGATTTTCAGTTGGGTTAAGGTCTGGGCTATTTCCAGGCCATTCCAGCAGTGGAATAGGATTATCTTGAAACTCCCCCCCCAAAAAGTGGTGTTATTAGCCATCAAATCTCAAAAATACACTTTTCCCAAAAGGTTTCCACAATTTTGGACACTATTGTACGGCTTCTTCTTTTTTAATCAACCTTTTCCGTGACATGAACTTTTACATGTTTAGCTCCATTCCTCTTTCCAGCATCTCACTCTCTTTTCCGAACACATCTCTAAAACCTCTCCTTCCGGTATGAAACTTAATTTAGTTTTCCCTGGGAAGAGTTCAGTCTTTTTATTTTTAGTTACATTCAGTCTGCTGGGCACGTCTTGTTTCTTCGTTTCGCTTCTCAACAAAGGAGGAGGGATACCACACTAACTATCTCCTGTCTAAAACACAGGAGTCCCCAAAAGGTTGCACACTCATTTGCACTCTGATTCAGGACACCTTGAGGCAGTGGTGAGATTCAATTTTTTTACTATGGTGGGCGTGGCATGCTTGGTGGGCATGGCAGGGGAAGGATACTGTAAAGTCTCCATTCCCTCTCCACTCCAGGGGAAGGTTACTGCAAAATCCCCATTTCCTCCCAATCAGCTGGGACTCGGGAGGCAGAGAATAGATGTGGGTGGGGCCAGTCAGAGGTGGTATTTACCGGTTCTCCAAACTACTCAAAATTTCTGCTACCAGTTCTCCAGAACTGGTCAGAACCTGCTGAATACCACCTCTGCCCTGAGGGCACAGATGAAACCCCTAAGTGGCCTCAACAATTCTCACAGAGGTAACAAGACCTTCGGAGTGACCAAATGATTGCAAAGAATACAGTATAAATCCTTCCCTTGCCCATTATTCAGAACTGAAGAAGCTTCTTGGATGAGAAGTGAAACGATTTCAAGGAAAACCCTAGAAAATCCAGTTGCCTTTTGAAAAGCCTCTTTGGGACATTAAATATTGCCCTTCTTTGACATCTCAGCCTTGCCAGATTAAAGCATGAAAATGTAAGTCCACCTTACCACTCTTTTCATAATGCTGTCAGTGAAGCAGATAAATGCAAAGTGACTTTCAGGTGATATTGGTAGCAGATGAGGAACATTTTATGTTAATTCTCCATACATCTCAATGAGCTTCGCTTGTTTGTTTCCTTCCTGTTTCTAATGTACCAATTTCACTTACATCTGATTTTTTTTTAAAAAAAAGGAATAGGTTCATTTGCATATAACATACAGAACAGAACATTCATAAAATATTCTGGACAATAACCAACAAAGCACTTGATATTTTAAAATAGATAATGGGCCGCGTATCCCAGCATAATTTAAACAAACGCTTATTATCATCCTTGCTGTTATTTGCAGTATCTTATAGAATTAATTTTGAAATGGGTATCATAATTTATATATATGTGTGGCTCGGCAATAGCTAAGAATCCTTGTTTTCCTTTCTGGTCACCACCTCAGCAAACTGATCAATGAGGCATGAACTGCTGTCTGCAGTCAAAGAAATGAAAAATAAACTAGAGATAATCCTTCAGTTAAAAGGTTATTCTCTGCGATAAAAGCTGTTTTGTTAATTTATTTACTTACTGGTACAGTGAGATAAAGTGAGGGAACAATTAGGGAATTCAAATTGAAGGGATTTAAAAGGGCAATGACAACTTAATTTTTTAAGGTTGCTTTACATCAACCAGGAATATATTTCTAAAATTAAAAAAAAAAACACAATCTGAAAGGAGGGTTAATACGAGGCTTTGGTTCTTTCAGTTATTTTTCTTATCAAATACAAATGCGTGTCCTCAAAAATCTTCCTTTTCTTCTGCGTAAAGTGTAGTTCAAAGGCGCCTTTTTTTTAATGCGCAGTTTTGCTGTTCAGTCTGTTGTGCTATAAAGCTCACTTACACATTTAAGTTTTTGATTACAAAAGAAATGACTTAAGAACTTTTTAACAGCTTAAAAGAAGTCAGAGCCTATCCATGTTTAGATTGGTGCCTGAAAGGAAATTTTCTTTGCAAAGTCAGATAAATTCAGATAAATTAAATGAAAACAGACTTAAAGCAGATCCCCATAATTAATTCCTCTGTTTTCCTGTCGTGACATATGCTTAGAAATATATTTCTCGTTCCTTCTTGGTTGTTTTTTTTTTTTTAACAGCAAATATGTTACCCTATCTCTTCTCCAGATAGTGTGAAGAGAAAAAGCTGTTCTGTGTAACTTTCCCAACAAGAACTGTGTAACTCCCTTCCAAAGAAATGTGTGAGGTATACCCACATCTGGAATATATTCATCTCACTCTTTGGACATTGAATCGTGCTTCCCTCCTCGTACTTCTATCATGGACCACCCTCAGTCTTGCTCTCTGTCTGCTTCTGTGCAGTATCTTAAAATATCCGTAAATCGCTAAAGCCTAACTCTTTAAAAGGAGAATCAACATCAGTCAAATGTTAGTGGGGTTACGTTACAGTTTAACGACACAAATGCATACTCGTAGACACCAGCGAAAGGGGGGGGATTCATTCCTGCGTTTGTGTAGGAATTGGGAACGGCACACACCCACAAACACAACTTTCGCAGCGTGTCTCCCTGAGGTGTCTCTGAGATATCTGCCTTAGCTGCAAAGTAAGATAAATCTCAGAATTCACAAACAAAAGCTGCTTAGTGACACAGAAGAAATCTCTTAATTGGTTAATCTACTCCAAAGAAGAAGCAACAATGGCGAAGTTGTTCAGAATCAGTGTACTATTTTTTTATTATTTTTTTTTTAGTCGCTGTTCTTTGTCTTCTGTCTATTTCTTTAGCCCTTGGCTTTTTCCAATATTTGCTTAGAGGATGGAGCTCCCCCTCGTCTGCTCCCTCCTCATCAACAGGACTGCCTTAACAGCATTATGGGCCCCGGGCAAAGCAGTGTACTGGGGCCCCTATGACAACGACTCCCTGGAATAAAAATGTAAATGGTGAATAAAATTAAACATATATTTGCATGTTAGTATTAATAAAAATGTAGGGATGCGGTGGCTCAGTGGCTAAGATGCTGAGCTTGTCGATTGAAAGGTCAGCAGTTTAGCTGTTCGAATCCCTAGTGCCACGTAATGGGGTGAACTCCCGTGACTTGTCCCAGCTTCTGCCAACCTAGCAGTTCGAAAGCACGTAAAAATGCAAGTAGAAAAATAGGGACCCCTTTTGGTGGGAAGGTAACAACGTTCTGTGCGCCTTTGGTGTTTAGCCATGCCAGCCACATCTTCGGACACCGCTGTCTCTTCGGCTTAGAAACGAAGATGAACACCGCCCCCTAGAGTCGGGAACGACTAGCACACATGTGCGAGGGGAACCTTTACCTTTTACCTTTATTAATAAAAAATGCAGCAAAATGTAATAAATATGTTGCTGCATTTATATGATACAAGGTGCATGGAAGGGTTAACATACACAGAATACTATGGGGGCCTTATGCTTGCGGGGTGCACGGGCAAGTTCCCATGTGTTAAGACAGCTCTGCTCACCACCACCTTCCTTCATCTCCTGACATTTATGATCCAGTTGACCAGCAAAGTGAGAACCTCAGGGAGTTGCTTTTAGTGACGGATTCCCAGTTTCTGTTAGCAGCATTGGCCTGTTAAAGATATTCATGAATGTGGAAGGAACTCTGAACTACTCTTAGTTCAGACATGACCCAAAGGAACGTGTGCTCTTTTCAAGTTTCTGGAGGCACATGCTGGTAGCCATCTTTTGATCCTTGGTCTTGCCACATCCTGTACTGAAGGGGTTGCTGATGTGATTTTTCCAAGGCCACATCCAAGATGGAGTCATCCTATAGACCAGGGGTGTCAAACACAAGGGCCGAGGGCTGGATCCGGCCTGCGGGGCCGGCCTGGAAATAGCAAAGGACTGGCCTGCGGTGCCTCCGGCAGCCAAAATGAGGCACATGGGAGCTACGCATATCCACGCCGCATCCTGTTTTCAGCCTGGATGGCCTCCTGCAGCACTTTGCCAGCCAAAATGGGGCATGGGGGGCTGCGTGTGACCCCCCCCCCGCACTCCATTTTGGCCAGCAGGGTGCTGCAGGAGGTGTCCTTACTGTCTCCCCCACCCCCGATTGGCCCATGGAGGATAACTGCAATGCTGATGCAGCCCTCAAAGAAATCCAGTTTGGCACCCCTGTCCTAGACCATGTCTCTGTTACCACAACCCACTTCCTGGCATTGTCTGGCCTATCTCTCTCAATAAATGACAGTTTTCTTTGTCTTTAGTAGAGTGCACAATAGCTTTATCATCAACCCTTAATGAAAAGAAGGTCTTTTCTTTAATGAGGATCTCCCCAATACCAACTAGAACAATTTGGAGAGATGCAGCATTTACTACCTCCAATTTCTCTTCCTTCTCTCAGGCAGAGTTACAGGAGTAAAACCAAAAGTAGAAACATTCCCCAATTTTCTGCAGTTGGGGGGATAGATAGAATGCTAGATCTTCTACGTCATATTGCCGAAGGCCCATTTAAAACAGTAATTGCAATTTATGAAGAACGCACAACTACAAATAATGTCTCCAGAAGCTCAAAGGAGGTGATAGCTGTTCAGAGTCACCTTGAACCATGCGATAGGTGGCAAATAATTTTGATAAATGAATATCAGGATTTTCCTTTGATTCATCTTATCACCAGCTACTTTGTAAGGCAGATGAAGAGAGTGAATGCCAAAAATGAATCTTATACTCTTCACCATCACAATATGTCCTTTTGTTCTATTCATCCATTTAATTTAGGTTATTATTTAACAGGTATTGTGAAAACATTGATTCAGTATACAGATCTGAGCAAAATTATGAATTCTCTCTCTGTTTTTCTTGATATCCCATTGTTATAATATTTTCAGCTACCTTATGCTTAGGGCTAACTTGATATCTAAGCTTCAGTAATAGGTTACATTGTGTTTAGGGAAGAATAATAGAATCTCAGCTGACAAGCATTATTTTGTTGGCTTACTCATTTAAATTACAGTCCTACTCTTTTCAAATCTATTTTAAGGGACTAATTTGTAATCAATTTCCTCTTCTAGTTTTCAGCTGGCTTTAATGGTGCAAAATGGTACTTATGAAGCCACATCATCATTTCTGGTCCTGGTTTTTTTTTTCCTTTTTAGGTTTGGGGACTACCAACCCAACCCAACCCAACTCAACTCAACCCAACCCAATTCAACCTCCCAATATCAATATACATTGGCTGTAGTGTGACCGGGTCATTCTAAACCAAACCAAACTATATCAATCACTTATCCAGAGATAGTACCAGATGTATTTAATGGGTTATGCAAATGTGTGTCCTATCAAGGCTAATGCAGGATTAATTTTACTTTTCTAGCTTCCTCTCTTTTGCGTTGAAAGGGTTCCACTTTTTGTTTGCTGGTTTTTTTTTTTTTTAATAAAAAGTTTTTATTGGTTAAGAATATACAATATTATAGTTTACAATATGTTGAATTTTCAATATCTTTATAAAAAGATATTTCAATTATTATTTTCTTTTTTTAAATTTCTCACACAACAGACATTATTATCTTAAATCAAAACAAACAACCAGGTTATATAAAAATTATATAAACAAAAAAAAAGAGTGTTATACAAAATACAATAAAAGAAGAGAGAGAAAAGAAAAATGTCAATTAAAAAAACCTTAAACAATAGATTCCCCTCCTTTCTTCATTTCCTAGTTCTGGCTCTTAAAACCATGGTCTGGCTTCCCTCCCCCTCCCGGGCCGCAACAGCTCCGTCCGCCTCCGCTCCTTGATCATCTAATACTTCCCCCCTCTTCGGCTCCTGTATCTTCTCCACCTAGGAAGGATTTATGTTGGTCAAAAAAAGCCTTAGCTTCCGTTACATTATTAATTTTCTTCTTACTGTCCTCCCAAAAAATCATCAAACCCTCCGGAATCAGCCACCTAAAACCTACTCCCTTGAGGTACAGCTTATTTGATAAAAAATAATATTTTCTTCTTAATTCTCGTACCTGTCTGGGAATCTGCTTCAGGATGGTGATCTCCTTGCCCCTGTACACCAGCGCCCCCAGTCTTTGTTTTCTCAATATCTCATCTCTCAGTTCCCTTCTCACAAATTTAATATGAATCTCTCTTGGTAGATTATGTAAAATTGCAAATTGTGAGTTTACTCTGTACACCAAGTCCACATCCCTTCCAATAGACTCCAAATCTCTTTCTAAAAATTCACCCAACATTTTAACCATCACTTCTCTCAAATTTTCCTGGTCAAGTTGTTCCACGTTTTGGAACCTGAGAAAATAAGACATCTTATCCAATTGTAAGGTTAACATTGCATTTCCTCTCCCATCCTCCACCTTCTGGAGTGCCCGTACCTCCCCCTCCAGACCCCCCATCTTCTTCTTGTTTTGCTCTGCCAGCTGTTGAACATCATTTAAATCTTTTTTCATAAGTGTCATTTCAGATTTAATTTCAGATAATCCTTTTTGGACGTCATCTAACTTGTCCAACTTTTGGTCCAATATTGCCAGTCTTTCCAAAATTTTCCCCATGTCAGTTGCTGCTGATTTGTGGCCCTTAGCCATCTTAGATCAGTAGAAGATGAGAAATCAAAGGGCAAACCTCCAGAGAAGAAAGAGGGATTCGCAATCAAAGTAATTTTTCAACTGTCCACCAGTGGGCGCTCACAGGAGCAACGAGTCCGAAGTATAGAGTAGGTCAAACAGGAAGCCAGAGGAGAATGTTGTCTTCAATCATAAATAAAGAAGCAGGAAGTCAGACAGTCGCCATTGTCTGCCGGGGGGAGGGGCCACCAGACCTCTCCAAGAAACTCTGCCACAGCCATCCTCCAAGGAAAAGTCAGAAAGGTAAGGGGTTTCACCCC
This sequence comes from Ptyas mucosa, assembly GCA_012654045.1. Lineage (NCBI taxonomy): Eukaryota > Metazoa > Chordata > Lepidosauria > Squamata > Colubridae > Ptyas > Ptyas mucosa. Next base: position 6,358,742 of record WNWU01000063.1, on the reverse strand, counting down.
ATCTCCTTCCCCCTAGTTCTCTGCCACGGCACCTTTCCAGCTACAAGGGGGGGGGGAAACTCCAACCCCCCCTCTCGCCTCCAGGATGCCTGCTCCACTCTGCAATCAGTCAGTACAGTCCGTTGTGCCTTCTTAGGTAGCACCGGTCCCCTTAGGCGCTGTGGCGCCTCGGCGGCCTCGAAAAAAAGCCGCCGATCGCCTCCCGCCCCCTCTGGAGCCTCGGGCGCGCCAGCATCGGCCTCCCGGCCCCTGGAAGTGAGGCAGGGGACCCCTGGCGAGCCGCCCTCAAACGGCAAACGCCCCAATAATGGGGCGCTTGGCCCAAAGGGCCTCCAGATGGGGGGGATCAGACTCTGGGGCCAGAGCTAGCCCGATCAAAGTCTGTCGCCAGCGGAACCGGAAGCGGAAGCCTGTTTGCTGGTTTTAATTGGATGATTTGCATAGCTGTTTGTGAGACATGCATTGGATATATTTTTATCTTGGCAAGTCATTTGTCAAACTACTGCCTGATAACCGCGATGATTAAATGTGGGCTGGATGGCATAACATTTAAATGAATGCTTAGGTGGCTCAAAATGTTGTATTCCAAAAGTTCTTACCAAAAGTTCTTCTTCAGCTGAAGGGAAGTAATTGAAAGGGGTGCTACTGCCCTGAGCTCTCTATTCTCCAATGTCTTATTAAATCATTTATTCATTAATTGTGCACCCTTTCAAACAACGCTAGGTGAGGTACACTAAAGATATGGATGATGATATGAAGGGAACTCTTAGGAAATTCAGTGGGACAGTTAATTCTGTAGGAAAGAGGAGCAATATTCATAATAACAGATTAGAGCAATGGGTTGAGAATAACTGAATAAAATTTAACAAAGAAAAATATATTACTTCATGCTGGAAACATAAAGCAATTAGGACGATGTTATTCATGAAAATATCTTGGAACTGGATTGGCTATAAATTGGTCAAGAAGTCAGCAAGTGTGATATTGCTGCAAAGGAGACAAACAGACCCTATCAAGACAATATCTTTCTTAGGATGCTGAAGATAGTTAACCATATCTGGTCCACCATTCTGGTCTGCAAAGAACAGATGGTATAAAGTTGTCTGGATGAACAGGGACTGATATGCAAAATAACATGGGGTCTCAAGGCCTGTGTGAGAGAGAGATAGATGATAGATAGATAGATAGATAGATAGATAGATAGATAGATAGATAGATAGATAGATAGATAGATAGATAGATAGATAGATAGATAGATAGATAGATAGATAGATAGATAGATAGGCAGGCAGGCAGGCAGGCAGGCAGGCAGGCAGGCAGGTAGGCAGGCAGATTTAGGAGCCCTGGTGGTGTAGTACTTAAAGTGCAATAATGCAGGCATACTCTGCTCACAGCCTGGGATTCGATCCTGATGGGGATCAAAATTGACTCAGTCTTCCATCCTTCTGAGTTTGGTAAAATGAGGAGCCAGATTCTGCATTGCAAACCAGCCAGAGAATGCTATAAAGCACTATGGGGCAGTATATGAACCTAAATGTTATTGATAGATAGATAGATAGATAGATAGATAGATAGATAGATAGATAGATAGATAGATAGATA
>WNWU01000063.1:6345288-6356549 GCA_012654045.1 Ptyas mucosa | reverse complement strand
ATAGATAGATAGATAGATAGATAGATAGATAGATAGATAGATAGATATTTTCAAGAAGGCCTTAAGATGACTGTTGTGGAATAAGCAACCATTACTCTACTGGAAGCTCAATGTAGGGGTCAATATTGACTTTTTAAACATGACCACCCTAGCCTGGTTCCTTTCAAGTATTCAGAAGAAAGTCTGGATAATTCAATTATGTGCCTCGTCTTGGAAGCTTAGGGAGGCTAGACAGGCTGGAGCCACTGGGTTATTCATGATTCATCCTATAGTCTTTGGGATTTTGGGGTGGGGAGGAAACCTGACTTGCAATTATATGTCGGGTTGCAGCAGTTCCAATTAGCAGAGCACATTCGTATTGTCACAGAAGGCTTCTTGGTAATGTCCTCCTTTCGAACAATAGAAGCTGGATGGCCAACCCGCTTTTCCTTTGCACCCGTTTTATGAGATCCTGAAATTTGGGCTACAACGGCAGCATATGCACAATGGTATTGAATTTGATTGCTTTAGCAGCAGAAAGTTTGATGCTATCACTGTTCCCCTCCTAGCAGAGGGTCAACGTGGACCCAAGTCATTAAAGGAGAAAAGTTCAGGGAAAGTTCATTTCTATTATTTAAACATGGTTATAAGGGGAGAGGAAAAAAAGGGAGGGGGGCGAAGGGGAGGTATTCCCTTCACTCAAAACATGTTGCTATTTTGGACCCCAAGGTAATTTGGTCTTTTTTTTTCCTTTCTTTCTTTTTTTAACCATGCTCCTAAACTGAACGGAGAAATATAAACTTTATAATTATCTTTTCGTGTAAACAAAAGGATTTTTTTCTCAGCACTGGTAAAAAGCACAGATGTTCCCTGTTGACTGCTGATGTCATTACACAAACTGTTTATATTTGTTTAATTTGATCGGCTAAACTGTTAGCATTTAAATTATTACTAGGTGAACGGGAAAAAAAAAAGCTTTCATAGTAATGGAGACTTGTGTTTAAAGAGGCTTATCTTACCAAAGGGAGAACAAATCTATTCAGTCTTTTTCTTTTAATTGAACGTATTCTTGAGGAGCTACAAATCCACACTAGTTTTTACCAAAGTAAAACTTTATTAAAACGATAGATCTTAAATCTATGGTCTCAGATTTCAGCTAGTTAATAACTCTTGCCTGTCACCTAAAGATTAAAGTGGAATCCATATGGTTGGTTGCAAACTGTAACTGCACGCCATCATTCATATTGTGCTACAAAGGGCAGTAGCTGTAAACCAGGCAGAGTTCCCTACTTTTTTAAAAAAAACTGTGGTAGGAAGTCAGGAATAAGAGAAACAGCAGCAGCAACAAGAACAACAACCACAACAACAACAACAACAACAAAGCCTTGGTCTTCTTTTGCTAGTTGGTTACACAATTAGAACACGGTTTTATCTGTTTGGTTATTTTAATTGAAATCCTGCTCCCAAAGCAGAAGATCCAAGACAAATGATGATGTGTATGACTTCAGAATCCCGTCATTTAACAATTATGCTGTCATGTTTTTAGATTTAGAGTATAACAGAAGAAAGATTTTGAAACTGTTCTATTCCTAAACGATGAACAATTTCGTGATTAAGGGCTTGTCTGGAAGAAGGCATTGAACATTTGCTGTTAATGTTGGTACCCGAACAGCTTACGTTCTCTGTATCAATAGAACCACAGGTGGAAAACTGTGGTTTGGGCTGAAGAGGCCCTGTCCAGTCACTCTGGACAGCTTATTTTGGGACAGGTGGACTTCAGTTTCCATTTCATCAAGAGGCACACTGGGAATATAACAAAATGGTTGGTTGATGTCTCAGCCTGTGAATTTTTCACACCCTATGACTGAAATGTTCAAACCACCCCGTTAGTTAAAGCCTTACCAATGGTGGATTTCAATTTTTTTTACTACCGGTTCTGTGGGTGTGGCTTGATGGGCATGGCATGGCTTGGTGGGCATGGCAGAGGAAAGATACTGTAAAATCTCCATTCCCACCCCACTCCAGGGGAAGGATACTGTAAAATCTCCATTCCCTCCCCACTCCAGGAGAAGGATACTGTAAAATCTCCATTCCCACTCCACTCCAGGGGAAGGATACTGTAAAATCTCCATTTCCTCCCTAATCCAGGGGAAGGTTACTGCAAAATTCCCATTTCCTCCCGATCAGCTGGGACTTGGGAGGGAGAGAATAGATGGGGGCAGGGCCAGGCAGAATTTTTACTACTGGTTCTCCAAACCACTCAAAATTTCCGCTACCGGTTCTCCAGAACTGGTCAGAACCTGCTGAAACCCACCTCTGAGCCTTACCTTTGGAAGATGTGATTGACCATAGCTTTGCTTTTTTTAAATTGAGGATTCAGGTAGTTCAGTAGGAATTCGCCCAGAAGGTGGAATTTCATTATGGCTACTAAACCTGGGTTTCATAAATCCAGATAACCTCTAGATGCAACCAAAGAGACTATTCTCATTCTTTAGTGCCACCAGTGGTTGCCGAGATTTCTGCTGCAAATTTATGCACACTTCGAAGTTGTTAAAACAAAGATAGAAACCTATTTGCTGTTGTTTGTTCTTAAGAAACTTTACTATTTTAAAATGGGTATTTGGCAACATGCCTTCATAGGCCCAGCTCAAGTTAGCAAATTCAGTGTCTCAGGAAAGCATAGCCATTCAAAACCCTTTGTTGGCAGAGGCAGCAGAAAGAAATTATTTTTCAGTAGCAGCAGGATATGTTTAATGTGCTAATTGGGGAGACAACCAGCAATGTATCTCTTTCCTAATTTAAACTGACCAGTGGACAGACAGAAATGCTATTTTTTAAAAGAGATCCCTTTTAAGAGATGTTTAGTAAAGGGGTGTTTTAAAAAACTAGCATGGAAGTTTAATCTCTGAGTGGGTCCTTGCAAAGTTGAGGATAATCATTACACAAGAAGACGTACTTATAGCCCAAGGCAAAATGGGCTGTGTTGTCACCAAGCTGTGAGAAAGTCTTGGTAGATGGGCTTGTATATCACAACCTGTGGTGGGAGAAGATGGAAAACACTATTTCAAAAGTAGAACAGCTGAGGGTAAGCTTAGGCTGTCTCCACAGTAGGTCAAAACTGAGACAAAGATTGTGTCATGGGGATATGTCCTCTTAATGATTAGTTTGATGAAAAGAAGAACTAAGGGTAACATGATAGCAGTCTTCCAAAATCCACAAAACATCTATTTTCCAAAGCACCTGAAAGCAGGACAAGAAACAATGAATGGAAACCAATCAAGGAGAGAAGAGACCCAACCTAGAACTAAAGAGAAATTTCCTGAAGTTAGAACAATTAATCAGTGGAACAACTTGCCTCCAGAAGTTATGGGTGCTCCATCCCTGGAGGCATCTCCAAGAAGCGATTGGACAGCTGTTGTCTGAAATGGTATAGGGTCCCCTACTTGAGCAAAGGGTTGGACTAGAAAACTTTCAAGGTCCTCTCCAACTCTATCATTCTATAAACAGGGTATCTCCAAGTGATGGTTAGCAAGTTGTCCAGAAAAAACCCTTACTGCATTTTTATTTTTGTTTTGTAAAGCAACAGGAAAGAGGACATGTGAATGGAAATGGGCTTTTTAAACATGATGTTTAAAGCTGTGAGAAAAAGGTTTTGGAATATGTAAACTAAATTAATTTAAATCACAGACAGGGAGTACATGGAAGACTTCTTTGATGGAGTTGCTTGGGCATCATGCCATGGCTGTCAACCAATCACAGTATTATTATCTCATGAAATAATTGAAGATGTAAATCAGTACGATGTGCGTGTATGTTTTATTCATTTATGAAATATTTTCACGTTGCTTATCATGAAAAAAAAAGTATCTTGGGCATGCATGTATGTGAAACACAATTGAGATATTTAGATCTTAAATCAACATAGCTAATTTATACTGTAAAATATATATAGGAAAACAATATAACAATAGCTTAAAAACAACAACCATCAAAATAACAATAATTAAAAGCCACAAAAAAGTAACAAATCAAATCAAATTTAAAAATCAATAAAAAAATCTAACGGAGGTTGATTCTTAGTAGCTATTCGGTGCTGATCTTGTGGGCATAATAAAAATAAGATATGTATAGGAAAAGAGCAAGAAAATTCTACATACGATAAAATGTGTTTTATAAACTTTTGAAAAAATGAGAAAAACTAGAGTCTGGAAACATCAGTAGTCAAAGTATGACCAAGTTTATTATCAGTTATAAAAAAACTGATACAGAACATAACTTGATGAAGCAGTGGCTAAAAAGGAGACAAAATTAAGTTTATTTCAGGGTCAAAATATCTGTAGCTTGAGAAGTTTGACAGCTCTAAATTATGTGTTCTGCACTAGAAGCCCATCCATGGGGCAATATCCAGAAAACTTCATAAAATAATAACCCAGATGCCTTTATTTTTTCAAGGCATGAATAAAGGCATTAAATTTGGTAAATTTAAAGTCTTTTTTAAAAAACCATTTGCTCAACTAATGCAAAAATAGGTTTTAAACTCGGCAAGATACAAGCTAAATAACTGTTAAGCATTCCAAGTTACTTATTAAACACAACTGGCTTTTGTTTAGCAATATTATATGGAAACTATTTGAAGGGCTTAGATATATCCAGGGCATGTTTTGTTTAAAATAGAATATCCTATTTATAAACTGAATTATCAAAAACTACGATGCTCGTGTCTCTCTTGACATAAATAACTAGTTATCTTCTCAGTTGTAGTCTGAGAAAGTATTCTGGCTACAGATTCCCCCCCCCCCTTTTTTTTTTTTTGGTTAGGAACAGAAAGACAAACAGAACTAAAATGAGCATAGCAAGCTTTTTATTTCACTTTTTAGCAAAAAGTACTAGATTTTTTAAAAAAAGAAAATAAGTACTGTACTAGATTGGCCTGAATATAACCCTACATAGTAGGAATTCTATAAAATTCCAGAACAATGTCAGAATCTTTTTATCCTTTGGGGTTACTCTAAAGATCTTAGGCATTTATCAATATTTGGGAAGAAAAATGGAGGTAGGAGATCAGGGAGGTAGCAGGAAAAACAAGGAGGGCTCAGATAAAAGGAACAAGAACGAACCTTCTGGAGAAGGTGAGAAGAATAGCCACTTCCTATTCAGAACATCTCTCCTTCTGCAACACATTGCCGGAGGTGTGTGATGAGCGAATGGATGAAGCACTTACAATTGCATCCTGGGTTGGTGATTTCTGCCAGAGATTGGACGTAATTTAGTGCTTGGATTTCACTCTGTTCCTTAAAACCTTGTATTTATTACAAGTGTTCCACTTCCTTCTTTCCAGCTTCAACCGCAGAAAAAATTAACGTGACCACTCAGAGTAGTATATATCCACCAATGTATGTGTGTGTGTATGTATGTGTGCATGGATGGTATTCACTTACCTTCACTACTGGTTTGCAAATGTGAGCATGTGCGCTCACATTTGCCTTCTGTGCATGCGCAGAGCATCAAAAACGGGATGTGATGACGTCCGGGCGGGTGGGCAGAGCCTCCCACAGCCGCCACTACCAGTTCGCTGATAGAATCAGCTGAATACCACCCCCCTCTCTCTCCCTCCCTCCCTCCCTCCCTCTCTCTCTCTCTCTCTCTCTCTCTGTGTGTGTGTGTGTGTGTGTATGTATATATAGATAGATAGATAGATAGATAGATAGATAGATAGATAGATAGATATAGAGATATAGATATAGATATAGATATAGATATAGATATGTATGCACATGTATATGTGGCCGACCACGAGGTCACGGACAAGGCAGCAAATTGCAATGGTTGACAGGCTACCATCATAGCCCACTGATAAGCAAGCTAGGAAGGAGGAAACGATAGGAATTAAGCCTCCATCATCCAGCATGACGACAGCAAAAACAACACAGCTGATTACAAGTGGGAAACGGCTGGAAGGGCCTATTACATGCGCAAGGGCCAAATTGATTAATGGCATATAAAGACAGAGATCTCTGTAATGGTAGTTTAATACTCTGACGATGTCAGCAGATGGCTGTCGAAAGCTTAGTAAAATAAAATTTTAATTCTTTTAAAATTTTAAGTTCCGGAGCTCGCAGGATGTCTGCTTCTTTCTTTACATGTATAAGTGTATATATGTGTGTATTTATTGTGTTTACTGTGTGCACATAAAATGCTATATAAAATTGTGAAGAGTATGGAACATTCTCAAGGGTTTATTGACTATAGGTTAAAATACATTAGAATTACTTCATTTTCACATGTTTTTACTTCTTAAACTTTAGAAAAGAATTATTTTGCTTTGTGAGAAGAGGAAGGGGGAAAAAATCCAGATTCATCCAAACAAAAATCTTCTGGCTTTATATTAATAATGACCTCAATTCTGGTCATTAACTTGGAATTAATGACCAGTTAAGGTTAATGGCCCAAGGTCTTGAGTCATTAAACTGCAAAGAAATGCCCTGTTCTTTGATCGTTATTCCTTTATTAAAGATGAGTGGTAGTTTTTTTCTTTAAAAAGTGGATGTCTCAAAACACAAAGATGATCTAATGCTAACAGTGAATGCAAGCATTGTGCTACATGTATTTTAGCATCTAGAATGGACTCCCAAAGAAAATAACTCAAATGCTTCTAATACGAATATATGAATGTCCTACATAGCTAAACTATTTGAAATTCACCTCCAGAGGATGCAATAAAAAGAATGGATACAATTTAAACTGAAAATGCTCACTGAGAACTTGTAAATTGTTTCATGCCTCTCATTAATATAAAGTTAATCATATCTGGGCTGCAAAAATCAGAATTGTCACTAGATTGTTGACCTTCCCAAATTAATAGTCCTATTTTCAAGGTTGCCTTGATCTCTCTCTCTCTCTCTCTCCCTCCCTCCCGCTTTCCCTCTCTCCCTCCCCCCCTCTCTCTCACACACACACATACACAAACACTCCACAGATTCATCTACCTATCAATTGATTGATGGATGGATTGATCCATCCATCCCTCCCTCCCTCCATCCATTCATCCACCCTCTATCTGTTACCATGTTTCCCAGAAAATAAGACTGGGTCTTATATTAATTTTTGCTCCAAATGACACATTAGGGCTTATTTTCTGGTTAGGTCTTATTTTGGGGGGGGGGGAAATACGGTACTAAATGCACCCATCTGGCTGACAATCTTAACTGGAGCTTATTTTGGAGGTAGGGTTTATGTTACGAGCATCCTGAAAAATCGTGCTAGGACTTGTTTTCCAGTTGGGTTTTTTTTTTTCGGGAAAACAGGGTGCCATTAAACACAGTCCAGAAAAATACACATAAATATTCCATTTATTCCTACTATTCTTGAACATGGCGATAATGATTCTCACATTCCCTTGATATGTTAGATTCTTTCATGAGTTTATTGCATGAAGCCATGTGTGGCAGTAAACAATGCTCAACAACTTCTCTTGGAAATCACGTGTTCCAGGAGGCCATTTCTTGTACCCTTCATGGCTCTGAGGAGGTATAGAAGAATCACCTTCAGAAGATTTCTTTTCCCCAATTGTTGTGCTGGTGCAGTTGTTCCGAAGGCCGACACAACACGTTTACCAAGGATACACCATTGACGTATCCTTGGGGAGCAGATGTAAAGTCCCAGCATTGCGATTTCTCAAGAATGGTTTATAAACAATAAACCGTCTTGTGACTAACGTACCATATTTAAAGCGAGATTTTTCACTGCATAGAATAAGGGTTAAATGATAACTTGACTTATCTTTTACATGACAAAAAAAAAATAAAGAAATTGCAAGACCTTTTCACATATTAGATATGTATTGTCATTTATCATCTAGATATCGGAGTAGTAGTGCAAGGTAATAAAACATATCATCGAAAAATGTGCTATAGGTCTGAATCATTCTCTCATTCCACCTCCCAGCTAACTGTAGTATTAAATCAAACAAGCAGAACATTTCCTTGGGCAGCCATTGCCTTTTAATTTCCTGAAGAACCTTAAAATATCATTCATTACAAGTACTACACATATTTGGTTTTTAAAAGTCTCATAAATCAATAGCAGGCTGACTGTAATAATTATTACAAGTTAGTGCATAATTTTCGTGCTGAAGGCTCCGTGTAGAACTTTAGCATATGCAAACGAGGCAATTCAAACTGTGTATAGATATTAATATGAAGAAGCAGGTAACGAGGTGCCGGCTATGAATTATGCATCAAGCGCGGCTGATCTTCAATGAAGAAAATGAATTCAGCATGTAATCTAATTAGTGATGGAAGTCTATTACATCTAACTGCAAAAGCAACCGTCCTTGAAACAAATTTATTTACAGTCCATGTTACCAATTGAAACAACTTTGAAATGATGTGTAAGACAACAGCTTAATTGTAAACTTTTTTTTTTCTTTTCTTCTGCAGCTCCAGACCTGGGCGGCCCCCAAAACGGACGCAGAGTGTGACTTCTCCAGAAAATTCCCATATCATGCCGCATTCCGTCCCTGGTCTTCTCTCACCGGGAATTATCCCACCGACAGGTAGGAACCCCGTAACGTGGACTGGAAAATCTTCAAGCCATGTGGTCTTTGGGTCATTAGAAGGGAACCTTTTGAAAACAGTAGATCTCCAGGTTGAAGGATGGAATTCATCCACCATTTTGTATTCCGGTGCTGTGGCTTTCTCAAAATGAGAATGTGTTTTGACTTATTGGTATGACAGGTTAAGTTGCATACTTGACCAGGAACGCTGGTTTTACAACCAGCTGAAAAGGACTTCTTGTCTTCAGCTACCAATGAGGAGTTGTCCATCCCACTAGGTAGACCAGACTACGAAATCAACTTCAGAGAAAGGTTAAGATTTCTTTTATTGGGATTGGCCATAACAACAGATTCTTGAAATTCTGATTGTCTTGGATCTTCTTCTTGTTATATCCCAGTGAATTAGTTAGACATCTCTCTAAGTCACTTCCAAAGCTTATCTCTTTGTCCTAGATTTTAAAAATGCTTCAGTTTCTTTTGCCTAGGGAATGATCCTTATTTCCACAGTGCTTCCTCAGGTGCTTTTATAGGTATCTTGTACCCAAAACATAAAAGCGAGCTAGCCAGTTTGGTGCAGTGCTTATGGTACCGTAGAAAGTTAGTACCCACCCCCCTCCTAGAAGAATGAAATATTTTAAGAAATATTTTAAAAAGGCAGGATAAATATTTTCCCTAAAACAGAAATAAAAAATCTTAAGGGAGACAGAAACTCAGAGCCCCAGCTCCCTGCCCCCAGCAGATATTTTGTGCCCATTAAGAAACACTGGGCCAGCCTATCTACAAAACAAAAGATCTTCAGCTCCAGAGTGAAGGGATTAAGACATGACCCTTCCGGACATAATAGGATTAACCCACTAAGACACAGAGCACAATCTCACTACACTGCGCAATCTCCTAAAGACATTGCAGCACCCTTAGACACTTCCACCAAACGTAGCTCAGACAAACACCTAGGATTTGTACATGGCCCTGTGGGAGTCTGACAACAGCCAATAGAATACATGTTCTTGCACAGGAACAGGAAGCTCAAGTGCAAAGCCCAAGAAAAGGTATAAAAACCTCTTACTCTCAACTCCATGTGGTGAGCTGCACCAGATCCATGTGCTTGGTGTGTTCTGTTCATCATTAAATCATCTTTCCAATCAGCCTCCATGTTTCCAGTGTCTTTCTCCCAGCTTGGAGCTGAACCATATGGATGTTTCTTCCCACAGCACCAGTCTAGAAACCAGGAAACATGAGTTCTAGCCCCACTCTCTAGTCTTAAAGCCAGCTGGGTGATCTCAAGCTAATCACTCCATCTGAGCCCTAGAAAGGAGGCAATGGTAGACTACTTCTGAAAACCCTTACCAAGAAAACTAGGACTTTTCCAAGCAGTCCCCAAGAATCAGGCATGATTGAACAGAAGGGGGGAAAATAGCCATAGTACATATTAAGAATACTGGGAAAGTTAATGGAGCTTGGCTTAGGACAGCGCAGGTCCATTGAAGAGAAGCAGAAACTTCTCAGAGTAAAACATTTACAAAATGGTTATGAAGATCAAATAAGCAAGCTGCTAGTACTGCAAACAAGGAATTAGGGTAAATGAAAACCGGAAAAAAAATAAACAAGACAACTGGAAAGAAGGGGTGAAATAAGAAAATTCATTAGAGATAGTCCTTGATTTACAACAGATCCCTTAGCAACTGAAGTTATAAGTGACCCAAAATTACTGAACCACGGTGGCACAGTGGTTAGAGTGCAGTATTCCAGGCTACTTCTTCTAACTGCCGGCTGCCTGCAGTTTGGCAGTTCAAATCTCACCCGGCTCAAGGTTGACTCAGCCTTCCATCCTTCCGAGGTGGGTAAAATGAGGACCCAAATTGTTGGGGGCAATAGGCTGACTCTGTAAACCACTTAGAGAGGGCTGGAAAGCACTGTGAAGCAGTATATAAGTCTAAGTGCTACTGCTATTGCTATTACAACCCGAATTTGAATTTCCAATGGTTGGTGCCCCTCTGTAGTCACTAACTTTGGGGGCTAACTTTGGGTGATTGGCAACATGACTGCATTTATGAAAGTTGCAGCATCCCACTTACGATGTGTTGCAAATGCCAAAACCCGCACTTTCATTTTTGGCAATATTGCATCCATAGCAAGCCATTGGTTCCAGTGGTGGGTTCCTCTCGGTTCGGCCCGGTTCTCCTGAGCCGGTAGCGGTGGCAATATGACATCATCGAACCAGTTCTGGCCCCCCGCACCCACGCGCCCCCTACCCCCCACCCCCGCGTTATTCTTACCTTTTATTTGGCCCCACCCCCAATCTATTGCTGCCTCCTGAGTCCCAGCTGACGGCTAGAGGGAAAAAAACTGTTTAAACTCTTGCCACGGGGCTTCCAAGGGCCGCCCTACAGCTGATCAGTGTTAAAAGAAAACAAATGAGTAGACTAGTGCCTGCAAAACTACATGAGTAGATCAGTGCCTGCAAAAATACATGAGTAGATCAGTACCTGCAAAAATAAATGGGTAAATCAGTGCCTGCAAAAATAAATGGGTAGATCAGTGCCTGCAAAAATAAATGGGTAGATCAGTGCCTGCAAAAATACATGAGTAGATCAGTGCCTGCAAAAATACATGAGTAGACCAGTGCCTGCAAAAATAAATGGGTAGACCAGTGCCTGCAAAAATACATGAGTAGATCAGTGCCTGCAAAAATACATGAGTAGATCAGTGCCTGCAAAAATAAATGGGT
>WNWU01000063.1:6302635-6345278 GCA_012654045.1 Ptyas mucosa | reverse complement strand
CCTGCAAAAATACATGAGTAGATCAGTGCCTGCAAAAATAAATGGGTGGACCAGTGCCTGCAAAAAATAAACCGGTCAATCGGTACAGCTCTGCAAGCAGTTAAAAGCCTGGTAGACCAGTACCTCTGCTAAATCCTAAAGAATTGTCACATGACCATCAAGCCACGCCCACAAAATAAGCCACGCCCACAGAACCGGTAGTAAAAAAAAATTAAAACCCACCCCTGATTGGTTCGCTTAATGATCAAGGAATTTGCTGAACAACTGGGCATTCACTTTAGAACCCTAGCATTCAACTAACAACTGCTGCCTAAAAAGGTCATAAACTTAGGTCAGTCACATGACTCATCCATTTTGCAACTGTTATGACATACGGTCGTAATGGGCAGGTTACATTACAACCATATGTTGAAAACTACCTGTATGTGCAGAATGGAAATATGATCTGTAGACACCAAAAGCTATAGAATTCATGGGATTTAAGGATCCATTTGAAGATGTGATAGAAATATGGCAACTGAAAATTCTGTGGTGCAATTCCATGCTTAGTGAATATTAAGATTCGGGGGATATTTGAAAATACAGTTTCCACAGCTTTCTTCTTTGTCTCTGCTTACTCAGCTTATTTTTTTTCCCCCTCTTTCCTTTCCTTCACCTACTCTTCCTTTCATTCTCACTCTATGTGTATGTATTTAAATCTCCTGATCTGCAGTTTGATGATTGCTGGAAAAGTCTCTCGTTTATATATATTTAAAAAGTATGCTATCCTTTTATTCTGCATACTATTGGTTTTGTAAGAGTAGGATGTTTTTATTTGGGGGGAAAAAATGAAAATTGGAATGATGGAAATTGCACGTGATTCTCTGTAAACAGAAATGAATGCATTGGAGAAGGGGAGATGGTCAGAGAGATAAGGAATCATTCCCAAAAATACCTAGAGTAGTGGCCAACAATTGTGGAAACCTTTTTGGGGAAACTGTATTTTCTAAAACTAGCTAATAACACCACTTTTTTTTTTTTAGTAGTACCGTAAAATTATATATCAATGGAAAGATAATTTAATCAAGAATGTAATGCAATAATTTTAGGAAGGATTTGCTATTAGAATAGCAGTTACAGCATAAAGAAGAAACGTGAAACAGGTAGAAAAAAACGAGATATACAAAAATTATCACCATGTCAGTTAATGCTTAGTTGGGTAACCTTTAGCATGAATGACGGCCTTACAACATCTTCCCATGGAGTGAACCGAGCCTTTTAGTTCTGCAGCTGTTCTAATGTGAAACCAAGATGGAATGATGGCTTCTATTAACTGGGTTTTATTGCTGGGTCGCTTCTGACTAACAAGTTTCTTTAGTCGGCTCCACAGATTTTCAATTGGGTTAAGAAGGTCTGGGCTATTCCCAGGCCATTCCAATAGTGGAATAGGATTATCTTGAAACTTCCCCCACCCAAAAAAGTGGTGTTATTAGCCGTCAAACCTCAAAAATACACTTTTCCCAAAAGGTTTCCACAATTTTGGCCACTACTGTATATATTCTCTATTATGCCAGATTTCTAGATTCCTCTTCTGTTCCCCATCTCAAGGCCAAACAGTAATAATTGCAGGCAATAACGGTAATTAACAGTCACACACATGGTTATTCATTGTTTTTGTAGGAAATGAAGTAAAATGGGTCCCCCCCCAAAAAAAATCTTGTCTCAGTGATCCAGCGGTGGGTTTCAGATATTGTTACCACTGGTTCGCCGCATACGCGCTCGCTTCACATGCACTCGGACCTTCCGTGCATGTGCCTGGCCTTCCATGCATGCACTTTGCTCGCTCGTGCACCTTTTACGCATGCGCCCAGCCTCCAAAACATGCCCAAATAGGATGGCATAGTGCCGGGGCAGTTCCGCTACCAGTTCGGGTGAACTGGTCTGAACCAGCTGAATACCACCTTTGAAGTGATCTAGTGACCATATTCCAAGTGAAACAAGGTGGCCATCCAGAGATCACCTTGGAAGAATCAAGAGATGTCGGCTGGTTTCCTTGATCCTTGTATTATCAGCTTGATCTGCCTTCCTTTGGATTATTCACGTCTTTTAACGCTTCATCAGAATAGTCACCAGTCTTTTGAGAGTCTGTGTAATTCTCGGTGTAAACTGCAATTTCCCCACTTTGCTTCTACTGTAACATTTTGCATTTCTGGTGGAAGAGAAACTTCAGAGTTTCCCCTCCTTGAACGGGGATGTAGGAATTACACAGATTTGTTTCCCCAAAGGTGTGAAGCTCCAGGGCTGTTTTTATTATGGCCATTCTTTGGCAAGGAGTGATTACTAGAGGCTTATGGCTCTTTGTAGAAATAGGCTTTCTACAGAAACAGACAATCTGAAGGCAGCTGAAGGCAGAGAGTACATGACTCATAAGTCTATTGCCATGCATTAAATTCCCTGGGAAAGCCCCCATCTCAAGGAGGGACTTCTGGCAGTAGCTCTTTAGCCTGTTTTTTGCTCATCTGCTTTCCAGAAACATTTCTGGGTTTTGTTGATATGCAGCTGAAGACAGGCAGTGAAAGAGTAACTTTGGTTTATTAATTTTCATTTATCACATTTAAAGACCACCCATCACCTTCATAGGGTGATTGTGGGCAGTGTACCAATGCAAAGCTTCTCAGCTTCTCCAAAATAGTCAAAAAGCAGGGAGCTGTTAACTCAGAGGTAAAGTTGCAAAATCTATAGGCAGATAATAAATCACCTTGAATATGACTGTCCATTATCTTGAAACTTGAAAAGAGAACTGGAATTGGAGTACGAGTGATGTCAGTCTAGGTCCTAGGCAGGGGTGCTATTCAGCAGGTTCTAACAGGTTCTGGAGAACTGGTAGCGGAAATTTTGAGTAGTTCGGAGAACCGGCAAATACCACCTCTGGCTGGCCCCAGAGTCGGGTGGTAATGGAGATTTTGCAATATCCTTCCCCCAGGAGTGGGGAGGGAATGGAGATTTTGCAGTATCATTCCCCTGCCACAACCACCAAGCCACACGACACCAGGGGTGGATTCTACTTACCTTTACTACTGGTTCGCAATGGGGCCGCGTGTGCTCTTCTGCGCAAGCGCAGAAGCATTTTCATGATGTCAGGGTCAGTGGGCAGAGCCTCCCACTGGTTTTACTACTGGTTCTATAGAACCCACCACTGCACCACACCCACCAAGCCACGCCCACAGAACCGATAGTAAAAAAAAAATGTATTTCACCACCGGTCCTAGGCAGAAGTGGGCGGCACATAAATTAACAACCAGTTCATTCAGCACCAAAAATGTGAGCATGCACACGGCCTTCCATGTATGCATTTTGCTTGTTTGTGCATCTTGCGTGCCTTGCGCGCAGCTTCAAAAACACAGCTAAATAGGACAGCATAGCATCGGGGCAGGTGGACATGGCCACCTGCAGGTCGCAACTACCAGTTCACCTGAACCGGTCCGAACTGGCAGCAGTCGTAAGAGAAGATCTCCTGAGTTTAAAGGGTTCCTTATGAATGCCATGCTGATCCTGCATGTACTCAAAACAGTGAGCCCCAGCAATGATGATGTTCCCTAGTCAGGTTATGAAATGTCTATCAGCAAACAACCAAGCTCAGAGTGCAGGATTCTTACAACTGTGCTTCCTACTCACAAACAAACGAATGTTATGTATCTTGTAGTGGATAATGCAGTGGATAAGATATGGTTTATATATTTATTGGTTTGTTTATTTATTTATCAATAAAGTATTGCTATGCTGCTGTATTCCCATTAGCCTAAGTGGCACAGAAATGGATGAAAACTTAATCTAGACAAAAATGGAGTTGTTGATAGGAGCTGGTAAACCATACTTTTCTTGGAGGGGGCTACAGCCTCCCAGGATGATATATTCGGGAATGAAATTTCCCAATTTCAGTTTAAGGTATCTCTTTGTGAAGAAATTGTCTTTAAATCGGCAGTTCCCTTGGGATCAAGTTTCATGAGAGACGGGAGGGTCTCAATTTATAAAACCATTCTAGTGGTTGATTGATTCATCTGTACTTATTGTGGATCATGTCAACCCCTAGAACAGGAGTGTCAAACTCAAATTTCATTGAGGGCCATATCAGCATTATGGTTCTCCTCAAAGGGACAGTTGCATGTAAGACTATTAGGTGAGCATGGCTGGGTGGGCCGGGCCAGCTTTTGAGCTCCTGGGGCACCAGGACCCTGCAGTCCAGCCCAGCTCCACTTCCCTGATGGGGTGCCCAGCCATGCTTACCTCCTCTTCCTGCTGTTGCTGTTGGTACTGCTGCGGGGTGAGGTGAGGCAAAGTTGGGCGAGGAGAGGTGGGTCCAAGGTAGTGGGGGTTGACCCCCTTGCCATTTCCAGAGCAGACCCATGGGCCAAATCTAGCCACATCATGGGCTGGATCTGGCCTTGAGTTTGACACCCCTTCCCTAGAAGTTGAATGGAAGATCCAACCTCTTTTGCTGGCTTTTTTTTAATAAACAAAATCCCTAGACCAGGGATCAGCAGCCTAAAGCTCTGGAGCTTCATGTGGCTCTTTCATCCCTCTGCTGTGGCTCCCTGTTGCTGGTCGCGTCCATAATTGATAGGGCTTTCGGATAGGACAGGTAGAGGAAAAAGGATGCCGCGCTAGGAGGAGACTCTATGGTGGGGGAACAGACTTCCAGTTGACAGAGGAAAGAGGACGCCGTGCTAGGAGGAGACTCTATGGTGGGGGAACCGGATTTAAAGTCAGCAGAGGAAAAAGGATGCCGTGCTAGGAGGAGACTATGATGGGGGAACCGGATTTCCGGTCGGCTCCAGAAGTGAATAGGGGCTTCCAGTTAGGACCTTTGTGGCTCTTTGAATGTTTAAGGTTGTCGACCCCTGCCCTAGACAGTATGGCCAATCCTTTCTAGTATCTCTAGCCCTACTGTGGCCTTAATATTTTATTGCCCACATTCTGGAGAACTCAATTGTTTCTTAGTGAAATAATAGAATATAAAGAGAGGAGACGTTTCTGGCTTCTTTCTCCCAGCAAGTGCCAGACAGGGCTGAAGAATTTTCTAACTGGGGAAGTTGGGAAAGGTTTCTTTGGTGTGTGCAAAGTCCTTTCTGCACAGCTGCCCATTCCACTGGAACCAATGGAGGGTTATAAAATGATTCCCAGTAACTGTGATTTTGCACAGAATCCTAGCTGAGAGCTAATGTTGTGAACTGTGCCCCGTGTTGCAGGACAATACTTCAGTGATTCTCATTGTGTGTGAGAGTGGTGCCCTCCGGAAATAAATTAATTCAATAATTAAAGGCTGCTGTGATTGCATATTATCCATTCATAGGACAGGTGTGAGTTGCCTTCAAGAGGGAGACCGACTCCTAAGGCTCCTCTGAGATCTTTTCTTCCTCATGTACCCTTCTGCAAGCCAACCGTTTTGAAGATAAGTAGATGTATTGCCATATCACTTGAGGAAAGGATGCGTCTGGATTGGCTGATGCCTGGCAAAGAGCAAAAGGAACAGCTGTGGCTCTCAGGTCCCCATGGAGAAGGGATTGCAGAGCCCAATGTAATTTCTCCATCTACAACGGGCAGTAATCTAATTGGTCATATGAAGTGTCCCACTTTCTCTGTGCCAGAACTGCTCTTCTCCATCCTGTCCTCCCTTCTTCCAAGCTTGCTTCTGTTTCCAAGCTCCTCCTCAGTGATGGAGAGGGTGGGGTTCACTTTGATTCTTAGTATTGCATTTTCTTTTGAAGCAGGGGAGCTATTCAGCAGGTTCTGACAGGTTCTGGAGAACCAATAGCGGAAATTTTGAGTAGTTCAGAAAACTGGGATGGGAATGGAGATTTTGCAATATCCTTCCCCCAGGAGTGGGGAAGGAATGGGGATTTTGCAGTATCCTTCCCCTGGAGAGGGGTGCAAATGGAGATTTTGCAGTATCCTTCCTCTGCCACGCCCACCAAGCCACACCCACAGAACTGGTAGTAAAAAAATATTGAATTCCATCACTGCTTGACTGAAGCCGTGTTGGGTTTCAAATATTTCTTGAATCACAAATACTTCCTTATTTCTGGAGCTTCTCTAAATCTGGTCTGTTGTCCTTTTGCCTCTGAAATCAAACCAGTAGTCGGATTGGGCTTGGCTCTCAAGAAATGACATGGCTGAGCCATTTCATTACTATAATCATGATCTGGGATTCACAAATGACTTTCCTTGTTGGATAGGTTGACAGCATGTGCTGGTCATTGGATTACATTTATGTCCTGTCTTCCTGCCTGACGGAAGGCTAAAAGTAGCTAGCCAGGTTTTAAAAAAATCAGAGAGAAACAAGACAAAAGCAGTGGATGCTTAAAAGAAATGCTGCCCATTTCTGCTTTTTAAAGGTAAGAAGAGTGAAGGCTCAAACTAATCACAAGCTAATACCACATCAGCCCCAGTGATTAATGAGAAAGAACTGTGGAATTGTCTTCATTGTTGCTGGCCAATTGCTAAGTCATCTTTCACTGTCTTCTGGAGTTTGCCCAAATTTGGGTTTAACACAAATCCAGCAGGTTCTGACAGGTTCTGGAGAACCGGTAGTGGAAATTTTGAGCAGTTCGGAGAAACGGCAGATACCACCTCTGGCTGGCCCTAGAGCGGGGTGGGAATGGAGATTTTGCAATATCCTTCCCCTGGAGTAGGGTGGGAAAGGAGATTTTGCAGTATCCTTCCCCTGCCATGCCCACCAAGCCACACCCATAGAACCGGTAGTAAAAAAAAATTGGATTTCACCACTGGTTCAACATTTTTTATTGGGTTATAAGCAGAAGTGGTATTCAGCCGGTTCGAACCAATTCACCCAAACCAGTAGCGGAACCCTGGCTTTATGCCATCCTATTTAGGCATGTTTTTGAGGCCAAGTGCACGTGCTCACATTTGCGAATCGGTAGGGAAAGTAAGTGAATACCACCTCTGGTTATACAATAAAATAACATACAAAATACGCAAGTAAATAGGAGAGTGGTGGGGAGGAAGAGGGGGAAGAGAAGTGAGGAAAGATAAGAGAAAAAGAAGCATCAATTTCCAACTCTCTCTCTCTCTCTCCTGCAGTAAAAGAGGCCAATAGCATCAAATCACAACTTTTTGGTTTGTTTGTTTTTTCCTTAATAATATAAACAAGCTATTTCTATAAAGATCTATCAATCTAATCGGTAAAACCCAAGATCAAAGTTTCATTCTTTTCCACTTCAAGCACGAAGTTCAGAAGAGGTCTCCATCTGGAAATAAAAGTACTTTTGTTCTTTTCTTTAATCAAAAATAGTCAATTTTGTCATTTCAGCCAACTCCATCAGCTTCTGCAGCCGTTCGTCCATGTTAGGAATCGAAGTGTCCTTCCATTTTTGAGCATACAGTATGTCAATGTATTTATGACTGGCAGAGACATGGTAACAAGGTCAGCCAATGGGAGCTGAGACAGTAAGGAGCCTGGGCGTGGCTTAGCTGTGCTTAGCTCTGAGTGCTGTGCTGAGAATTGAAACTGAAACTCTTCTCTTCTCTGCCTGTGTTTGCTTGTACTTGCTACCATGTTGGAAAACCTGTTTTTGGTATTGTATATTTATGCCATGTGTTATATTATATATAAAGAGAAGTAATTGAATCCTGCTGAATCAGTTATCTGTGTGTGCTTTCTGGATTTGATTTCTGCAACAAACTCTGACACAATAGTCTTGCTGCTGTCAACATATATAGTAACAAGTCCCATTTTTTTCCCCTCCAGGTCTTTTTCCATTAGGCCCCAAAAGGAAAAGTTCTGGTTTCATCTTTATCTCCATCTTCAACATTTTCTCTATTATAATATGAATCATACTCCATTTTTTTTATTTATTTATTTTGCTTTATCACACGTCCACCATAGATTATAAAAAGTCCCTCCTTTACTTTTACACTTCCAACATTCATTTCACATTCCTTTATACATCTTAGATAATTTATCTGGAGTTACCGTATTTTTCGGAGTATAAGACGTACTTTTTTTCCTTCTAAAAGAGGCTGAAAATTTGGGTGCGTCTTATACTCCAAATGTAACTTTTTCAAAGCTTTTTTTCAGTCCTAATGAGGCGCTAGCGAGTGAAGCGATCTCTGTGCTAAGCTTTTTTCCAATGAAGGGATTTTCCATGCTTTGCCTGCTCCCTCCGACTCTCAGCTGTGAAGCTTTTTTTCAGCCCGACTCTCAGCTGTGAAGTTTTTTTCCAGCCCTAACGAGGCGCTAGTGAAAGAAGCGATCTCCATGGTTTGCCTGCTTTTCTCATTGCTTCTCTCTCCAAAGATCAGTTGTGCTTTAGAAGCTGTTTTTTATCCCCAAGCAGGGGTAAAAAACAGCAAACTAATGTGCTGAAGCTGACCAGACTAAGGACGCTAGCCAGATCAATAGCTGGTAGGCAGATTTTCATTTTTCCCATTTTCCTCCCAAAAAACTAAACTGCGTCTTATACTCTAGTGCGTCTTATACTCCAAAAAATACGGTAAATACCAATGATACATCATCGTATAGAAATTTTCTTTTAGATTATAACGTCATGCTTGAACAATGGGAAAATATGGTGTTTGCCCAAATTCGTGATCACTGTCGATGACACTATCTAACCATCTCATCCCCTACCATCTTCTCCTTTTACCCACCATCTTTCTCAACATCAGGTCTTTTCCAGTGAGTCTTCTCTTCTCATTTGCTGGCCCAAGTATTTGAGTGTCAGCTTCATAATCTCTCCTTCCAAAAACCAGTCAGGATTGAGTTCTTTTAGGCTTGACTGATTGGATCTCTTTGCAGTCCAAGGGACTCTCAAGAATCTTCTCCATCACCACAATTTGAAAGCATCAGTTCTTCAATGCTCAGTCTTTCTTCTGGTCCAACTTTCACACACATATATTATTACTGGAGAAACCATAACTTTGACTGTAGTGCAATTGTTGCTGTTGTTAGTTTCGAAGTCATGTCTGATCCATTGTGACACCAATGTTCCTCTAGGCCTTCCTGTTCTCTACCATCCTCTGGAGTCCATCTAAGCTCATGCTGACTGCTTCAGTGACTCCATCCAGCCATCTCATTCTCTGCCATCCCCTTCTTCTTTTGCCCTCAATTGTTCCCAACATTAGGCTCTTCTCCAGTGAGTCCTTCCTTCTCATTAGGTGGCCAAAGTATTTTAGTTTCATCTTCAGGATCTGGCCTTCTAAAGAGCAATCAGGGCTGATCTCCTCTAGGAGTGACTTGTTTGTTCGCCTTGCAGTCCAAGGGACTCACAGGAGTCTTCTCCAGCATCATAGTTCAAAGGCCTCAATTCAATGCAATTGTTAGTCAGATCAAAAGGAGGTTGGGCATCTTAGTACCATTGCATTTAAGTCTTGTTGGATCTCAAGCTATTCTCAAATTTGAAAACATTTCCTTATTTCTAGAACTTGGTTCTCTGCAATCTGGTCTCGTATGCAGGGGCAATTCATCCTTTCTTACCATCCATATCCATGACATTACAAAGTTCACCGCTACAGATTTACACTTAGTTAGCATTTGCATATGTTAGAAAAAGAAGTTTTCTTATGTAAAAATCATAAATTTGAAAGAACCACTTGTAACGTATGGCCCTTCTAATCTTAAAGATTTGCTAACCAATCTTAAATCCAAGCCATTGGGAACATTAAGAAAAATTAACAGGGTGCTGTTGTGTTTCTGACAGTTTTATTTACATCCCTAATTTTGGTTATCACAAACTTTATTCCCTTTTAATTTTATCTATATAAGATTGACTACAGAAATAGCTTGAAGGGCATTTTTAAAATATTTTTTTCATTTTCCTGGTATTTGCTTCTTTCAGCTGGAAAATAACTGGGAACATCTTTTCTGAAATATTTACTACGGATTTCACAGTTTTAGTAATAGCACTTTTAGATGACATTTGGGCTGATGGTTCTCTTCCCCGTTGAGAAGAGTGGAAAGCCATCAGAATGAATGATGCAGTCTAGAGGACTTTTCACAGTTCTGATCTTAGTATAGAAAAGAAAGAAGAAACAAAATTTGAACTTCAAGATTAGGAGCTTTGGATTTCAACCGTTACAGAAATAAATAAAATTGTCAATCAGGAAATCGGAATAAACTGCCAGTGAGCCTTGTTGGAAATGTTCCCTGAGGACATTGTGAAAAGAAAAGCTAAAAAGTTGGTTGTAACAAAAATGGAAGCTGGAAATTGGAAACCAACCCATTGATTACTTCTTCAAATGGGACAATGTGAACTGTAGTCTTTTGGAGATAGACTGGACTTGGAGACCCTTCTCCCCCCCCAAAAAAAATATCACCACCCATTTTTGTGACAAACACCTGCCTCCTTTTTACCGTCAGAATCAGAAAGATATTTGTAATACATTCTAAAACGAATAGATGAGGATTTAGATTAGAAACATTTCTTATAATAAATGACATGTTAAAATTAGTGAATTCCCTAATGTATTCATGAGTTGTAAGCTATGAAATCCGTTTTTGTTTTTCTATTTGTAATGAATAAATATAAATACAGTTATTCTTAAAAGAAACGAGACAGTTCATTAACACAGTTGCCCTTAAGTGCTGTTTCTACTACTGCTGACTCCAGAAGACCCCCCCCCCCAAATTCTTAGAGGCAATGAAGTGGATCCAGAAGATGACTGGAGCACCAAGAGTGGAAATCTCAGCCAGAAGACAAATGTGCTTGGATTAGAACTCATTATTGTGAGATCATGCAACAATATTCCATCTTCAACAATCTACAAAGTTGTCTTCGGTAGCTTGGTGGCTTTGAAAAAACTATCCTGGACCCCACAAATATTGTACCAGTTATAATACATTGGCAATGCACTTGAGAAGCAAAGTTATTCTTCTCCACCATGACCAGAGGTGTAACTTATGATGTCCCCATTGTTGGTTTTGTGAAATCATTTTCAGTTTCTAATGCCTGAGGATGTTTAAAAGAAGCTAGTGAACCTGATCTTGTGGCCTCTTGACTGTATCCTTCTTGGTGTCAGCCTTGAAGCCATTTTGAGAGCATCTTCAGGGCTGCCACAGCAAGGCTGGGTGGAGCTGTGGGTATGTGAGAGGGGAGATAGAGATAGTTGGGGGGATGTGTAGTCAAAATAACATTCTTTTCAGTGGGAGCCAAGGATGCTCCAGCAGGTATTAGAGGGGCATGGACAAAAGCCAGCTGGAGTTGGGACTGCAACCTGATTGGACCATGTGATGGACATGTGACCTGGGGGCAAGGACTTGGGGTTTTGATTTGGGTGGGGAAAACCTCGGGTCCTTCAGAGTCTGGTTTTCACCAGCTGTGCCAATATGACATTCCTAATAAATATTTAATAAATAAATAAATAATAAATGAGGGAATGCGGTGGCTCAGTGGCTAAGACGCTGAGCTTGTTGATCAAAAGTTTGGCAGTTCAGCAGTTCGAATCTCTAGTGCCGTGTAACGGGTGAGCTCCCGTTACATGTCCCAGCTTCTGCCAACTTACTAGTTTGAAAGCACGTAAAAAATGCAAGTAGAAAAATAGGGATCACTTTTGTTGGGAAGGTAACAGCGTTCTGTGCTCCTTTGGCGTTTAGTCGTGCCAGCCACATGACCACGGAGACGTCTTCGGACAGCGCTGGCTCTTCGGCTTTGAAAGGGAGACGAGCACCAGCCCCTAGAGTCGGGAACGATGGAAACTCTAGGCCTCAGGATTTTGATTGCTTTGGGTCCGTTACTCGGAACCGTGACACGTGGCACAGAATATTGGCTGGGCAGATCTGAATAGGGTCTATCTATCTTTTCAGAAAAAGAATGCATTAGGGACTTTATATATTTCTTTATTTATATTTATCCATTCCTCTGTGTGTGTGTGTGTGTGTGTGTGTGTGTGTGTGTGTGTGTTCGCGCATGCATAGGTACCCACACATACCACAACTGCTTAAACTGGTCCAGACAGTTTTCTTGGCAAAATTTTAGAAATGGTTTGCTGTTGACTTCTTCTTAGGATTTAGAAAGAATGACTGGCCCAAGATGACCCAGCTGGCTTTGGGCCAAAGGCGAGCCTAGAACTCATTGGCCCCTGGTCCATTTCCTTAGCCATTGCATTAAGCTTCCTCTTGAGTAGGACTGCTTGGTCACAAATGATCCTTTTCCTAAAAGGATAAAAGTGTTTCGTGTGGCAGGGCCTTTCAGGTGAGTCCAAAACTCATGATACGTGAGGAGAAATTACTTTCTTCCATTACCAACTTTACTGTGTTTTATTTATTTGCTGTTGCTGTTGGTTCGTACCTCTGATTTCTGCTGTGCCACCTCTTGTCAGAGTTACGATTTAATTGAATTTATTTACTTATTGACATCACATCCATTTCTCTGTTCCCAAGGGTATCTTCTCATTTCATCTCCGTGGCTCAATGTTAACATTTTGTACACTTCTTTGCCATTTCTTCCTTTTGTTCCTATGGTAACTTAATGTGTTTCCTTTTAATAGAGCTTACATTATAATCATTAGGGTTTTTATTTGTGACGGCATTTTGTTTTGTTTTGTTTTTTTGATTGTGTGTTTTGCTGCCTTGTATCTGTGATTGTAAAATGCTTTATAATTCCATTCCAAGGACACCTATGCACATCTGGTGTTTGTTTCTGTTTCAGGTAAGGTTTGGAAATATTTCACTTGCTTTTTTTATCCTTTTTTTAAAGTGTGTATTGACAATGTGGAAGCGAAAATGTCTGCTGGTTGGGAATCAAGCAAACCTTTGATTGGAAACATAAATTTACCCACTTGAAATGTTTCTAGTGTCTAGCTTGGATCAATCTATCTTTTCCCAAAGGATAAAGAATGTATTTTACTGCTTCTGTTTTCTCTTTTTTTATATTCTGGCTGATCCTTAGGAATCAAAATCTCTCTTCTGTGCCACTGAGCATAGATTTGTGAGTTTTGACTCTTTGAAATTAGAAAACTATTCCAAGTGATATGAGATCTACTTGAAGTACATTTCTCTCTGTGTGTGTCTCTCTCTGTCTCTCTCTCTCTCTCTCTGTCTCTCTCTCTCTCTCTGTTTTTTCTCTCTCTCTCTTTCCCTTTCTCTCTCTCTCCCTTTCTCTTTCTCTCTCTCTGTTTTTCTCTCTCTCTTTCCCTTTTTCTCTCTCTCTCTCACTCTGTCTCTCTTTCCCTTTCCCTTTCTCTCTCTCTCTCTCTCTCTTTCTCTGTCTCTCTGTCTGTCTGTCTCTCTCTTTCTTTCTTTGTCTTTCTGTCTCTCTGTCTCTCTCTCTGTCTCTCTCTCTGTCTCTCTCTCTGTCTCTCTCTCTCTCTCTCTCTCTGTCTCTCTCTTTCTCTTGCTTCACAGTTTCTGTTCTTGTGCCATTTCTGTTTATGCTCATTCACTATTTGGTGGTGAGGATGTTAAGTTTGTTGCTGTTCTGCCCTATTATAGGATTGGCTTGTTTGGTTTTGCTGAGAAAGTAAAAAAAATGAGCAGCTAAATGGTGCAAATATGAGCATTCATGTTGCAAATTAGAAAGCAAAAAGGGACATTTTATTTATTTATATGTGAATTTCAGCTGTTATGGTCACTACCACACAAATTCTCACAGATGCTCAGATTTTAATATAACTTTGTAAATCATTAGTTCTTCTTTTATCTTATATGTGTGCAGACATGTAGGTCCCCAAAGATTTCACCATCTCTATAAAAATGCAAGACAGTAAATCATATGTTATCAGGAGTATTCCCAAATGGCTTTAATTCCCTCCTCTCCAATTGCAGAGATGCTATTGCTTTCTTACTCTTGCCTGTCTGCCTGCCTGTCTGTCTAGCCAGCTATCTAGCAATTAGAATAGCAGAGTTGGAAGGGACCATGGAGGTCTTCTAGTCCAACCCACTTCTTAGACACAAAACCCTATACCACTTCAGACAAATGGTTATCCAATCTCTTTTTAAAAACTTCCAGTGTTGGAGCATTCACAACTTCTGGAGGCAAGTTGTTCTATTGGTTAATTGTTCTCACAGTCAGGAAATTTCTCCTTAATTCTAAGTTGCTTCTCTCCTTGATTAGTTTCCACCCATTGCTTCTTGTTCTACCCTCAGGTGCTTTTGGGAATAGCTTGACTCCCTCTTCTTTGTGGCAGCCCCTGAGATGTTGGAACACTGCTATCATGTCTCTCCTAGTCCTTCTTTTCATTAAAATCATCTATCTAAAGTTTTGCAGTCCAAAGTTTGTATTAAATTGTCAAGGTTTTCGTGGGTTCAGTGATCTTTTATCCTTAAAAGAACTTTTAGAAAAGTATGAAATCCATTATAAAGTTCTGGGATGACACATGGAATGGAATTCTACTAAAACATTCCTCTATCAGGTTAGCCCGACCTATCTTCTACATACAGAAGAGACTGGACAGCCACTTGTCTGGCATGGCATAGGGAAGGGGTGTCAAACTTGATTTCATTGAGGGCTGCATCAGGGTTGTGTTTGACCTCGGGGGGGCCAGAGCGGGCCTAGCCAGGATGGGTGTGGCCAGCTCATCTCTTGTGTTGGGGGCACCTGTGGTTGCCGGAGTGCTCTGCCAGAGAAAACGGACTCCCAAGCTCCGTTTTCAGCTGCGACAGCCTCCTGCAACCCCCTGCCAGTGAAAACGGAACTCAGGAGGGCCACACGTGGCCCTCCCGAGCTCCCTTTTTGTTAGCAGAGGCATCCTGTCCTTTGCTGTTTCAAGAGCGGCCCTGCAGGCCAGATCTAAGCACTCCGCAGGCCAGATCCGGCCCCCGGGCCTTGAGTTTGACACCCCTGGCATAGGGTCTTCTGCTTGAACAGGGGGTTGGACACCTCCAAGGTCTCTTCCAACTATGTTATTTTGTTATTAAAATTTCTCTTGGTTGGAATCCTCCATTCAGACAGAATTGTAACGCTATGCTAAACAAGTTGGAATCCTGCATTCAGACAGAATTGTAATGCTATGATGTGACAAATTAAATCCCCACTTACATTTATTCTAACTAAATAAGTCTGGATCAGGGGGGAAATCCAGCAGGTTCTGACAGGTTCTGGAGAACCGGTAGTGGAAATTTTGAGCAGTTCAGAGAACCGATAGCAGAAATTTTGAGTAGTTCAGAGAACTGGCAAATACCACCTCTGGCTGGCCCCAGAGTGGGGAGGGAATAGAGATTTTGCAGTATCCTTCCCCTGCCACACCCACCAAGCCATGCCCACAGAACTGGTAGTAAAAAAATTTGGATTTCACCACTGGCCTGGATCCACCAAACAAAGACTGAAAAGTCCTTAAACCTAGGGATTTTAATGTTAGCAAATGATAAGCAAACTCAATGCAGCTATTTTATTTCCTTACATTTGTAATACCTGATTTTGTCCATCCATAGTTAATTAATGCAATAAAAATTGTTGGGGTTATTATTGTTGTGGCACAACGAGTCCGTCTTTCATGCATTCTGAATTAATCAATATCAGTAATTAGAGTTTTATTTGTTGACTTTATTTATATGTCCACCCCAGTTGGAAAAAGCAACTTTGGTTGGTTTGGAGTTGGGTGTAAATGACACACAACACAAAACTTAGAAGCTTTCCAAGTGACTTGGTTGAGTGTTGGCTCTCAGCTCAATTTATTTTGCCGAATTTTCTCTACCTTGAAGTTCTTGTATTGGAAAAAAATACAGAATGCAATAGCTTAATAATAAATGTAGCATTTCTTTTAAAACTCCTAAATCTCATACCGTGTTATGGTTTTCCCATTCTCTAAAGGCATGGACGTATAGCAGCATGGAAGTCAGTTGACTGGCTACAGGCAGATTTACTTCTGAGTAACCATGCGTTGTAAATTATTTAAGTGAACTATATCAAGTGGACTTTAAGTGGAGAGACTGAAATGTAGTTCCTACTCAGAGCTGGAAAATCAGAAATCTCAATAATTAATAAACACTCAAAGCTGAAATATTGGTTGATTGGCATTGCATTTAGCCATTATAGCCGATGCTATATATTTATATAACTGTCTTAGACAAATACACACCCAATAAACATGTGAGTAAATTTTATATAGAAATGGGTTATGAAATATTACACACACACACATAATATACATACATACATATACATACATATACATATACATATACATATAACAAACTATTCTAAATAGTGTGTACACACACACACACACACACACACACACACACCGTGTTTCCCCAAAAATAAGCCCTCCCCTGAAAATAAGTCCTCCCTGAAAATATTTAAACGCATGCACAGCTGGTCCCCACTATTTCATCTGGTTAGGATTAGGGAGACAGAGCTAGAAATCAGGTAAGATGGCAAGAGGAGCCCCATCTTGTTCCACGTGCCCCAAAATAATAAGACCTTCCCGAAAATAAGGCCAAGCGCTTATTTTGGGATTCAAAAGAAACCCAAAGGGTCTTATTTTTGGAGAAACACGGTATATACATACATACAAAAATACATACATACATACATATATACATACATACATACATCATGTCCTATAACTTCTTCATAACTCCTATGCAATCTCTTTTCTAAAATGCATTTATTTTATTTATTTATTGAGAAAATTTATATTGCGGTACATGGCAATTCAAGGTGCCTTACAAGGACATCAAACACAATATAAAAGAAATAAAAATAATACAAATAAAAATAATAAAATAATATCCCCCATGCCAGTGACAACACACATTTGTACTAGCCATTTAATGGGATCCATCCCTCTCCGGGTTCCCCAGGCCCAGAGACCACATGGCAGAACCAGGCAGGGCCTTCTGAAAGAGTGTTAGGGTGGCAGCCAGGCTAATCTTCAGGGAGATGATGTTCCAGGGAGCCACCAGGGAGAAGGCCCTTCTTCTGGGTCCCATCAGATGTATGTCCTTAGGGGACGGGACCCACAACATTCCTTGCCTCCCCGCTCTGATGGGTTGGGTAGATGTAACCAGCAAGAGACAGTCCCCCAGATCACCTGGTCCCAAGCCATGAAGAGCTTTAAAGGTGACAACCAGCACTTGAATTGCACCCGGAAGCAAATCGGCAACCAATGCAGTTCCCGCAGGAGAGGTGATACATGTGCACCTCGAAGTCTGCACCAAACCATGCAGGCTGATGCATTTTGCAACCGATTGGTGCTTTTTAGGGTCAACCCCATGTCGAGCATCTTGCAATAGTCAAGAGCATCTTGCAATAGTCAGCCCCATGTCGAGCATCTTGCAGTAGTCAAGGGAAAATCAAATTATATTACAAGAGACTGTAACCTATTATTCTTAAATGTATGCAGTGTTTTGGTACCTAAATAATGAACATTTTCCAGTACCATTAGATTCAGAAGCGGGCAGTCAACACTTACACCTTTGGAAAGGTAGTTTCTGACTTTATCCGTTCTGTATTTTGAGACCTTAACACACATCGGCCTACCGCGTTTCATCAAAAAAAAACAACAACCCACCAAATTGGTTCCATGGTACATAAATGTTTTATGCAATATTCCGTAGAGAACATTAAATAAAAATCGCAAAGGGTTGACTGGGCATTTGCACCCATATCTTATGTCAAACGAGGGATCGGCAGAAATTCTTCCAGCTCTTGTCTCTTGCTGTGACCCTGCTTAACATTAAGCAGGTGATTTGACGAAACGTAAATCAGCATCGAATGCCCTGCGTGAGGCAGCCGAGTGATTCGAGGAAATTATCAAAATGGCAAAACTCACTCGGCGCTCGGGGCAAATGTAAGCTGACAGTATTTATACATCAAAACTTCACTCAGTGTAAGATTGATTTTGTTTCGTTTTGTTTATTTTTCATTCCCCCGTAGCAAGCTCGGTTTGTCCTGCAAAATGTTCCCTGCGTCATTAGGCTCCCAAGGAAGGCATTTTAGCATAAAGATTTTGCTCGAGCTTGCAAAGATGACAATCCATCTGAAAAATATTGGGTTTTTTTCCCCCCTTCTCTCTTTTCTTTAAAGTACAGTCACGGTGGCATGGAGGAAGAGCCTCTGTCAGTACTGCTAGGGCTCTACTTACAACCATTCATTTAGAGACCATTCAACAGCACTGAAAAAAAAAGGGACTTGTGACCATTTTTCACACTTATGACCATCGCAGCATCCCCATGGTCAAAATTCAGGTGCTTGGCAAGCGGTTCGTATTCAAAGGTGGTATTCTGCTGGTTCAGACCGGTTCGCCTGAACTGGTAGCAGAAATCATGGGTGGGCCCGCCCCCTCCCCCTCCCCCCCCCCCTCCCCCTCCCCCGCCCAGGGGTGAAATCTACTTACCTTCCTTACTGGTTTGGAAGTACATGCATCGCGTCGCATGTTCGCGCAGACCTTCTGCGCATGCACAAAACCTTCTGCGCAGAAGATTCTGGAACACGTTATTTCCTGGTTAAAACCAGGAAGTAATGATATCCAGGCGGGTGGGCAGAGCTTTGCTCTGCCATCGCTACCCAATCACCGAACCACCTGGCATAATCGCTACCGGATCGCCCGATCTGGTCCAAACTGGGAGGATTTCACTCCTGGGCACGACCACCTGCCCCAGCTCTATGCCATGATATTTAGGCATGTTTTTTTTTTAAAAAAAAATATTTCTCATATACATGTCTTAAATGTACAGTCTCTTATTCATTGTTAATCATACATATTCTCTTTTAACTTTCATATTCATTCATTCTTCATCCTAAAAAAAATTGAGTATACTCGGGGTTGCTCTTCTACCATTCCATCTCCCTTATTTTACAACAATCCTTCTTCTCCTCTCTTTCCCTTCCCTCCCTTCTTCTATCCTCTTCTACTTCCTTCTTTCCTCCTCTCCTTTCCCTCCTCTCCTTCCCCTTCCTTTCCCCCGCTCCTCCCTTCTTCCTCCCTTTATAACCTTCTCTCCTACTCTTATTTCCCCTCCCTTTCTTCCTCTCCTTTTCCCTTTCTTCTGTTCCTCCCTCTCTCTCTCCTTCCTCTCTTCTCCCCTTCCTATTTAGGCATGTTTTTGAGGCTGGGCACATGTACAGAAGGCACGTGTGTCCACGAAGCAAGCACACGCTGGGAGAATCAGTAGTAACTTAATGTGAAACCCACCGCTGTACGTATTTATGACGGTTGGGATGTCCTTGGGTTATGGGATCACCTCTTGTGACCTTCAGACAAGCAAAGTCAATGGGGGAGACAGAGTCCCTTAAGCACTGTGTTATTAATTGTAGCAATTCTCTTAACAAGAAAGGACGCAACATGGAGCAAAACTCATTTACCCAATGCATCGCTTAGCAACAGAAATTTTGGGCTCAATTGTGGTTGTAAGTCAAGGACTACCTATATAGAACATTTTTGTTGTCATCAAGCCACCAAGGAAGAATGCAATTAAATTTGAAATAGATGCAAGAGATTTCTTTTTTTTTTTTGAGTATTTGGGTTAAAGCAACACCAGCTCAGTTAAGAGGTCAGAAATGAACTTTTAGGTAAAATGTAGCATGCCTTCCTTTCACTTTATGCGGCTTCAAAACATGTCAAAATAAGCCTCAGCAGTGGAATTTGAAAGAAATGTCAGTTTTTGTTCCTTATGTAAATGGAATGGAGTGTTTTACAGCAGGTTTAAGGTTTTTATAACTCTGAAGTTGTTAACAGCCAGCTGGTTTGTATCTGTTTTTTATGGTTATTCCTGTCATAGGCAGCCTCCACAATTTTTAATTATGTTTTCAGTATGTCTTTTCCCTCCTCTTGAATCTCACAGCCACCCTTTTATTTAGGTTTTTTTTTTTTTGGCCCCATGGGAAAAGAGATTCAGTCTTTAGCAACGTGATTGTATGCTTACTTGTTACTCGGACCTCAAAATTAGGGGTTCATATTGCGATAGAGAAACTGAGCTGAATAATCTTGGGACGCTGTGTAGTTTAGTACCGATAAATGATTGTCACCCTGTTGCTGGGGAAAAAAAACATAGCCAATTTTCAAATTTTATTGATTCTGTCATGGAAATTAAGTTTTGCTACTCAGTTCAGGCTGTTAGTTCTGTTCAAGTTCTGTTTCTGGGGAATTTGATTACACGGCAACTTTTCATTTATCTCCAGCACATTATTTATAATGCAATTAATATCGTAAGGTTCTAGAATAAACAGGAAGTTGTTGCTTGGTGGCAAAGTGGCAGGATTTACACCGTCACCTTAATCCACTTTGGCCCACCTGTAAATAAAAGCGTGGAGATTGCAGATTTAGCTTCGCTGCTAACTAAACTCTATTAATTAGTTTGGGTTGTATACAAAGGATGCGTTTTATTAATTTATAAAATATTTTATTGCCCAGGTGTTTTTTCCCCCTGTACTCGGGTCAGAAGCACTGAGGCGCTTCCGGGTTGAAAGCATTAGCTGGTGACATCATTGTTGCCATGGGGACACCCAGTTGGAGGGTGTCCCCGCAGGAGCTGAAAAAAAGGACAAGAACTCAACCTCACCCCCAGCAGCTCTCGGGTCTCAAACGTGGCCTGGCTAACCTGCCCAGCATTCCAACCGCTTAAGTCACTGTGCTTCTTACCCAGAAATGGACCCTTTGAAATGGCACTTTGGCAATTGAACTGATACTTCTATAAGTATCATTTGTTGTTGTTGTTAGTTGCAAAGTGGTGTCCGACCCATCGCAACCCCATGGACAACATTCCTCCAGGCCTTCCTGTCCTCTACCATCCTCTAGAGTCCACTTAAGTTCACGCAGACTGCTTCAGTGACTCCATCCAGCCACCTCGTGCTCTGATGTCCCCTCCTTCTTTTACCCTCAATCATTCCCAGCATTAGGCTCCTCTCCAGTGAGTCCTTCCTTCTCATTAGGTAGCCAAAGTATTTGAGTTTCTTCTTCAGGATCTGGCCTTCTAAAGAGCAGTCAGGGTTGATCTCCTCTAGCACTGACCGGTTTGATTACCTTGCAGTCCAAGGGACTCGCAGGAATCTTCTCCAGCACCAGAGTTCAAAGGCCTCAATTCTTTGGCGCTCAGCCTTCCTTATGGTCCAACTTTCACAGCCATATATTGCAACTGGGAAAACCATAGCCTTGACTATAATAAGTATCATAAGAATTCGATAATGGAAGATCCTCACATAATATGAGGCCTCTTCGTTTCAGTTTTTGTTAATCTATAAGGACCAAAAATACTCTTTTGGGAGACAACATTCTGTGGAAACACAGGAGTATTGTGCTTTTCCAAAGGTTCTGTAAAAATGGATCTTAGTAAATGAGTTCTATTGATTAGTTCCAACAGATCCTGTAAAGAAAGGATACATGGCAACCATAGCCACAATTGAACATGATGAAATATCTATGGAGTTTAAGCACACTTAGTCAATGGTCTCCCCTCGTGTCCTTTGGAAATGACATTTCCACAGAGCACAAAACAGACAATATTTGTTTCAGCCATACCGTCAAAGCATTGATTTGTGTAACACAATTTCATTACTTGAACGGTCTAAAATCAATATAGATATTATCAACCTTAATATCTACAGACATTATGGCTCCAAAGGCTACTTGTAGTGTGCTGTATTGTAATATATGTTGTTTACTGATAAAGGTTAAGAAGTCTTTGTTTCTACTTATTTATGTTTAAATGTTCGACAGAATTTGGCTAAAGACTTCAACAATTCCATGTTTGTTCTGCTTAAGCCGGGATCAAAATATTTGATCTATTGATTGGGAGGGAATTGCAGAGAAATATGCTTTGACTACTTCTGAAAGAATTCTGAGATATGAAAACTTGAGGTCAATTTGTCCCAAAGGTGCTTTTTTCAAGAGGCCACTGGATTTTCTTTCTTTGAAGACATTTCGCTTCTCATCCAAGAAGCAGATGACTAAATGATGGGGAATGTAAGGGTTTATATTCCTTGCAGACAGCCTGGTCATTTGCATTCTTGAATACATTTGAACAAGAAAGTGCAGTTGCCTCTTGAAAAAGCACCTTTGGGACAACCATGACCTAGATCAGTGATGGCTAGTCTTTTTGCCATCGCATGCCAGGAGGGGGTGGGGTGGGGGAAGTTGGCACGCACACGTGTCCACACCCATAATTCTATACGCCCCGCCCTGCACGCGCAACCCCTTTTCCCCCCTGCTCCTGGCATGCGATGGCCCGGTAGGCCCATTTTTCTTTCCCACCTGGCTCCAGATCCTCTCTAGGTATCTTGGGAGGATGAAAACAGCCTTCCCCACCCCCTCAGAGGCCCTCTGGAGGCCTGAAACGGCCCTGGTTAGACAGGAAGTGACGTTTTCTGCTGTCCCCAGCCTCCAGAGCCTCTCTTTTCACCCTCCTCAGATGAATAGAGAGGCTCTGGAGCCAGGTGAGAAAGAAAAATGGGCCTTCTCCACCCCCACCCAGACCCTCCGGAGGCAGGAGACAGCCTGTTTCCCTACTTCTGGTGAGCCCAGAAGAGCCGAAAATCAGCTGGCCGGTGTGCGCCAGCTGGCCAGTGTGCACCAGAGCTGAGCTGGTGTGCCCACTGATATGGTTACGCGTGCCACCTGTAGCACGTGTGCCATAGGTTCGCCATCATGGACCTAGATGACTGAGAACCTCCATAAACCTGAGATCAACTGATTTGTTTTGCTTTAAGAGAAATAGTATTTTGAAGGTTCGTTTATTATCAGAGTTGAGAAACAGTTGAGATACACATTTCTTTCATGTATGTCTGTATTAAGTTTTCATGCTCTATGAATTTATATTTCCTTCTGAAAGCTCTCCTGTCCAAAAGTTCCCCAAAATTTGCATTTTATGATGACAAATGTTATAGAAAGCAGGAACTAAGCAGGATTGTACAACTCCATATTTATGGAGTTTAAGCACACTTAGTCAATGGTTTCCTCTGTTGTCCTTTGAAGGTGTCCTTTGAACTGGGCATGGCTAGTCTAGTGAAGAGAAGGACCAGGGGAGACATGATAGCAGTCTTCCAATATTTGAGGGGCTGCCACAGAGAGGAAGCGGTCAAGCTATTTTCCAAAGCACCTGAAGGCCAGATAAGGAATAATGGATAGAAAATGGTCAAGGAGAGATTCAACCTAGAAATAAGGAGAAATTTTCTGACAGTTTATTGCCCCCACAATCCGGGTCCTCATTTTACCTACCTCGGAAGGATGGAAGGCTGAGTCAACCTTGAGCCTGGTGAGATTTGAACTCGCAGTAATTGCAGGCAGCTGGCAGCTAAGTGCTACTTAACAGCACTTTAGTCCACTGTACCACCAAGGCTGTATTCACTGTATAAGATGCACAGACTTTTCCACCCACTTTTTATGGGGGGAAAGTGTGTCTTATAGTCCGAAAAATACAGTACCTTTCATTTCTCAGCTTTATAAAGCTGAGAAAGATGGAAAGAAAGAGAAGAAGGGAACAACATCCAAGTAGATAGATTCCTTTTTAAGAGACAATTGCTACATTATCAGAAGTTCTAACTCAGGAACCAATCTTC
Organism: Ptyas mucosa; assembly: GCA_012654045.1. Lineage (NCBI taxonomy): Eukaryota > Metazoa > Chordata > Lepidosauria > Squamata > Colubridae > Ptyas > Ptyas mucosa. The sequence continues at coordinate 6,321,852 of WNWU01000063.1, read as the reverse complement.
CTAGAGAAGACCTATCTGTAGCTAAGAGTCAACTCCGAGTTCATGGCATATATCAGAAAGCAGAAATGACAAAATTAGATGAAAGATAGGGATTTATCAATATTCCACTTTTATATAAACAATTGTTTTGCAGCTTTCTAGTCTGACATTTCTTCCAACACACATTCTCTCTCTCTCTCCAATGGACACTTTAATTCAGTGTGTTTATCATGTTTCAGCTTCTTGCTCCCAATTATGAGTTGTTAATAGTGCAGGGAACAAATTGCATAATTAATGCACAGCAGGGAAAAAAAGACAGCGGAAAAACAAAACATATTGTTTAATCATACACAGATAAGTTTGGGCTGTTCTTTAATTACTTCTTCTTTAGTTACACAGTAAGTTTGATGAGAAAATAAGGAAAGCTTTGTGACAGGTGAAAATTCTTACATCATCCAGGATTCTGTCAAAATTCCAGAAACCAGAGAGCCAACTGAAAGTGGCATATCCAAATGTTTGGTTTAGAGGCAAGCTGCCAAAGCAATTGTTTGGTTTTTAAGTCAAGAAGGGAAATGTTCTTGGAAACGGTGAAGGTACTGAATTAAGACCAGAGATTTCCAGATTGAAGTCCACTTCCCTTTTAGTGAAATTCACTTCCATTAAGTGTCCACTTACTACCGAAATGTATTAGCAATAGCAATAGCACTTAGACTTATATACCGCTTCATAGTGCTTTTACAGCCCTCTCTAAGCAGTTTACAGAGTCAGCATATTTGCCCCCAACAATCTGGGTCCTCATTTTATTGACCTCGGAAGGATGGAAGGCTGAGTCAACCTTGAGCCGGTGAGATTTGAACTGCCAAACTACAGCTAGCAGTCAGCTGAAGTAGCCTGCAGTGCTGCACTCTAACCACTGTGCCACCTCGGCTCTATTCTGTTCATTTACTAAGAATTGTGTCATCTACATTCAGTGAGAAATGTCATCTATGTAGGACAAGACCAGTGGTGGGTTTCAAATTTTTTTACTACCGGTTCTGTGGGTGTGGCTTGTTGGGTGTGGCTTGATGGGCATGGCAGGGGAAGAATAATGTAAAATCTCCATTCCCACCCCACTCAAGGGGAAGGTTACTGCAAAAACCCCATTTCCTCCTGATCAGCTGGGAATCGATGGGGGCGGGGCCAGTCAGAAGTTTTACTACCGGTTCTCTGAACTACTCAAAATTTCCACTACCGGTTCTCCAGAACTGGTCAGAACCTGCTGAAACCCACCTCTGCACTAGACCCATGGATCAGCGGAAAGGACTGTGAATACAGTGCTTTACGTCAGTTTGGAAGCGGTGTTTCAGAAGAAGCAACAACTGGAACTCAGTACTATTCTCTGACTCATGAAAGCAACTGCGTCTCTTTGCAAGGTTGCAAGCTGCAGAAATTCAGCCCACCTTCTGGGCGGGGATTTGGAGGCAGCAAGGAAGTGCTAAGGGAGGACAGGTGAGATGGGAACATGAGTCTTCTTCTTCTTCTTCTTCTTCTTCTTCTTCTTCTTCTTCTTCTTCTTCTTCTTCTTCTTCTTCTTCTTCTCCTCCTCCTCCTCCTCCTCCTCCTCCTCCTTCTCCTTCTCCTTCTTTCATGAGCATTTTTGCCTTCTAGCAAACGACATTTCTGTTGTAATTAGAATTTGTTTTGTGCATTGTTTTAAGATCGCCTCACAATCAGGAGGCTACCTAGATCCTAGGTAGAGGCAGATATTTTTCTCTCTGGGCACTGAGAATATATCTGCTGAACAAAGCTCCATATTGGCAACTGGAAGGGCATCCAGCCAGTAAACACTGAGCTCCATTCAGTTGCCCAGACTCAACCCCGCAAGGGATTATGATTGTTTTAAGATGAGTGACATCAAGGGTTGAAACTACTGGGCTGGGCGAGAAAGAGAGGCATTCTCTCCTCGTTCTACGGCAGAGGAAGGACAACACTGTGAGAAGGGGAAAGTTTTGCTTTGTAATAACAAGGGCATCATGATTTCATGGATGCTCTAAATTCAAATAGCTCTATGGTTGAGTGGACTTCAATTTCCTCTGGAGTAGCTTCAGAGTGTCTTGAAGCTGCAGCCTTCTGCCGCAGAGAAGGAAAGGGGGAAATAGTTTTCTCCAATTTGGGCTCCTTCCAGATGTGAGAATTTCAATTCCTAGAATCATTTAGCAAAATAGAGCTAGTGACTGGATAATTCCGGTGGTGGCAAGTTAGGAAAGCTGAGATAGAGTCGTACGTAAGGACCCGTAGGCTGTAGGTTATCCACCTTAAGTCATACAATAGAAATATTATTTCTTTTTCTTTTGTAGCACTGTCATTGTACATATACAGTGTACAGAGTGCCCAATACTAAAAAAGTATAAAAGAGGCATCTGAATTGCCTCCATAAATTAAAATATTGGGTGAATTTATTTACTCAATAATTTAAAATGCAGCTAATACATTCAAATTAGCTCCTGAAAATAGCTTAGGGCAGTGGTTCTCAACCTGTGGTCTGTGGAGCCACAATACCATCACAGGGGGATGTCTGTGGAGATTCTCAGTTATCCAGGTCACAGTTGGCCCAAAGATGGTTTTTCAAGAGGCAACTGGACTATCTGGGTTTTTTTTTTTCTTTGAAGACGTTTCACTTCTCATTCACAAAGCTTCTTCAGCTCTGACAGGATTCCATTTCATGCCCCAACATCCAGTCAGAGCTTCGTGAATGAGAAGCGAAATGTCTTCAAAGAAAAACCAGAAAGTCCAGTTGCCTCTTGAAAACGCACCTTTGGGACATCACAGGGGGGGTCTGCCAAGGCTTGAAGAAACATTATGATTTAAATCTTGAGTTAAGTCTTGAGGGCGCCGGCCATGGTCCATGCCCTCAAAAGATATTTAAAGAGGTTCCATGGTGAAGAAAAAGTGAGAACCACTAGCCTAAAAGGAAAGACTTCCGAATCTTCTGGACTTCCTGAAAAGAGGACCATGTCTTCCCAGTATGGGAGCGATCACAGTGAGGACTTGCTTCCTAGTCCATGTTGTCCTCACTTCTTGCCAAGGTGGGACCATGAACAAATCGTCTCTAAAAATAAGGGTAAAGGTTCATACATATGTGGTAGTCATTCCCAACTCTAAGGGGTGGTGCTCATCTCCATTTCAAAGCCAAACAGCCAGCAGTCTGAAGACGTCTCCGTGGTCATGTGGCCGGCATGACTAAACGCCAAAGGCACACGGAATGCTGTTACCTTCCCACCAAAAGTGGTCCCTATTTTTCTACTTGCATTTTTTACCTGCTTTCGAACTGCTAGGTTGGCAGAAGCTGGGACAAGTAACGGGAGCTCACCCCATTACGTGGCACTAGGGATTCAAACTGCTGAACTGCCGACCTTTTGATCAACAAGCTCAGCATCTTAGCCACTGAGCCACCGCCTCCCTCTCTAGAAGACCACAAAAGAGAAAACAAACTCATATTAGTTGAGGCAGTCCTTTCTGTATCTCTGTGTTGTGCCACAAAAGGGGTTGAAATGAAATAATCTATACCGTAAACCACAAACAGCCCGGTGATAAATGGATTTTATCCAAAGCATAAACTGGGTTTTCTCTGCTGACCTTCAGGCTACTCTGTGGTGGTCCACTTTCTGAGGAAACCCAACATAAACCCATTTCTGTAAGTGTGTGGCAAAAAAAGGGGCAAGGATCACCACTTTCAAATAATCAGAAAAGGCAAAAAAAACCAAAAAACCCACAAACCTTTTTGTTTATTGGTGAAGCCTTGATAATTTATTTAAAGAGGCATCCAAGTGAATTAAATGAAGATAAGTTTCAAAAGAATACATGTTTTTGGAGAGATTTTGGAGAGATATCTGGTGCTTCCTGTCTTTTTTCCAAGGGAAAAAAATGTTTGTGTCTGTGAAGAATTTCCTTTTAAGTCTTCTTTCCATGTCCGTTGATCAGTGTTGATGTACAATTTAAAACAGATCAGGACACAAAATTCCATATTTACAGTAGGCTGATTTTTCTGCTCTTCTTTGTCTCTTTTAAAGTATGCATTTTTTTTTGCTTAATATAATGAACGCTTTGTCTTCTAAAGTTTGTGAGGAGGGTGGGATTTAATTTTTTTTAAAAAAAATCTGCTTTAAAAGTCACACGTGGTTGTAATTTAAGATATTTTTTTTTAACCTCCTTGTCCGTAATAGTTGAAAGAAACCTTCAGTGAAAGTTTATTAACTAAACTAGACCGATGCCTGAGGCTATAAAGATTCATTTATTATCAATTTCTTGACTGTTTTTCTTCTTCTGTTTTTGGGTTAAACTCCCAGTGTAAGATAATACCTCACAAAATTAAACCTTTGACCTTCTCTAGAGTTAAGTCGCCTTTGATTAGATAAAGTAACAATTTATCGCCCACCTTGTGGATCTGGCGAAATGAATAATGCAGCAGCTTGAAAAATGACTAAGAAAGAACTTATTGCTTGAGAAGACAGGACTGCTTAGAGAGAGAGGACGGTATTAACTGAATTGTTTTGATTTGGTTTGCACATCTGTAAGACCTCAGAAAATGCATTCCCTTGTTCGTTCTATACCACATCACTGCATTTTGAGAACACTTCCCATTTCATTTCATTTTGGATAGCACCTCATGATTGCACGTGCAATGTTACCCAAAAGTAATTCTAACTGATTTTAGTGAAATTTACTTTTATTTACGCAATGTCTGGCATATCAAGGGACGCGGGGTCTCAGTGGCTAAGATGCTGAGCTTGTTGATCGAAAGGTCAGCAGTTCAGTGGTTCTAATCCCTAGTGCCACATAACGGGGTGAGCTCCTGCTACTTGTCCCAGCTTCTGTCAACCTAGCAGTTCGAAAGCAGGTAAAAAATGCAAGTAGAAAAATAGGGACCACCTTTGGTGGGAAGGTAACAGCGCTCTGTGCACCTTTGGCATATTAGTCATGCTGGCTACATGACCACAGAGACATCTTCAGACAGCACTGGCTCTTCGGCTTTGAAACAGAGATGAGCACCGCCCCCTAGAGTCGGGAACGACTAGCAAATATGTGCAAGAGGAACCTTTACCTTTACCTGGCATGAATAACATCTGGAAGAGTAAAGCCAAATGCAGATTAGCTAACTATTTTTTTCCAATCACTACTGACGGCTGAGAAACTTGGATTCTGAAAAAGGCAGATAGGAGAAGGGTGGATGCCTTTGAACCACAGGGATGGAGATGACTATTACGCATCCCATGGACCGCACAAATAACAACCAGAGAAATTCTAGGCTGAATGTCACCAAAAATATCACTTGAAGCAAAGATAGCTAAATAGAGGCTGTCATACTTTGGTCATGTCATGAGAGCTGACTCCCTTCGAAAAGTCAATCATACTGGGACAGTGACTGGAAAAAGGAGAAGGGGCTGCCCTAGTAACCAGTGGGGGACACTATAAAGAATGACACTGGGATGACCATGGTAAATCTGAAAGAGGTACTATGAGACAGAGAGGCATAAGAGTGCTGATTCATAGGGTGGCTGAGGGTTGGACACAACTAAATGGCTGACTACAATGATTTCTCAAGTTGCTTCTACAAGTGACACCTATTAACCAGGGGCGGGTTTCAAAACCCGTCGCTACTGGTTCACTTGTGGGTGTGCTCGCATGTGCACGCATGCACAGAAGCATCCGGGCGGGTGGGTGGAGCCTCCTGCTGCCGCCGCTACCAGTTCGCCTGATCCGGTGCGAACCAGTAGCAACCCACCACTGCTATTATCCCTTTTCTGTTCATTTATTGAGAATTGAGCCTTCTACATTAAATGATTTATGAGCCACGGTGGCACAGTGGTTTAAGTGCAGTATTGCAGGCTACTTCTGCTGCCTGCCGGCTCCCTGCAGTCTGGCAGTTCAAATCCACCAGGCTCAAGGTTGACTCAGCCTTCCATCCTTCTGAGGTCGGTAAAATGAGGACCCAGATTGTTGGGGACAATATGCTGACTCTGTAAACCACTCGGAGAGGGCTGTAAAGCACTTTAAAATGATATATAAGTCTAAGTGTGATTGCTATTTATACTAAAGAATAGGTGGGCAGAAAAATATCTCACAAGAGAGAAAAAAATGATAATATGCTAGCTGTTTTCAGAAGAAGACTTATGGAATCCACCGGTGAAACCTGGGGTTAAATTGGAAACAGGTTCTCCACAGGTGTATTTATTCGCTCTATCTGCATATGTAAAAATGATGCCAAGTATTGACTGAGTGATTAAGGGTCTAAGACAGGCCAGCCAAAGGATGTCACTAAGTTGGATCCAGACTTAAAACAGGTTTTAGATAGACAGAGTGGAAAGAAAATGATGCAAGTTGACCATAAGGAATTTTCAACCTCATGGATTTTCATGGGTTTACCTTAGGTTGATCTTGCTGTTTAATATTTTTTGTTGTCCTTTCTTCTGTGTCAGCCCTGATTCTTGTGGTTTAGCCTTGAAGTAAATATCCCCCCCTAAAGAAAGGAATGGGTAAAACATATTTAAATGGGTAGAGTATTATCACACATTTGTAAAAATTGTAGTGTATTGAGCAAAGCGCAAATACATTTAGCAGCTGCTTAAAATCTAGTTCATATCTTCTTCTCTTGATAGAGTCAAATGAAACATGCCATGTTTATCTAAGAGTAAATTGACCAGGTGGTCTTTTTTGAATCCTCAGTGGACTGAGTTGATTCAATGTACAACAACCACAATAAGGTGGCCATGAATTTAAGGCAGTTCCTTGACTCACAAGCAGAAACCAATACAATAGTTAGCTTTCCTAGATGGTCAAGCTAGAGTTGCGAACATCAGCTGAAATAAGACCTGCAAATGCTCAACCCAAAACACGCGTGATAATGTAGAGCCATATCTCTGCAGGCCTACTCATATTGTCCAGGAGATCAAATTAGTTCATGATAATTGAATGTATAGCTACTAATTAAAATCCATCATTGCAGAATAAAGAACCCATTTGTAAAATGTAAGCTAGAAATCTACACACACACACACAGACACACACAGACAGACACACACATATATATTTAATTCCTCTAAGAGCAGATAAATTATTTGGTGTCGAACGTGATCCCAAAGGAAGACATTGGCAATGCAAGCTAAATAAAAATTGGGGAGGGTTTGTACATCAACAGAAATATTTTTCAAGAAGGTTTTATTTTGTATCAAAAAATTTATTATGAAATTAAATTAACATTATCTCTTTTTTTAAAATTGTGTACATTTTAATGTTGGCAGCGAACCTTTTGAAACGGATGATGAAGAAAATTCCTTTGTTGTGTTAGGCGAAGGAGAAGATTGGTAGAGTGTGTGTCTATTTGTGTGCGTTTGTTTGGTTGTCAGCGAGTGTGTCTGGCTGAAGTTGTGACCTGACCTGAGGTGGAAGACTTGAAAAGATTCTTGAACTGAGTTATAGTTCAAGTTCAGGTCTGCTCTTAACAAGACTCCTTAAAAAGACTTTTTCTGTATGAGTCATTGGAAGGGAAGGTTTCCTTCAGAACCACAATTATTGAAGCAAGATTTTATTTTTTGATGTTTTGCTTTGTGAATAGAATTATGGGACAAGATTAATTGCACACAGTAAGAGCTTTACATGAAGAGCTGTGTGTGATAACATTAAACTTCTAAGTCTGTCACATGGGGGAAAAGCTGTTAGGTTTAATGAATAAATGTAATGCCTAAAATGCCTCGGCTAATTTTTATTTTTTTTTAAATTCCTTTGCTAGCGATCTTTATTGAAGAGAAAACACACACACACACACACATGATATTTTATATTTTATCTGTCGGTTGGGGTAGTAGCAATTTTGTATTCCTTCGCCTTGCTAATCTTCTGGTTCCACCGAAGTAAACAATAGATTTCTTAAATTAAAAATGATGTGCTCCAAAACATGCATCTAAAGATTAAAAAAGGGGAAAAAAAAAGAAAACACAACAAGGCTGTAAACATTTATGACTGAGACAAACTAGATTGTTCAAACATTGCCATGATGCGTCCTGGATAGCAATATGGCAGCGATATCAGTTAGAATGCAAACAAGCTTTTTAAATGATGCGGCCCTTCCATTTCAGCTGGAGAATCTACTCTGTACCATCTGCCTATCAGATGGTTAGGAAGCAAGGCTGCGTATTAATGCCACATGCTGCCTTCTCCTTCTAATGGTTAGATTCATATTGCTAATGGCATTGTCGATGAAATTTGTGTGACGCTGGAGTGATGAGATATTTATAAAGTGGCTTGTCTCACTGAATAATCAGCAGGAAAAATGCTAGACATAAACAGATTATCAATTTCGGGGATATTAATGATAACTGCAACAGGGTAGTTTTCTTCACCGTTATTTACAGTCTTCCCTTCGTGTTGCCTCCCACACCAATACCACTAAAACTAATTTTTTTTTAAAAAAAAGGAATTTCAAATTCTCTTTGCAAATAACCTTTTTTAAAAGTCAAATTCTGAATGCGATAGAATTAGGCACCATGATGAAATCCGTTCGTTTATGTAATTTGTCTCCTTTATTATTTTTTTACAAATACCTCAGGGTGGTGAACATATTCAACACACTTTTCCCTCCTATTTTCCCCACAACAACAACCCTAAGTAAATAGTGAGATTTAGACACAGGCAGCGGGGAAATCCAGCAGGCTCTGACAGGTTCTGGAGAACTGGTAGCGGAAATTTTGAGCAGTTCGGAGATCCGGTAGCGGAAATTTTGAGTAGTTCGGAGAACTGGTAAAAACCGCCTCTGGTTGGTCCCAGAGTGGGGTGCGAATGGAGATTTTGCAATATCCTTCCCCCAGGAGTGGGGAGGGAATTGGGATTTTGAAGTATCCTTCCCCTGGAGTGAGGTGGGAATGGAGATTTTGTAATATCCTTCCCCTGCCACATCCACCAAGCCATGTCTACAGAACCAGTAGTAAAAAAAATTGGATTTCACCACTGGACATAGGGGCAAATGAGCGGCATGGTGGCTTAGTGGTGAAGACGCTGGTCTCCCACTTGGAAGGTTGAGAGTTCAATCCTAAATAGCAACAGATATTTCTCTATTAGGGCGCAAAGAGAAAATATCTGCTGTGAACACCACATAGGCATCAGGAAGGGCATCCGAGCAGTAAACACTCAGCTCCATTCAGCTGCCCCAACTCTACTCCAAATAAAGAATCATAAAAAGGAACATATAGGGGCAAATAGCTGGGATTGTGAGAGTGTTTTCCCTCTTTCTTTCCTGAAAAGATTGCATAAATATTTTACCTCATGTACTTCTCTATTCTACACTAGTGCTATATGGTATCTCCAGTTTCTGAATTATTGTTTTCGGATATGACATCATCATAGCCTCTATTGTCCTGATCCTTTTTCAGAGGTAGGTTGAATGTGAGCTGGGCACTCTGGATATTGTAGTTCTCATACCTCAGAACAGAACCTTATATTTTTTTTTTTTAAAAAAGTTTAGTCTTTCTGTTCACAAATCAGATCTCAAAGAAGGATAGAATTCTGGGTTGGCCTAATAGTACATTCTACTTGGTTGCAATTCATAAGACACCACTTAGAACAGATTCTCTCAATGCTCAATTTCTGAAATAAGAATTTCCACCTCAGCCCTGAGCTACATTTTAGGACCTTCCAGATAAGGGCTTGTTCTTGTGGGCATCACTAAGTTTGAATACTACTCTCGATTCAGACCACTACATCCACAAGTAATGTGGAACTCAATCCCTCCTATCCCAAAATTATTAGTTTTTTCTGAATTTTGTGGGGGGATTTCTGAGGGTTTTGCTTATTTTTAAAAATTATGTTAAAGTTTGTATTGCACGTGAATGCTAATGTATTTCAGTGTTCCTGATTTCTAGCAGCTGGGGAAAAAGAGTAATCTGGTGTTAGACGGCCTTAGACAGACCTTAATGTTGGAATAAGAGAGAAGGGAAAAGAACAGAAAGACATCCTAAACAAATGGATTATCTTATACATGACATTGTTTACAACAAACAAACAAATCCTTTCATTTCATTTCCGGGTATAGTCTAGGCCAGAGTTGTCAGACTCGATTTCATTGAGGGCCGCATCAGGGTTGTGTTTGACCTTGGAGAGCCGGGTGGGAGTGGCCAGGATAGGCATGGCCATTTCGATGTCACTCATGTGATGAAATGCCATTTTTGCTAGTAGCTTGTTTTGCTAGTGCTCTGTAGCATGGCCCTCCTGGGCTCCTTTTTTTTTGTTGTGACAGCCTCCTGCAACTCTCTGCCAGTGAAAACAGAGCTCGGGAGGGCCAAATGCAGCCCTCCCCAGCTCCATTTTCACTGTTAGAGGGACAGTCTTTCACTGTTTCCAGGGTAGCCCTACAGCCCAGATCCAAGCACCCCATGGACTGGATCTAGTGGTGAAATCCAATTTTTTTACTACCGGATCTGTGGGTGTGGTGTGGCTTGATGGGCGTGGCTGGGGAAGGCTACTGCAAAATCCCCATTCCCTCTCCTCTCCTGAGGGATGGATATTGCAAAATCTCCATTCCCACCCCACTCTGGGGCCAGACAGAGGTGATATTTGCCGGTTCTCCAAACTACTCAAATTTTCTGCTATCGGTTCTCCAGAACCTGTCAGAACCTGCTGGATTTCACTCCTGGCTGGATCTGGCCCACGGGCCTTGCATTTGACACCTCTGGTCTAGGAGATATATCTTCTTTTGCATGTGGAGCTCGGAACAGTGTCTACCACTTGTCCGGTAAAAACACGAGAGCCCAAATCTAGTTTTAATTCTTGAGAACATCTCTTGAAATCAAAGAAATTAGAGATAACTAAATTTACTTTAACCCTAAAATGACCGTCTCCATGATTTCAACTGATAGGGCTAAGCAGGATTGAAGCTAATCGACTAAAAACACAAGGAGGCCATTTTACACACCTTATTTGGCCATGACAACCTTGAGAAGCTTGCTGTCACTTCCAGATGATGGTTTTTCCTCCGCCCTTTTCTGCCAACGCGTTTGTTCCTTGAGAACTTGATCCCGATTTCCTGGAAAGAGGGTGATGTCAAAGGGAGAGCGGATAGAAGTTGTGATTTCACGGTTGTTATTCCCCTTTTGTTGTAGGTCTGACAGCTGCGGCTGCTGCTGCGGCCGCGGCCACCAATGCGGCCATCGCGGAAGCAATGAAGGTGAAAAAAATTAAATTAGAAGCAATGTCAAATTATCATCCCAATAATAACCAGCACGCAGCAGAGTCTGAAAACGGGGACCTAAATTCTGCTGTGGGTAAGTTTTTGATCTAAAAGACACAATTAATTTTGTTTCTACCTGGAAACCGCTTATGGACTTTGTTCTTGAGATGGAAAAAAAATATATAAACCGTTGATTTTGGGTTTTGCCAATTAGACAGGTTTATTGTAAAAAGCAAAAAGTTGAGGTTTTATGCTATTACCTTCTTCTACCGCACCAAAAGGAGTCAGAAGTCAATGCTTTTCTTTTCCTTTCCTCCTTCACCCTACACTTTTCTCTCTTCCCCTTTTTGTCTCTTATTTTCTTTGTAAGTCTTTATTTGATATTTTGATCAACTAATAAAACTTTTGAAAGCAGAAGTTTCTGATCAGAAAGAGACTTGTTACAAAGATCCTTGCTTTTAAAAAGGCAGGAGAAAATTACAGCTTAATTTCTTTTCCTTTGTTTTCCTTTCAGCCTGGTTTTTTTTTTTAAATACTGTTATTTTTCCAAGGTTTTTTTTTTTCTTTTTCACATTAACACACTCTAAATATACTATCTGAAAATGCACTGTTCAGTAAAGCTGTCAGAACATCCATCCATCCATCCTATGGAAATAATCAACAGCTTATTTATTTCCAGGATAACATTTTTTTTAAAAAAAATGTGGGATTCATTGTTCCTGTTAAATTGAGTTAAACTGGACCAGTTAAAATATAGAATTCAGATTCTGTTTGTAGAAGACAAAATCCTGCCTGCTTAAATCCCAGGTCAGATGAACAAGTCCTGCCTATCCTAAATGATCCAGGTTGACTGAACAAAATTGAATTAGTGGCTATTTTGATCATACGGGTGCCTAAAATTATGTTGTTGTTTTTCCCACTCCGTGTTTCATATTTGGAAATTTTGACAAACACTTTTGGTCTCCTAAATTGTGGGATTTACAAGATGTGGCTTCTCCATTTAGTCAATTTCCTTTTCTTAAATATTCCTTTAATGACCACCGACTTTTAAGGGCATTTCTTTCTAACGGCTGCTTTCTGCTCTCTGAGATAAATTAGTGAGTGAACTGAAAGCTGAATTTGAATCCTGTTTAACTGCTGTTCAAGGCAGAGGTTGCATAGACGTAAACCAGAGATGACAATCTAATATATACTTTTTCTATTCTGCAAATTTTTGAGGTTATTCTTAAGGGTGACAGCTTGACAACTTTTTTGTTCTGGATCTCCCTGTACATATTTATTATTTAACTCCTACCCAGGAACAAAAGGAGCACATATGCCCATGTCAGCAGATTTCAAGCAATTTTTTCCCTCTTTGCTGTTAATATTTCAGCCATAGAAAATGCTACAGGTCGACTGAACAAAATTGCCATAACATGCCTAGCCCCGGGGATGGGTGAAGGAACAAGGACAACTAACAACAGTCCCCCGAAAAATTACTTAAACATGAGGGAAAAGGCAAGGAGGGAAACTTAAGATGTTTAGTTCAACTTTCTTTAATCAACGGAGAAATGAAAAGCAGTGAAAAGCATCTACTGTTTTTTTTCTAACCTGCAGAATAAAAACAGTTGCTTAAAACACATTGTGTTTTATTGTGGAGGACTCTTAGAAAGTATTTGGATTCTAGTCAGAGACCAAAGTCATAATATTAAATAGAGTAGTTTTCTTTATCAATAAGTATTTTATATTTTGTGGGATATGGAGAGATGATGGGGAAATATGCATGTGATGAATGTGGGTCTCACTGTATATGTCTAGGATTGAAAAGGGGCGCTGTGCCCCATATGCAGAGAAGAGCAACAAAGATGGTTAGGGGTCTGGAGGCTAAAAAACATGAAGAATGAGGAACTGGCTTTGTCTAGTCTAGTGAAAAGAAGAACTAGGAGTGGCCAAAATAGCAGTGTTCCAAAACTCAGGGCTTGTCACAAAGAAGAGGGGGTCAGCCTATTCTCCAAAGCACCTGAAGGTCGAAGAAGAAGCAATGGATGGAAAGTAATCTAGGATAGAATTGACCTAGAACTAAGGAGAAATCTCCTGACAGTTAGAACAATTATTCAGTGGAACAACTTGCCTCCAGAAATGTTGGGTGCTCCATCACAAGAGGTTTTTAACAAGAGATTGGACAACCATTTGTCCAGAATGTTATAGAGTCTCCTATTTGTCCTGGGGGTTGGACTAGAAGACCTCCAAGGTCCTTCCAACTATATATTTTGTAATGTGGGAGCCGACATGAAATACCTTCCATCTGCTTTGTAAGCAAGTGCTGGCTGCCTTGTAGGTTTGAAAAAGAAGAACCATTTGCTTCACTAGGAGAAAAAAAAATAGAGTAGCCACTTAATAGGTTAGAGGAGAATACCTCTTTAGATATTCAGCTTCAATCCAGGAGCCCTCAGGCAGTCGCTATCACGACAAACTATTTTGTATCAAATTTATATTTGCTGATAAAGAAATAAAGGGAGACTAGTATAGATCTATTTCAAGCTATTTAGCCCTTATCAGCTAGCCATACCCTTACTCGGATTTGAACTTGGGCTGCCTGCATGTTAGGCATTGTATTAACCTCTGAGCCACAAGTTCTCCTCCCTTTATCAGCTGAGCCAGGGGAGAGATTAAGTGGGGTTTTTTTCTGTCGAAGCACCTGGTCTACCTTGATATGGGATAGCAACTGCTTGAGGGCTCCTGGATTGGAGCTGAAAGGCGAAAGGGAAGCTGTATGCTCCCTCCCATATTGGTGCAGACCAGGTGTTTCGACAGAAAAACACTATATATGTGTGTGTGTGTGTGTGTGTGTTGTGTTTGAAATCTCACAAGGTCTCTTTTTGAGCAAGATTGCCAACCTGAAAGATGCCAGACATCACACAAGGTGCCAGAAAAGTCTTGTCAGTTGTTAGCCTTATTAAATAGGATCCCATGGGATGATACTGCCTTGCCCAAGGTTTCACCATCCTGCATGGTGCCAGTGACTTTTTTTGGAAGGAAGGCAAAGCTCTGGTATTTACTCCTGGTCAAATTCCAATCTTAATTAAATTAAATTACTATTTCTTTCCAGCAGGCGTTAAGTGAACCACACGGTTGTTAAACCAACCCAGCTTCCCCCATTGACTTTGCTTGTCGGAAGCTGGCTGGGAAGGTCACAATGTCAATCATTGGAATGCTGCAATCCTTGTAAAAGCACATGCCAATTGCCAGGCACCCAAATTTTGTTCACCTGCAACAGTCTTAAATGTGAGGAGCAGTCATAAATCAATTTCTTTCAACACCATCATAATTTTTGAATTCAAGGACTACCGGGTCCATGATACTTCTGACCAGGGATGGGCTTCAAAAATTTTAGCAAGGGGTTCTCTGCTCGGTTGCTGGGTGGTTGTGGCCATGGTGGGCGTGGCCTAGTCAGCCTCCTGCACCATGGCGGAGGAGGGGGTTGCCCTCCCCAGGCTCCAGATGCTTTCCTCGAGCCTCCAGGAGTGTGAAAATGGCCTCCCCAGGCTCTGGAGGCTGGAAATGGGCCCATTTCCACCTGCCCGAACTTTCAGTAGGCCTGTTTCTTGCTCTGCCTGAGCCTCTGTGCGCACCCTGCACTTACCTACATCCAAAATGGGCTGTGTGGGAACTGCTGGGAGGGGCGGGGTGGTGTGGGTGGGGCCAACCAGGAGCGGGATTTGGGGGTTCTCCGAACTGCACAGAATCTTAACTAGAGGTTCTCCCGAACCCCTAGCAGCCCACCCCTACTTCTAACATCTCTTTGTCTATAAACATCCTGGAGGGGAGGGTGTTTTTTTCTTCTTCTAAAAGTCTGAACAGAAAACTTGCATTGGAGTTCTGAAATTAAAGAAGAAATTAAAACACCATCGGTCACTATTGTTGAATCAGGAATGGAAACAAAATTCGGTTAGGAGATACGGTCCACGTTGTGCCCATCTAAGTTTCTTCCCTCTCTGTGATTCTGAAAGCCCTTTAAGGAACATGAAACCTGGTAGAGATAAAAGTTCCTCTAGTGTTCGATGAATGTTGGATGAAATTTGGTTCATCCAAATTGGATGAAAAAAAAAAAAAAGATACTTCTGGGAGCCAGGAAGTCTGAATAGTGACATATTTAGGAAGGGGAAGATAAAGACATCTCCAGATATTTTTGGGCTGTTTCAAATTAATCATTCAAGATTCCTAATTGTCAGCTTCTCATCTCTTGGGCTTCTTCGCACATTCACCTGCTCCGTGCTTGTGTGATTTTTCAGCACTTTCAATGAACTTCTGAGGTTACCAGAGCAGTGAGAAGGTCACCGGTGACCTTCTGTGTGGCTGAAGGTGGATTTAAATCCCCCGTCCCTTGGGGAGCATTTTAACCACTGCGGTGTTCTGGCTCTCTATAACAATGTATTGAATTTGTTATCTCTTAATAAAGGTACTCTAAAAAAATAATAATAATAGAAACCTTGGTCTAAATGGGGTAATTGCCAATAATAACCAATCTTTCATATGCATTTCTCTAACGTATGGAAGCTCTGCAGGCAGGCACGGTGAAATATAGGACTATAATACTTGCTCTCTCCTTTCCACAATTCATTGGATTCTTTTTAGTTTAATATTTATTTGCTAAGATGAGATGCTCGTCTATATGGTGATAAACAGTCTGGTCCTGGCATCTGAAGGTGACCTGTCATTTCATATGGACAAATCTCCTGCTTACTGAAATGTACAAAATAAATCATTAAAGCAGGCAGGTGCTCATTCCCAGTTTTAAATCACCATAGATTTATGATTTGAATTAATGCTTCATTTGGTCATAGAAATAGATGCAGAGACGGATGATATGCAGCATAGTAGCTTCCATACTGTAGCCTTCTTCATATTGATTACTCAGATGTCTCTGCAATCTCTTGTTTATATCAGGCACGGCCCTGTGACAGCTTGGCTGATACCAGCAGCCCTGCAGATAAGAAGGAAAAATGTCTAGGATTCTTTTTAGTGGCAACTTCTCCCACAGCACCGAGTAGAGATAAATTATTTTAGCTCAGTGGTTTAAAGTCAAGGCAGCATTGGAAACGCTCACATGCATACAATTCAATTCAAGTCAATCCAGTTTATTACAGTCAGAGACCAGAGCAAATAAAAACCACACACAAAAAAGTGAACAGCCAATTAAAAATTCGAGAGTAAAATAACTGAGCAGAACAGAACACATAACAGATAAAGAATTCAAGTCAAGTCAATTCAGTTGATTACAGTCATGGAACGGAGACCAAAACAAATAAAAACCACACACACAAAAAGTGACTATCCCATTAAAAATTCTAGAATAAAATAACACATAATAGTTAATGTCTATGATTAAATCCAGTCTGTCAATTACACCTGGTCTCACTATAGTAAAATTACAATCCAGAAACTGTGAGGCGCGTAGTCAGTTTAATACTAAAAGAGAAAGGAATAAGCAGTGCAAAGGGTTTGCCACATTGGTTGTATAAATAGCAAATAGAATAGAGTAGAGTAGAGTAGAGTAGAGTAGAGTAGAGTAGAAGAATAGAGTAGAGTAGAGTAGAAGAATAGAGTAGAGTAGAGTAGAGTAGAGTAGAGTAGAGTAGAAGAATAGAGTAGAGTAGAGTAGAGTAGAGTAGAGTAGAGTAGAGTAGAGTAGAGTAGAGTAGAACAGAACAGAACAGAACAGAACAGAACAGAACAGAACAGAATAGAATAGAATATGGAAGGGACTTTGGAGGCCTTCTAGTCCAACCCGCTGCTTAGGCAGGAAACCCTACACCACTTCATACAAATGGTTATCCAACATCTTCTTAAAAACTTAAATAGCGATGGTGGATTAGACATGTGTTTCCAATGAATCCCCAGTGTTGCTGTGCAGAATCTAGCCATCTGGACTGTTTGTCCTTAAGCCGCCATGCATATGAGATACCTTATTTATATAATTATGGGTATAAGGAACACCTTATGTTTATACTAATCAATCTTACATGCATAAGAGACAGGTTATTTATATAGGTAGCCCTTGACTTACAACAGTTCATTTAGTAACCATTCCAAGTTACAACAGCACTGGGAACTTATGTTCCATGTTTCATAGTTACGACCTTTGTAGCATCACCATGATCAGGTGATCAAAATTTAGGTGCCCGGCAATGGGTTCATACTTATGACCATTCCTGTGTTCCAAGGACAGGTGATTTGCAATCTTTTGACAAGCAAAGTCAATGGGGAAGCCGGATTCACTCAACAACCAGGTTATTGACTTATCCACTGCAGTGATTCACTTAACAACTGTGGCAAGAAAGGTCATAAAATGGGGCAAAGTTCACTGAACAAATGTCTCACTTAACAACATAAATTGTGGTCGTAATTCGAGGACTACCTTTATAATCAAACTCCTATATGTAGAAGAGACACCAAAACTTTAAAGACTGTTAAATAAAGACCCCCTTTTAAATTTCCAATAAAGGATTTGATATCTGCAATGAACTGTTCAATGTAAAAACATGACTTTGATAATGTATTTTAACATCAGCTCTTTTTAACAACCCCATAATCCCTTGCGGGGTGGAGACTGGGCAACTGAATGGAGCTAGCAGAGTGTTTACTGGCCAGATGCCCTTCCTGTCACCAACGCAGAGTTTTGTTCAGCAGATATATTCTCATTGCGCCCAGAGGAAGAAATATCTGCCTCTACCTAGGATAGAGGTGATTGTGAGGTGAGAGCTCCACTTCTAGGCCACCACACTACTCAGGGTTGTGATAACCCTGTGTCTAAATTTAAAATTTGAGGGCCAAGATGACGAGGGCCAAACGTGGCCATTCTATTTTGCAAGACATGTTATTCCCACAGGTGTGTCCACACAACTACTTTGTTTCAATAGTTTGTGCCAATCACGTTTAGTTGTTGCATGGAGCTGCATAGGCAGGCCTAAGAAGAGCCTTGGATAGTACAGTGGTCTAAAGCACCCTGTTATTAACATCAGCTGCCTGCAATTATTGCAGGTTTGAATCTCACCAAGGCTCAAGGTTGACTCAGCCTTCCATCCTTTCTAAGGTAGGTAAAATGAGGACCCAGATTATGGGGGCAATAAGCTGACTTTGTATAAATATACAAAAGTATGAAGGCTATTGCTTAGCGCATTGTAAGCCACCCTGAGTCTCCGGAGAAGGGCGGCATATAAATCAATTTTTTTTTTAAAAAAGAAAATCTTCACATCCTCTGCCTTGTGCCTTCTATGTGCCTGTGGAGGTGGCTTTCTCAGAGCTGTCTATGCCCTGAGAATGTGGCCATTTTGATTATCAAGCATAACCCTCATAGAGGTTCGTTCTTTGAAATTGCTGTCAAAATGAATAATTTTATGTTGCTGCCAGCAGTGGTCTCTACATTTGGGTCATTCTAGAGTGAAGGCAATGGGATTCCTTGAGAAAAACAAAAAAGTAAGAATGCATCAATTTCATGGATTCCTCTTCTAGGAAGCTTCAGAGAGGTCTGTCTCTTTATTTTCATTTGTAGACACTGATGTTCCACCCTCAGGGAGAAGATATTATGCTAATCATAGCCAATATCTAAGAGTGCAATTCCTGTTAAGAGAGAGAAAGAAAGAAAGAAAGAAAGAAAGAGAAAGAAAGAAAGAAAGAAAGAAAGAAAGAAAGAAAGAAAGAAATGGAAGGAAAGAAGGAAGGAAGGAAGGAAGGAAAAGAAAGAAAGAAAGAAAGAAAGAAAGAAAGAAAGAAAGAAAGAAAGAAAGAAAGAAAGAAAGAAAGAAAGAAAAAAGATGGAAGGAAGAAAGGAAGGAAAAGAAAGAAAAAAGAAAGAAAGAAGGAAGGAAGGAGGGAAGGAAGGAAGGAAAGGATAGAAGGAAGGAAGGAAGATAAAGGAAGGAAAGAAAGAAAGAAAAAGAAAGAAAGAAAGAAAAAGGAAGAAGGAAGGAATGAAGGAAGGAAAGAAGGAAGGAAGGAAGGAAGGGAAGAAAGAAGAAAAAGAAAGAAAGAAAGAAAGAAAGAAAGAAAGAAAGAAAGAAAGAAA
>WNWU01000063.1:6267645-6295896 GCA_012654045.1 Ptyas mucosa | reverse complement strand
TTCTTTCTTTCTTTCTTTCTTTCTTTCTTTCTTTCTTTCTTTCTTTCTTTCTTTCTTTCTTTCTCTCTTTCTTTTTTTAAAAAATAGAATTAAAGCTTATTTTTTTGTGTGTGTGCAGATTTCATGATGAAAAATATATCCGGTGCCCAATTCAAACTCCCCCCCCCAAAAAATTTTAAAAAATAAATCAATACGTTTTGAGACAAATTAATTAGATGTGATATAATTGTGTCCCTCCTTGGGCTAAAGAACTTTTAAACAGAAGAATAACACAAAACTCCAAACAAATTGTTTCCAACGTGCACTTGGAAATCATTCAGGATCTTTTTATCAGACCTGTTAAGATTAAGGACTAAAACCACGACCACTGAATCATTATAAAGCAATACACTAAAAACTTCAGGGAGTATATTTTATGTTAAGCGTATAATTGTCCTGCTGAACACACAACAGATTCATCCTTTCTTTTCTTTTTTTCCTGGACAAGGTTGTTCAGTCATTCATCTGAAAAATCAGATTTTAGGAGGGGGAAAAAAGTACTGTGAATTTAGGTTTATTAAGGAGTTAAGAGACAGTGTTTAAATTCTCTTGGCTTGGGTTTGATGTAATACTCTTAGCAGCAATTAGCAAATTTATAAAACAATGAAGGGGGAAAAAATCCTAATACTAATGCTAAGTAATAATAATGTTTAAAAATAAGGGGAGATGATTCCCCACTTTTTCATTAAACTTACAGTTAGTAGTATTTGTTACAAATAAAATTGTAACTGTTGAAAAACTATTTTTTTTCCTAACTTAGAAAACGTATATTTATTACAAATAAAATTCAGTTGGGCTATTAGTGATGCCTAAGAAATAACTTAATATTAGATAGGCTAGATCTACATAATAAATATGATTTGAGATTTATTTATGAAGTTTAGCAACTGTTTGTTAGGCTTATTTGTTGTAGCTCCAATCTCTTGGTATACTAATTTCCTTTTTTTTTTTTTTCAATCAATGCATTTATAATTCTTTTTCAAAAGAAGCAGAGGAAGAGCTTTGCTATGATTCTGGGTATAATCATCATTACCTTCACAGTTTTAGTAGAATGTTATTTTTATCATGCTGTGATATTGTGCGTTGGTTTGACGGTATCCCATTGCTAAATCATACTAAAGAATGCTGTGGTTTTTCTCCACCAATGTAGGGAAGGAAGTATTCTGAAATAACTAAATACCAAAACATAGTTAACTTCACACCGCACAAACTAATTTCACTTCTGAAAAGTGCATGTGATGAGATACCATTCTGTTTTGTAGGAATTTATCATTGCTGGGTGGACTTTCTTCCCTGCTTGAATATCGGGTATTGCAGAACAACAGCATTTCAACTAAATCCAGTTTTATGGAATGCTATTTTAATTTTAAAAGGGACTCGGTGGCTCAGTGGCTAGGACGCTAAGCTTGTCGATCGAAAGGTCGGCAGTTCAGCGGTTCGAATCCCTAGTGCTGCATAACCGGGCGAGCTCCCATTACTTATCCCAGCTTCTGCCAACCTAACAGTTCGAAAGCACGTAAAAAATGCAAGTAGAAAAATATGGACTACCTTTGGTGGGAAGGTAACAGCGTTCTATGTGTCTTTGGCATTTAGTCATGTTGACCACATGACTACAGAGACGTCTTCGGACAGCACTGGCTCTTCAGCTTTGTAACGGAGATGAGCACCACCCCCTAGAGTCGGGAACGATTAGCACATATGTTTGACCTGAACCTTTACCTTTATTTTAATTTTATGAACCATGCAAGCTAGGCATGCTGTCCTGAAATCATAAGAGGAAATCTGGGTGGGAATATAGAATGTGGAGACCCAAGGAGGAATCTTATCTTGTGGCAGAGTTAGATACCAAAGCTTGTTCCCTTGACACCTCTCACAACCTGATAACACAGGTTATTAGGGATATAACCCTATTCACCTTCCAAGGTGAGCTGGCCAAGCTTATGTCAGTCTTCCTCCACCTATGAGGATCCATATTTCAGACACAACAGACTAAATAGAAGCAAACTGGACTTCAAAAATATCAGTCCAGAGGTTTCAGTACCCCAGAGGTCCCATCTCCAACCTCAAATAAATTGTCCTTGAGCACAGATTTCCATCCCAAAGTAGGAGATCTAGAGTGCTTTAGATGTGTGGGCTCTATTTCACACGGAGTTAACTGTGGATAAGGTTTTCCTGATACTATATGAATCCCTCAAGTCATCAATGAAAGAATGCCTGTATTACATAGAACAACTACATGATAAAAGGTATTATCTATAAATAATTTTAATTGTATGGACATTATAGCCTCCCTAACTTTTCTACTGCCCTTACCCCAAGCAATGGATTAATATGTGTCAAGCACAGGAAATCCAGGCAGTTCAAATGAATATAAAGGTTTATTGAAAGCATAAGCGCCCAACAAAAATCTGAATTACTAAACGGTCAAAGCAAAGTGGCAATAGATAAGAGTCAGTGGAATTCAAGATGGGCAGGACTGAGATCTCTTGAGGGCATGATGGGACTCAAGATTGATATGATTGATTGATAGGAAACTTTGAGTCAATTACTTACTCTCTGAGCCCAGCCTACATCACAGGGACATTATTATGTCTAATGAAAGGAAAGGAAAACTTCAGCATTAAACTCCTAGAGTAGATCAAATCAGTAATACATTTGGTTGACATTGACGTGGGAAGATAGACAGGCAATATCCGTTCCCCCCCAGTTGTTCTATTTTTCTAGTTATTTTACTGCTTTTTCACAGATTTAAAATTTTCTGTCCATGAACTTCTCCTTAGCTGGTCTCCTTGGGTCAGAACGATGTCTAAGAAGCCTCTTTGGTGACAGTTAAGGAACAGAGGAATTACCTCCTTCTGATTATCTGGCAGATGAAATTTGAGCAGTCACATTTTCTGTGTTCTAACAAGGAAATATGGTTGCTTATATTTGGCGGTATATTTGGCGGTGGTGAACTTGGTGGTAGTTGGGGTGAAGAAGGTCCATCTCAGTTGGAACAACCGGGAACTGGATAAACGGTTGATCACCAGAAAGCTGCTTGGTGGCTTCACAGCTAGATCAGTTAGGCAGGTTTGATTTGATAGGTGGCAGAGTTTGTTTAAAATGATGAGCAGAACCAGGATAAAAATCAAACAAGTGCATTTATCTACCTATTCTTTCTTTCTTTCTTTCTTTCTATCTATCTATCTATCTATCTATCTATCTATCTATCTATCTATCTATCTTCTATCTATCTATCTATCTATCTATCTTCTATCTGTCTGTCTGTCTGTCTCTCTATCTCTCTATCTCTCTATCATCTTCTATCTTCTATCTATCTATCTGTCTGTCTGTCTGTCTGTCTATCTTCCTTCCTATCTATCTATCTATCTATCTATCTATCTATCTATCTATCTATCTATCATCTATCATCTTCTATCATGTCTGTCTGTCTGTTTGTCTGTCTATCTATCTGTCTATCTTCTGTCTATCTGTCTATCTTCTATTAATTCATTTTTGATATTATTGATAAATATGCATTTATACAGGTAGTCCTTGACTTAACAAACATTCAATGAAGTTTCAAAGTTAAGACGACCTCAGAAAAGGTGACTTAGAGCATGTCCTTGAAGTTATAACCATCATACCACTCTTACAGCCGAATGATTGTAATTTAGGTGGTTGGAACTGGCTCACATTGATGATGGTTGTCCCATCAGTCCCAGTAAGTAGAACAGCAGAGGTATGGAAGTCAGCTGTGCTGCATGAATCAGCTGAGCCAGAAAGAAGGAAAAATAGGATAGGATAGGGTGGGTGGGGCTAGCTGATCGTCAGAACTACCGGTTCGCCTGAACCGGTCTGAACCGGCAGCAGCCCAGCACTGCTTAAATGGCTGATGGAGAAAGATAGATTCCAGATGTTAATATGAAGATCTTGTGAAGTTCATTTTGCTGAAAAGATTCACAGATACAAACATTGGACCAATAGAGGAGAAACTGACCTTGCAATCTGCTAATGAAGAAAGCCCATAATAAAAATAAAAAAAAATAAAGAGTGTACATATTTTATTTTATTTTTTTTATTTTTGCAGAAACTAATCTTTAGAACAACAGATATAATATAGAATCACAGATTTAGATGTAAGGGGATAGAAATCCAGCTTGCAACTTCTTTGCTAAAAAATAAATAAATTTCATTAGACACTTAGCTTTTTTTAAAAGACCAACTCAGTTTAATTCAATATTTCTCATTAAAAAAAACAAAAAACCACAAATTTATACTGGTAGTCCTCGACTTACAACCACAATTGGGCCCAAAATTTATGTTGTTCAGTGAGACATTTGTGAAGTGAGTTTTTAAAACCTTTTCTTGCCACCGTTGTTAAGTGAATTGCTGCAGTTGATAACTGAGTAACCTGGTTGTTAATTGAATCTGGCTTCCCCGTGGACTTTGCTTGTCAGAAGTTCACAAAAGGGGATCCCGTCTCCTTGGGACACAGCAACCGTCATAAAAATGAGTCAGTTGCCAAGCATCCAAATTTTGATCGTGTGACTATGGGGATACTGCAATAGTCATAAGGATGAAAAACGGTTGTAAGTCACATTTTTCAGTTGTAACTTTGAAAGCTCACTAAGCAAACTGTTGTAAAACGAAGATTACCTGTATTAGGAATGGTTTCAGAAGGAAAACACACACATACACACTTGTTTTGTTCTTTAAATCCCATCGGTCTATTAGGAAGAACCAGAGGATAATGCATAGATCTGTAAGTTCTAATCGATGTTGTATTCTTACAAACCCTTTGTTGTGGCCTGTCTACCACTGGCCCCTCCAGCAGCCGAATCAAATAAGGAGGAGGCGTGGGAGTCAGGGTCAGCATCAAGGCAACCTGAGAGCTCCGAGGGGGAAGAGAGAATGGAGCTGGCAGAGAGAGAGAGAGAGAGGCGGAGCCTGGGCCGTCCATCAGCCCTCAGCTGGAGAGTCAACAGCCCCCAGGTCTCGAGGTGGCTGATGAGGATAAGGAGGAACAGCTGGGTCCAGTGCCTGACACGCGGATGTGCAGAAGGCAGAGGAGAGGAGAGCAGTGGAAATCTGTGGGCCGGTCCTCGGGATGGAAAAGCCACTGCTAGTAGTGAAGCCCCACCCTAGCTCTGGGGATAAAAGGCAGGGGGCAGAGATGAATAGATGTGGCAGACAGACTTGTTAGCCTGCGTTGAGAGAGAAACTTTTTTGCCAGGATTGCTGACGCTCCTAATAAAGAAATCATTGGTTTAAATACAGAGGGTTTGTCATGTTTGGAGAGCTGGGTCAAGAACACCCTTGTTAAAGCATGTGAGAATGTTCGTCGTCCTTCTTTAAGGATCCAGGCACCAAAAACGATTCCTATTTTTAATGTTTGTTCTCAGCCTGCATGGAAGAGATTGGCAGGTGTCATTTGTTCGCAACGCATCCGATTGCTTTGCGCACCATAAAGGCTAAGCAAACTGTCTTAAGATCCAGTATCCTCCGGAAAGAATAACGGAGTACATCTCATTTTGCAGGCTGCGAGACCCACAGACCATCCCTTAATTCGCTATTTATAAAAGGCAGTGATGAATAAAACGTACCTGGTGCCTTTGGGGACCGGACAGGCCTTTGACAGCCGTGATGGAGAAATCAGAGATGGCTACGAGAACAAGCAGGAGGGGCTGTGGGGAGAAAAAAAACAAGGATTTAAATACGGCTTTCTCGAACAGCGGGGTTTAATGGAAAGATAGACCTCTCCATTTATTCGGCGCTGAGAGAATGGCCCGTTTGATAATGACTGGGAACGTTGTTATTAAAACAGTGTGCGCAGTTCATTTTCAACAGTTTTGAATTAGAGTCTGCACTAATAAAACCGATACGCTTTCCTTCACAAAGGGCAGGTCTGTTAGTTAATGTAGCTGCTGCAGAGCCTCGTGGACCGTGCCTTCAGCTCTATTTGTGCATCACAGCATGCCAAGCGAAGAGGGTTGATTTTCAAGAGTCCCGCTGGCGGAAGGTAATGGCATTATAGCATCTTTATCTCCGAACAAGGACTGTGGCGTAAATGTTTCCCGTCTTCTTTCCCTTTCCCCTTGCTTCTCTGGACCCTTGGTGGCACAAAAGACATTTGGCTTTCGAAAAGATCCCCTCTTTCCTCCAATATGATTATTCCTTTCAGTCACTTTAGCCCCGGCAAAGGAAATGTTATTATTTAAAGCCTGCCCAAGCAGCATGGCGCACGCCTGATAGCGAGCGCATTTCGAAGTGAAGTGCCTCTCCGCTCGCGATATGGATCGGCTCAGTCGTACGCTGTACCAGCTGTCATCTCGGCCATACTGCTGTGATTTAATTAGTCTGTTTGTGTCCTTTCTAATAATATTTCCATCTCTGCGAAAAGGGCAAAGGCGAGCGGCTTCGTTCTCTCACTCTGGGTTCCGCGCGCGGAGGAATGCGGCCTGCACCCACTCTACTGAGTTGTAAGATTAGATCATCGTTCCTCATCATTTCAAACGGGCTGATGAATTTGTTCAGCGAAGAACTGGATTGGTTGCCTGGGGTCTGCTGGAGAGGGGACTCTGAATCTGCTTGGGGGAGAGTTAGAGATGGGTTCAGGGCAAGCTGTGGTTCTGCCCAGAAGTTCAGTCCTGAGGGAGAAAAAGAGTTGAGTGACGTCTTCATTGGGCATTGCAATGTTTGTTTTCTACTGCTATTAGAAGACAAAACTATGGTTCTTTCTGCCTCCTTCTCCTCCTCCTTCTCCTCCTCCTCCTCCTCCTTTTCTTCCTCTACCAACACCTCATCTTCCTTTTTCTCCTCCCTCTCCTCTTCCTCCTCCTCCTCTTTCTTTATCTCCTCATAATCACCCCCCCTTTTCTTTTTCTTCAAAATCTTCCTCTTCTTCTTTTCCTCCCTCTCCTCCTCTTCCTCCTCCTCATTTTCTCTCCTCCCTTTCTTCTGCTACCAACTCTTCCTCTTCTTCTTTTTCCTGCTCCTCCCTCCTCCTCCTCTTTCTTCTCCTTCTCCTTCTCCTCATATTTGCTCCTTTCTTTTTCCTCTAACAACTCCTCCTCCTCTTCCTCTTTCTCCTCCCTCTCCTCCTCCTCTTTCTTCTTCTTTTCCTCATATTTTCTCCTTCTTTTTTCCTCTAACTCCTCCTATTTTCCTCTTCCCCCTCTCCCTTTCCTCCTCTTCCTTCTTCTCCCCCTCTTCCTCATCCTCCTCTGTTTCTTCCCGTGTTTTCTTCTTCCACCTTGTCCTCCTTTTTGTTCCCTCAAAGAAGTTCATTAGAATGTAAAGTATTGAAAAATTGGACCCAGCTTTTTTACAGAGAGGGAGAGAGAGAGACAGAGAGAGGGACATTAGGGATGAACAATGTTACGATTCCACAAGATTTAAGATAACTATAATTGTGACTCCTGCGCTTTAAATTTGTATTGGAAAATTTCAAATCTAGTATTCTTAAAATGGGGGGGGGGGGAAAGCCCTGTAGTTCAAAAATAATACAAATAAGAGAGAGAGTTAAAGCAAACAAACTATAGAAAATGCCTGAAGGTAAAGAAGGACATTTTATAGATGGTTAAAAACACGCTTGCATACACTGAGAATAGATTCAGGGTTGACTTCTGATAACTTACCTGAAGATACCCACAACATTTTTCTGGCATGATATGGTTTCCCACTGTATTCTTCTAAGACTTTGTGGAGTTTTTTTCCCCCATGCTTCAGCGTGAACCCTGAGATTTCTTAGTGTTCTCTCATCAAATTAATGAAGTTGGATCCAATTTTGCTTTCTATGTCAGCTAAAATAGGACAGGAGCTGCACATTTCGGAGGCTAAATTGCATTAGTCATAATACTACAATTATCACATATTTAAAATTATAGATGTCAATCTCATAATCCTTAATTCATACATGGGTTTTGGAATCTTATATTTCTCTGCCATAATGTGCTTATCTTACTGGCATTACTGTGGCCCCACATGCTTCCCACAATGGCCAACTTTATCTCCAACCAGCGACAGTGTGAGATGTTGCCTCCCTAACACTTGATAGGACTCATCGTTCGATTCTTTCATTTGTAATTTCCAAAAGATGTTTTTTCTGTACTTCTAAGTTTTCTTCTATTTCTTTGTTTCGGTAAATGTTTAATAAAAGGTGGTAATTAAAAACTCCACAGAAACAAAACAAGTTCCCTCTTAGAAATAAATGTTTTCTTAGCTGGATAAATTATCTGTGCCAACATTTGATCGTGTCATGGTTTATCCAATATGTAGCTTTTATCTCAGAGCTACTGACATTTCTGTTCTCATAATTGCCTTGGATTCAGGGGCCAAAAGGTTTTTTGGAACCCACCGAGTCATCTCGGGGGATATGTGTGTTTGTGCATTGTATGTGTTGAAAAAGAAAGAGAGGTTAAGATGGTAGCTACTATCACACAGTGGAAGCTCCACACTATTTTTACATGCATTGTAAGGAGGAAAGTCTTTAATCAGATGTCATCTTGCCTTCCTTTTTTTTTTTTTTGACATGTGTTCACACACGCACTGTGGACACTTTTGTCTCCTGAACTCCTGAAAGAAGTAAGTTTTCTTTAGTTTTTCATCAGAGTGAATCATTCTGTAAAATCAGTGCATCTTTTGCTGCAAACCACAAGGGATCCATCAACAGCTGTAGCACAACGCCAGGAAAACACAATTGGATTTGAAGGGTTGCTGACAGATGTTGTGTGGGCACTTCTAAACCAAATGTTGGCCTTAAATCCAAAGAGCCACACACCCCAAATCATAACTCCATCTTTGAAGGACTGCCAGACGGTAATAAGGTTCCTTTTCTTCCATTTAATCATGTCCAATTTTAGGAAATCCTGCACAGTTCCCTGCAGTTTTCTTGGCAAGATGTTCAGCAAAGATTTGTCATTGCCTACTTTCTAGAGCTATGAGAAAGTGACTGGCCCGAAGTTTAGCTTGCTAGCTTCATCTCCAAAGCAGGACTAGAGCTCATAATTTCCTGGTTTCTAGCTTGATAGATTAACCACTACCCCAAACTGCTAACCCACTGAAACAATATTTACATTTAGAACTGAGATTATGATATAGTTAGAGAAAGAAAAGGGACGTGGTGGCTCAGCGGCTAAGACGTTGAGCTTGTTGATTGAAAGGTTGGCAGTTCAGCGGTTTGAATCCCTAGTGCCGCATAATGGGGTGAGCTCCTGTTACTTGTCCCAGCTTCTGCCAACCTACCCGTTGGAAAGCACGTAAAAAATGCAAGTAGAAAAATAGGGGCCACCTTTGGTGGGAAGGTAACAGCGTTCCGTGCGCCTTTGGCGTTTAGTCATGCCAGTTACATGACTACGGAGATGTCTTCGGACAGTGCTGGCTCTTCGGCTTTGAAACGGAGATGAGCACCACCCCCTAGAGTCGGGAACAACTAGCAGATATGTGTGAGGGGAACCTTTACCTTAGAGAAAAAAACAAACAAACAATAACTTCTTTGTGATTTGGACTAATTAATCTGGAGCCTTTTCTGGAGTTTATCTTATGAAGCATACATTTCTTCACTTTACCAAGGACTTAGTATCTAAAATGCCAGTTATGTAAACGAAATTAAGCAAACTTACATATCCTTGTAACTTTTGTTTTTTTTTTAACTTATAAACTTTGAGATGTGAAGCAGGTGATAACCAGTGCAACCCATTGTACACGTTCGTTGATCTGTGACTTTTCAAATCACAACTTTGTAACCTCGTTCGTCAATTACCTTCTGGAGAATGAAGAATGGAGATGTTGCCATCGGCTTTTGAAGGACTTTTTTTTTTATTGCAGTTCAGAAGCAAACTAGGCTAATTTGGAAGCAAATTAAGCTAAGCTTGGTTGTGAATCCTGTAATGCTACTCTAATAACATCTTTTAGTTCTATTAAGACAGGAATCTCCATCAGGGGTGGGTTCTAAATTGTTTTACTACCTGTGGGCGTGGCTTATTTTGTGAGCGTGGTTTGATGGTCATGTGACAAACAATTCCTTAGAACAGTGATGGCTAACCTTTTTGCCGTCACGTGCCAAAAGTGGGGGGAGCCCAGGAGGATCACGCATGTGCATGCCCACACCCATAATTCAATGCACCTCACCTCCCACACATGCACACATGCACCCCCACTTTTGGCACACGATGGCACAGTGGGCCCGGTAGGCCCGTTTTTCACCCTCCCCAGGCTCCAGAGATTTTCTTGGAGCCCGGGGTGGGGGAAAACGGCCTTCCCCACCTTCCCGGAAGCCCTCTGGAGGCTGGAAATGGCCCGTTTCCTGACTTCCAGTGGTCCCAGAAGACCCAAAAATCAGATGGCTGGTGTGTGCATGCACGCTGCAGCTGAACTAGGGCAACGCTTTTGTGCCCACAGATATGGCTTCACATGCCACCTGTGGCATGCGTGCCACACGTTCGCAATCACGGCTTTAGGATTTAGCAGAAGTACTGCTCTACCAGCCTTTTAACTGCTTGCAGAGCCATACCGGTCTACCCATTTGTTTTTGGAGTGCACTGGTTTATGACCACACAGCCTTTTACCACTGATCAGCTGTAGGGCGGCCCTTTGAAGTGCCACGGTAAGAGTTTAAATAGTTTTTTGCTCTTTGCCACCACCGAGAGCATCGGAAACTGCTTTCAGGCAGCTTTGCCTCAATTGCCAATCTACCACCACCGAGCAATTTACAAGGAGCGGATCGGTTCTAGCCGATCAGTTGGGAGGCTCCTTGGCTTCTCTATTTAAAGCTAAGGTGTCTTGGTTTTTTTCCCTCTTCTTTGTCAAGTGAGCCCTGATTTTTTCCTTCTTGCCGATCAGCTGGGACTCGGGAGGCAGTGAATAGATTGGGGGCGGGGCCAGGCAGAGGTGGTATTTACCGGTTCTCCGAACTACTCAAAATTTCCACTACCGGTTCGCAAGAACCGGGGAGAACCGGTAGCAACCCACCACTCGTCTCCATCCTTGGCAACTTTAAGACTTGTGGACTTCAACTCCCAGAGTTCCTCAGCCAGCTTTGCTGTCAAGGTTGGAGAGATTGTATTAAGAGATAGCATGTAAGCTGGATCCAAACTCTACTCAAGGGA
The DNA here is from genome assembly GCA_012654045.1 of Ptyas mucosa. Taxonomy (NCBI): domain Eukaryota; kingdom Metazoa; phylum Chordata; class Lepidosauria; order Squamata; family Colubridae; genus Ptyas; species Ptyas mucosa. The sequence goes on along the minus strand of WNWU01000063.1, from coordinate 6,284,770 downwards.
ATCGAGATACTGTTTTGGACATTGTCTGTGGAGTTTCTCAGTCATCCAGGTCATAGTTGTCCCGAAGGTGCTTTTTTTTTTTTCAAAAGGCAACTATACTTCTTTGTTTTGCTTGAAGACATTTTGCTTCTCATCTAAGAAGCTTCTTCAGTTTTGATTGAATAGTGGAAAACGGAAGAACGGGCATTCCTTGCAGTCACCTGGTCACTAGCACTCTTTCTGAGAGTCACTGAGGCCACTCGGAGGTTTATCTCTGCCTCAGGATCAACTGAATCCTGTAGTCTGCCATTTTTCTGGAAATCCATTCAAGAGCCGAGGTGGCACAGTGGTTAGAGTGCAGTACTGCAGGCTACTTCAGCTGACTGCTAGCTGCAGTTCGGCAGTTCAAATCTCACCGGCTCACGGTTGACTCAACCTTCCATCCTTCTGAGGTGGGTAAAATGAGGACCCAGATTGTTGGGGGCAATATGCTGACACTGTAAACCACTTAGAGAGGGCTGTAAAAGCATTATGAAGCGGTATATAAGTCTAAGTGCTAGTGCTAAGTACTATATTCCCACACCATTCGAAAGGCGTATGCTGTTGACATTATTTGCAATTCATGCCTTTATACTACAATAAGACAAAAGTCATACCACCATCTTAAAACTTAGGGAAGAGTACTTTTCTTTTTCTTTTTTCTAGATGCCATTATTCCAAACATGTTTTTCATTTTGTGCTCAGTTGTTCCTAAGATGTTACTAGTCAGTCAGATGTTGGCTTCAGATGTCTCATGGTCTCACATCATGATCTCCCCTCTGGCATTTCCTGCTGTTTCCCTTATCACTGTCACCAAAAAAAGACATCTTATAAATTATATATTTAAAATATGTTTTCCCAGCTTCTGTTTGGTTTTCAGATATCCTTGGCAGGCTCTTGAGATCTTTGAAACCCACACTGCTAACCCACTGAAACAAGATTGACATTTAAAACTGAGACTGTGCTATGCTTAGAATAAAACAAAATCAATTCTTTGTGATTTGTACTAATTAAATCTGGGGTTTATCTTATACGGCATGATTTTGTTCACTTTTTCAAATGCCAAGGACTTAATAGCTGAAATGCCAATGATGTAAAAAAAAAAAAAAAGCAAAATTTCACGTGTTTATAATTCCTGTTTTCAAACAGAATTTGCCTGCCAATACTACAAATAGCCCCAGATACAACTTAACCTAAAATTTATATTATTAGGCAAGACAGTTGTTAAATGAATTTTGCTCAATTTTAGTATCTTTCTTATTGTTTATTTATTCGATTTATATGCCGCCTTTCTCCGGAGACTCAGGGCGGCTTACAATGTGTTAAGCAATAGCCTTCATACTTTTGTATATACCTGCTTAGTAGGGCTTTCGGGCCTCCCTAAGCGGTGCTCTTTTTTATACAAAGTCAGCTTTTTGCCCCCACAATCCGGGTCCCTATTCTACCTACCTCGGAAGGATGGAAGGCTGAGTCAACCTTGAGCCTGGTGAGATTTGAACTCGCAGTAATTGCAGGCACCTGGCAGCTAAGTGCTACTTAAGGGCACTTTAGTCCGCTGCTCCACCAAGGCTCTTGCTGCAACTGTTAAGTGAATCACTGCAGTTAATTAAGCTAGTAGCACGCCTGTTATATGAATCTGGCTTCCACATTGACTTTGCTTACAAGAAGATTGCAAAAGGAATTCATATAACTCTGGGACACTTCAACTGTCATAAGTACATGCCAGTTGCCAAGTATTCTGAATTTTGATCACATGATTATGGGGATGCTGCAATGGTCGTAAGTGTGAAGAAAGTCATAAGTCACTTTTAGGAAATTATTTACTATAAACAGGACTAACTAGAATAACAGAGTTGGAAGGGACTTTGGAGATCTTCTAGTCCAGCCCCCTGCTCAGGCAGGAAACCCTACACCACTTCAGACGAATGGTTATCCAACATCTTCTTAAAAACTTCCAGTATTGGAACATTTAGAACTTCTGGAGGCAAGTTGTTCCACTGCTTAATTGTTCTAACTGTCAGGAAATTTCTCCTTAGTTCTAGATTGCTTCTCTCCTTGATTAGTTTCCATCTATTGCTTCTTGTCCTGTCTTCAGTTGTTTTGGAGAATAGGTTGACCCCCTCTTCTTTTGTCAGTGTCATTGTAACTTTGAACGCTCGCTAAATGAAGGAGTACTATCTGTATTTGTTTTAATGGGATCCTTGATATTAGAGATATTTTTCTCTCCGACTTGTGTCCTTGTATTATATACATTTGCATACATAAATCTAGCAATGTCTACAGAGTTAGTGTTTTCTGTGCTTGAATTTGAGAAAAAAAAATCAATTGCAAACTCCAGAGAAAACCTCTGGATAATTTATTGTAGCCCAATGTTAAAAAATTGGGAGAGGGAGAGGGAGAGGAAGAGGGAGAGGGGGGGAGAGGGAGGGAGGGAGGGAGGGAGAGAGAAAGAGAGGGAGAGAGGGAGGGAAGGAGGAAGGGAGGGAGAGGAAGTAGTGGGAAGACTTTTGGTCAAAAAGAAGATGCAACCCCACATATATTTATCCCTTAATTGAAATTAATTAATCTTACATCTCCTTAGAGGACTGGAGGCTAAAACACGTGAAGAACAGTTGCAGGAATTGGCTATATCTAGTTTAATGAAAAGAGTGAATCGGGGTGACATGATACTGGTGTTCCAATATTTAAGGGGCTGCCATAAAGAAGAGGGGGTCAACTTATTTTCCAAAGCACCTAAAGGCAGAACAAGAAGGAATGGTTGGAAACTAATCAAGGAGGGAACCAACCTAGAACTAAGGAGAAATTTCCTGACAGTTAAAACAATTAAGCAGTGGAATGATTTGCTTCCAGAAGTGGTAGGTGCTCCAACACTGGAGGTTTTTAAGAAGAGATTGGACAACCATTTTTCTGAAATGGTATAGGGTTTCCTGCTTGAGCAGAGGGTTGGAGTAGAAGACCTCCAAAGTCTCCCCCAACTCTCTTCTTCTGCTATTATGTATTGATATTGGTTCTGCCTCTTCCCTCCATCTCACCCCATAGGTTGATGTACATAGGATATTGTAGAATTCACCATCTGTGCTCTTAATGTACCATCTCAAATTTATTTTACTTCACATTTGAGTGTTCTGCCCCAGCTCCAGATTCTCAAGGATTGTGACACACACCAACAGTCCTTATCAAAGTTATAATGTACCAAGAATAAACAAAGTCTGGCAAAGGTTGGCAACCAGCCCAGAAAACAAGATATGATAAAACACTCACTCTCCAAAATGCTCTGTAATAATTACATGTTGTTTCCAGCAAGAAATTACTAACTGCGTGTGACTTAAATAGGCTAAGGGAGTGGCCAATTATCCTCAAACCTTACTCTAGAGGAGACCTCCTCCTCCTGAGTAGCCACTCCTGCCTTCTGGCAGCCCTACATGCTCGAGCATTGAGGAGAGGCTCCTCCACTTAGCTCTCTCTACTTGAAGGAGCCTCTGGAGGTTCTGAAGGCCCAGGTTGAGTCTCTGCCTCTGGCACCACATCCTCTTCAGCCTCCTCGCTGTCCGACGCGAGCGCTGGCTGTGCAGGCCTCCTCGTCGGGATGACGACCAGCCTGCTCCTCGTTGGGATCAGCCACGATCTGTGCAGGTCGCTGGTGGGCCACAACATTGAGCTGAGAAGTAAAATAACAGCACGTTTGAAGTACAATTGGTAACAGCACTTTTGAAAGTAGCAAACAATTTTCGAGTTAATCTTTAAGGCTAGGCCTTATTCAGAAAGGAAACGGGTTGTGAGTTGTGTAGTTATTAAGAGCTGCTAGTGGTTCCTTTTCTTCTTCTTTTGCTAACCTCTGTCCTGTTGGATTTATAAATGGAACAGGATGACCTTTGAAATGATGATGGAAACAGAGAGATAAACACCACTTGAAAGGACAAACCAATTAATATAAATGTTTTGCACATAACACTGATTTGAGTCCACTGCTATCTATGTAAACCTTTTCAGTGCCTCTAAGAACAAAGAAGCAGAAAGGAAAAAAAGAGAGAAGAAACTGCCGTGTTTTAAATCTGTTATGAAGAGAGGCAGCGTAAATCTGCATATATCATTATCATGCTTTGTGTCAGATACAGAAACTTATCTGGAAAAGACATTTTCATCTGGGGAGGAGACAAAAAGCACATTGTGTACTTGTTGGTGAAGTCACAATCTGAGTGTACAAGGGTCACCAATGTGCCATTTGTTGTTTTGGTATCATATTTCAAGGTGTTGAAATTTGACCAAAAACAATTAATAATTCTCACCAAAGTAGGAAAATTCAGGACAATTCTGGGGAAGAAGAAGAAAGCTTATTGTGTACTTGTTGGTGAAGTTACAATCTGAGTGTACAAGGGTCACAATCTGCAGTTGTTTTTTGATATCATTGAGACCTATATTTCAAGGTGTATTTCAATAGAATATTGAAATACAATACAATAGTGTACAGTATGTATACACTACTGTAACAGCGATATCTATGCTGGCTGGGACATGTCGTGAGAATGGCTGATGGTCGGATTCCGAAAGATCTCCTGTATGGAGAATTAGTGCAGGGAAAGCGCCTCAGAGGGAGACCACAGCTGCGATATAAGGGTATCTGCAAGAGGGACCTAAAGGCCCTGGGAATGGACATTAACAACTGGGAAACCTTGACCTCCGATCATTCAGCTTGGAGGCTAAAGATGCAGCATGGCCTTCTCCAATTGGAAGAGACACTTGTTTGGCAGGCTGAGGCAAAGAGGCAGTCCCGGAACCAGCAAAGTCTGGGAACCACCAAAGAATGTATCTGCCCTCAGTGTCAAAAGGATTTCCATTCTCGAATTGGCCTTTTTAGTCACACTAGATGCTGTTTTAGGACCTCTTTCCAGAGCACGATACCATAGTCTCTTCAGACTGAAGAATGCCAATGATGATTTCAATAGAGAATTTGACCAAAAGCCATTAATAATCCTCACAAAAGTAGGAAAATTCATAACAATTCCTTCCTTCCTTCCTTCCTTCTTTCCTTCCTTCCTTCCTTCCTTCCTTCCTCCCTCCCTCCCTCCCTCCCTCCCTCCTTCCTTCCTTCCTTCCTTCCACCAGAGAAACTTGAGCTGAGCAACCTTTCTTTTAACCATCTGTTCAAAAATCCCAAGAACAGATGTATATATTAATTGTTACATGTCTTTGTCGTCTATCAATCGCCTGTTGATTACCTGTTCATTCATACCCATCCGGTTTTTGAATCACAATGAAACAGTTTGTGTGGTTTATTATTAAGTTCCAAGTTTCTTAAGTGACCTTGAAAGATTTTTTTTTTCATTTCTTCATGGGTAATGCAACACCTGGAAGAAATCTTAAATGCTTGTTATTTTCATATAAATAGGATTTCAAATCTCCTAACACCTAGAAAGAAATTGAAGAAAATATAGAAGTATTCTGATAGCGCAAAAGACTCCATTTTTTTTTTCATCTTACTGGGATGGTTATTGATGTAAAGAACCTTATACATAAATAAAGAGAGCTGGGACTAACCCTGGAGATACTGGCTTTAGAAACATTCTTTCTAAAGATGAACAAATGTTCATGGATCAAATCAACTTCCCAAAGATCTAAAGTTCTTTCTTTCCAGCGACTACAAGGGATTAAAAACATCCCTCTGCTTCTCTCTTGTGAACATCAGGGATCATTTTAAATACATTTTCCTCCTTTATTTTGTGGGTGCCAGAAGCACTACTGTCTACATGGAGAGAGGGAAAAGGAAGTGAAAAGCAATGACAAAATATTTTATCAACCTAAGATCAGTGTAACCATTTTGGATATTCCACACTTGGGAATTTGAACTTTTTTCAACTCTCTATTTCTGTCTCATCTCTTTATTTTTTTCCCCCTAAGATTACATTTTCCATTCAGGGCCTCTCTTAAACCCTGTGCATATATTCTCCTTGCAGACTGAATTATAAAATGTGTTCAATTAAAAAAAAAAAGATTTCAAAATATCGTTATGAGACTATACGTAAGGAGGGTGGGTGGAAAGACAAGCTTGACATTTGAAAAACACTGGAATTAAGGCTGAACTTCTGTACTAATTGATTTTTAAAAGAGTTCCTTGGGGGGGAAAAAGAACTCTAAAATTGTTTGGAGGTGCCTTGGCTGCATTCCAAAACATTTATGACGAGGCAAAATTAGACAGTTTGGGGTTTTTTGAAAAGACACGTTCTGTACAATGGTTCTAATTTAACATCTCAGTTGCACTTTGGCATATTATGCTACAGACTTTTCTTGTCTCCCAAGAATCTAAACAAACTTTGTCCAGAGTTCACTCTAAAAGAGAACACATCACAATTAATCAAGTCTGCATTAGCATTGATTTAATTATTATAAAGACTGGTAGATATCTATTTACACCCTGCATGGTTGAATGCCTTTTATTTTTTTCTTATTATTCTTATTATCTTTATTCATTAAATATGAAACTCAGTCAACTGAACATTCAAAAATGCATCACAAATATCATTGACTGGTGCTAATGGTTGATACGGGTTGCTGCCAGCGTCTAAGGTATCAACCAAGTACCTTCTTAAGATGTATGATGTTCCAAGAAGCACAGTTCTTTGCCGTTCCACTGGTGTTATTGCAGGAAGCTGCAATTTGCTGATGTATGTTATAAAATTCTTGGACATGGTACCAAGTGCCCCGATGACAATGAGTATCACTGTTACATGTTTCATCCATAGCCGTGCAGTTTCGATGGCCAGGTTGCGATATTTCATGATTTTTTTCTAGTTCTTTTTCTTCGACTTTGGCATCTCCTGGTACCGCGATGTCAATAAATTGTACGTTTTGGTTTTCGACAACTGTGATATCTAGCATGTTGTGTTCCAAGTGACGATCCATCCATATTCGAAAGTCCCACAAGATCTTCACCTTCTCATTTTCTATAACTTTTTCCACTTTGTGTTCCCATGACTTTTTGGATACAAAATTATTATTATTTGGATGATGATGATGATGATGATGATGATTATTATTATTATTTAATCTTTAGTGAGATTCACAGCCTTTGAGGCTGGTTAATAGCTCAGCAGCTCGAGTCCTAACCAAGGACCTAGGAACTGTTAAGCTATCGTCGGAGGATCTAAGCTGTTCCGAGTAAGGTGGTTTTTTGTAGAGTCAAAATGATCAAGTCCGGTAAATTTAGAATTTCTAAATAGCAGGGTAGCCCTTTGGGGATTGCTCCAAGGGCTCCAATTACAATCGGGATTGTAATTTTCTTTGGATTTCTTTTTGGATTTGGATTTCTTTTTCCACAGTTGCTCAACTTCAGTTTGCCAATCCCAATACTTTGTGATTTTTTTCTTGCTGCTTATCTTCAATCCATGCATCACCAGGTATTGCAATGTCAGTGAACCATACTTTTTTCTTTTCATATTATTATTATTATTATTATTATTATTATTATTATTATTATTTGTGGGGGGGAGCCAAAATTCTGGTTTTAAATGTTCTACTGTTCAATCACACAAATTTACCTCCATTGAAAACCACTAAGACTTTAGCCCAGTAATACACACAAGAACAGCTGCAGATTTGGGGTCTGGCTAGTCTGAAGAAAAGAAGAATTAGGGATGACGTGATAGCAGTATTTCAGTATTTGAAGGGCTGCCACAAAGAAGAGAGGATCAAATTATTCTCCAAAGCACCAGAGGGCAGGAGAAGAAATAATGGTTGGAAACTGATCAAAGAGAGAAGCAACCTGGCATGAAGGAGAAACTTCCTAACAGCGGGGACAATTAACCAATGAACAGCTTGCCTTCAGTAGTCATGGGTGCTCCATCACTGGAGGTTTCTAAGAAGAGACTGGACAGTCATTTGTCTGATATTGTATAGGTTCTCCTGCTTGAACAGGAGCCTGGACTAGAAGACCTCCAAGGTCCCTTCCAGTTCTATTCTAACAATTCTAAGAAGTTTGAAGAATGTTTCTATGGAATGTTTCTATATTTTGGACTGAAGATTTTGCTTTTGTAGGAAGGAATAAACCAAACAAGTGGTTTTCCATGCCTTTTATTCCAAGATTAGCAGAATAGCAGGGTTGAAAGGGTTGGAGGTCTTCTAGTCCAATCCCCTGGTAAAGCAGGAGACCTTATACCACTTCAGACAAAGGATTGTCCAATCTCTTCTTTAAAACCTCCAACAATGGAGCACCCACAACTTTTGAAGGCAAGCCCCTCCACTTATTAATTGTTCTCCCTGTCAGGCAATTTCTCCTTCGTTGTAGGATGGATCTTTTCTTGATAAGTTTCCAACCATTACATCTTGTCCTGCCCTCAGGTGCACCGGAGAATAAGTTAATCCCCTTCATTTTTGTGGCAGCCTCTCAAATATTGGAGTACTGTTATTAGATGTGGAAAAAGTTAAATCTGTATTGACTTGTTTGTCAGCTGAAATAAAGGTTTGCATCTGAACGGTACCGCTTACGCTCCTATTCTGACTTACACAACTCTTATTTTAATTGGCCTTTAATAGGCTTGGTTTAACTGGGCTTTAAGGGAAATACAATAGAATTTCTGTCCAAGTCTTACATAGTCAATGGACATTTAGTGGTGCTTCTTCCTTTCCTAATGCACTTTTGAGTCGAGCAGCTTTCTTTTTTTTTTTTTGTCAAAGACAATCTTGGTCTGAGTTATTGACTCCAGAAGTCACTGTATTGCCAGAAAGTAAGCTGAGTGACCTCCTGAAGTTTCACATTCAAATAGCAAACCCATCCTTTACAAAGCAAACCATAACATGTTTAGTGAAGAAGGAAGAAGGTTCTAACAAGCTTCAGGAATAGCCCTCTAAGTTGGTCTAGAGCAGAGGTCTTCAAACTTGGCAGCTTTAAGTCTTGTGGACTTCAACTCCCAGAATTCTCCAGCCAGCTATGACAAAAACACTCATGGATATTTTTCATTTTTAGCATTGTATCATTTTATAGGTAAAACATTAACCATATGATTAGCTGTAATCTGTTATGATACGAATGGATACGAATAAATGGGGACAGTAGGACAGGGATAGTAGGCACGCTGGTGCGCTTATGCACACCCCTTACAGACCTCTTAGGAATGGGGTGAGGTCAACAGTAGACAGTCTAAGGTTAAAGTTTTGGGGGCTTTGGGATGAAACCACAGAGTCAGGTAGAGCATTCCAGGCATTGACCACTCTGTTGCTGACGTCGTATTTTCTGCTATCGAGTTTGGAGCGGTTAACCTTGAGTTTGTATCTATTGTGTGCTCATGTGTTATTGCAGTTGAAACTGAAGTAGTCATTGACAGATAGGACATTGTAGCAGATAATTTTGTGTACATGCTTTGCATTATTCTTAATTAATGCCAGGCACAGATAAGAGTAGGTGGTAGTATTTGCATCAAGCAAATGAAAGAGAACCAACTTTAACTCTTCATTTGTTTCATTAATTTAACCTACTCATACCAACAAGCCCCTTGGTATACATCTGCTTGATTCTTCATCCTTTCTAACGATACAAGGAAAAAAAACCTCTGTCTCATTCCTCCTCCCATTTTCTGAATGTCTATTATTTTTTGTTTGAAAAATATAAATATGATTATTATAGGCATAACACAAGTTACCGAGCATAAAAACAATGGAGCTTTCCCTCTCCAGACTTTATAGAATTATGGACTTCTTGTTAACAGCTAGACCAATGATGGCTAACCTTTTTTTCCTCGGGTGCCAAAAACGTGTGTGCCCCCACCCATAATGAAATGCCCCCCATGCACGCCCTGCCCCCCTGCACATGTGCTATCCTTCCCTCCTGTGCAGGCACGTGTGACCCTCCCATGCTCCCCCACCCCCTGCGCATGCACGCGTGACCCCCGCCGTGCCCCGTTTTGGGCCTAGCAGGCCTCCCTGAAGCCTCTGGAGGCTGGAAACAGCCCGTTTCCAGACTTCCGGTAGGCCCGTTTTTTGCCCTCCCCAGGCTCCAGAGGATTTCCTGGAACTTCCAGGAGGGTGAAAATGGCCTCCTCCAGCCCTCTGGAGGCCTTTTGGAGGCTGGAAACATCCTGTTTCCACATTTCTGTTACTTCCGGGAGGCCTGTTTTTTGCCCTCCACAAGCTCCAAAGGCTTTCCTGGAGCCTCAGGAGGCCGGAAATGGCCTGTTTCCAGACTTCCGGTAGGCCTGCTTTTCACCCTCCCAGAGCCTCCGCGTGAGCCCTGTACTTACCTGGCATCCAAAACGGGCCATGTGGTAGGGGGAGGGGTGGCATGGGCACATGCGCGTGTCTCCTGCATGTGCGTCAGACTCAAAAATCACCTGGCCAGCGGGAGGCACGCATGCATGCATGGTGGAACTGACCTAGGGCGATGGCTTGCATACCCACAGAAGTGGCACGTGTGCCATAGGATCTCCATCAAGGAGTTAGACCTTACCAAGGGCTCCATTTCTGGACAAACTGAGGTCTTGGTCAGATGTGCTATTGGTCAGGCTATTTCCCTCAAAATCTCTAAGTAAAGGACATTTTAAGAAAAATGAAATGATATGAAATGAAAAACTATAATCTCTGTGCCCAGCATTCAACAAAATGTTTTGAAGAACTCAAAAAAGTGGTATCAATAAAGGAGTATATTTGTAGCACAGGGTTGAAATGAGGGGTCCTTGGTGCTTTCTGAATTTGTTTGTTTTCTTGCTAGAACTAATGACTGCTTATTTAGTTTGAGCAGTGAAATGTCTGCAAGATGGAATGGGACAACTTGCTGCAGCCAACCTGCCATGGCCAACTTGCCATGGCCAACTCACTGTAGGACAACTCACGGTGGGACAATTTAAGAATTTAATTTAATTATTTAAAATAAATTTTCAAAAACATTTTAATTTTTGCCATTCACATTTCATTTTGTCCCTCTTCTTGCATCCTTTCTTTCATGATTCTATTCCACCCTTTCTTTGATATTAAGGTAACTCTTGTTCTGCAGCGAGTTGGCTACGGCAAGTTGGCCATGACGAGATGGTCATATCAGTTGGCCATGACAAATTGGCTGCAGCGAATTGTCATAGACCCTCTGCAAGAAAGCAACCAAGCACAGAGAGCACCAAGGACCCCTCCGAAAAAGTAGTTTAGCTTTTAGTGACCTGTGCTGCTGGGAACGGACACAAATAATTTTATTGGACCTACAGTAAAAAATAAGAATAATTGGAGAAGGTAAAATTTGGTGAAGGGACCTAGTGCTCAGCCCACGTTTAGGACAGAAAAAAGTATTTAATGCAGGGTTAGTTTTACCACGCTAGGATTAAAAAAAAAAGAAGCAGCAAATTGTGTATGCTTCATTAACTCTTTGCACACAAGATAAAAGTGCTTTCTGATGAAGTGAAAAACCAACTTGGGATCAATTTTCCACAACATAAATTCAACATTCATTCCATTCTTGATAGTGTTATATTTAAACAGCCAGACAGGGATTATATCTCCCCTTTATCTATTTTGTAGTTTTAGAACAAACTGTTCATCTCTTGTTTAGAATATTGATCAATATTTATAATTTCTCAGTTCCTTTTGCACTGACACTCCCACGCTTCAGCTTTGGTTCAGAGGCTGGTGCTGGCAAGAAAGATTATTACTATTGTTGTTATTGTTGTTATTGTATGTGATCCGTTTGTTTGATGTGAGCAGGACACATCACTCTGTTAATTTTGTAATTAATCATTGTCAGAATTCTATCTGGCTTGAAGTTCAGCTTTATCCATCCTTTTGCACCAAACACAGGCTAAAAAGGGATTTTATTGGAGTTTGGGAAAGAGATCTGAATTCTTCTGAAAATGCTGCAATACACCGAACTATTGTTAAATTGGGGAATCTCTGTCCTAGTGTTTCCAACAAAGGGAGAGAAAGAGATGATAGATATAGATGATATAGATAATATAGATGACATAAATGATATAGATGATATACTGTAGATATAGATGTAGGTAGGTAGATATATACATACACATATGCACACAAGTTTTATTATTATCTACAGACTTATAAGTAACGACATAAACTTATTTTATACAGTATATATATATATATATATATATATATATATATATATATATATATACACTGTATATATGTATATATGTATATATATATATGAATGCAAGAGGCAAATCAGTTTAATTTATTGCTCAATTGTACTTTTAGCATTAGATCTTTTAGGCTTTTCAGCTTGAAAGTTTGACAGAAAACATTCAGCTTGAACATTTGACAGAAAAAGTTAAATAAATATCTTTACCATAGGCAGTGAGTCTCTTTGTTCTTCTATTTGTAAACACATTTGAAAAAAAAGAATGCCCCACTCCTTAAATAGAGTTTGTTCCTCATTATAAAGAAAAAAGGTTGAGTTAAGCATCAGGTTTTGAAGCAATTTTCAAGTCATTAGCTGATGTAAATTTCTCCTCACATCACAAGAGTATAAACCCTCCATATTTGTATTACAGAGCAACACAAAATTCACGTTGAACGTAATAGCTCTGGGGACCAGCTGAGTAAGTGCTTAGGAGCAATGTGAAGTGACATTCTTTCTTTTATTTTCTTCCGTTTAAAATATTTTGCCCGTTTAAACTGCCTTTATGGTATATTGTTTTCAGATGCTTGTTGAGTCCTTCTGTTGTGCGGACTCCGTGCACAGGCCCTCGTAGCACGTCTGAAGTAACATCTGTTCGGTCTTTTTCTTGCTGGGATTCTTGGTATAATTAGCTCTATATTTCACCAAACACAATTCTGCTCCCATGGCGGACAGAACAGCATGAAGAAAACATAAATAATTGAAGATTAGAGAAACAGAAGGCAAAGTTGAGGTAGGTGGTTTGGCTAAGAAAGGGGTTAAGGAGAAAAGAAGGTCATCTCATTACAGAAAACAGCATTGTTATATTAACAACTGTAAATGGAGATGGCGTTGTTTCCTAGTGATTAATGAAAAAAGAAGAATTTAGCCACGGCAGATAGATGCATATATTTATATGCATATCGTTAAAATAAAATGTGTTTATTTTAGTCAGGTTTTGAAAACAAATAGCAGAAAGACCTCAACAGGATTTGGTCCAAAGCATTCTGACATGGCATAGAGCAATGATGGCTAACCTTTTTGCCATCGTGTGCCAAAAGTGGGGGGAACGTGGGGGGGGGTCGTGCTGACATGTGCTCACACCCAAAATTATATGTGCCCCACCCAACCCCACATGTGCGCATGACCCACCCACACTCTCCCCACTTTTGGCACGTGACGGCCCAGGTAGGCCCATTTTTCACACTTCCCAGGCTCTAGAGGCTTTCTAGGAGCCTGGGGAGGGCGAAAACAGCCCCCCCCCCGAGGCCCTCCAGAGGCCAGAAACAGCCTGTTTCCCTACTTCCGGTGGGCCCAGAAGGCCTGAAAATTGGCTGGCTGGTGCACACATGCATGCCAGAGCTGAGCTCATGTGCCCACCGATATGACTCCGCATGCCACCTGTGGCACACGGGCCATAGGTTCTCCATCACGGGCATAGAGCATCCAAGAGAACAAGACAGAAGAAGATAGAAGAAGATTCTCATCATGGAACTCATGCCAGATGCCAAATTTCAAGAAAAAAAAATATTTGGGCAATACCGGTTGCTCAGAGTTGGAGAAATATGATATAGGAGACCCCATAATATTCCATAAATTTTATTTCTGTAACGGTACAACTGGAGTTTGTTCCCATTTCAGGGAAGAAGCAGTAGAGATGCTTTGGGCTGAGAACATTTTAGATGTTTTGGGCTGAGAACATTTTAGATGGGCCTTTTTCTGCGCATGTGTTCGTACTGTATAACCCATTCTGTGCATATGTTTGGTATATACATTCGTGTAAAGTGTAGACTGAACAGAATCAAGGAAATGAAGTTCTAGGCTTCTTTCCAAAAATCAGGGACTGATCCAGGAGAAGGGATCTGCAAGCTGAGGGACCTTCTGGGGATGGTTGTCCCTGTTTCTCTCCCTCTGTTTAGGGAACCTTCCCCAAAGTACTTGGGGCTAAAACTGTGCAAAGAGAGATGAATTCTGGAGCTGAGAAACTTCTGATATTGTCTCCTCCTAGCCTTGTCTCCCTTCCTGGATCCTTTTGACAAGCAGTTGGAGAAAGAGCGGTGTCTGTTTCTCCAGCGGTATAGCTGGAGTACCCGAGAATGAGGATGTCTATGGAGATTCTCAGTCATCCAGGTCATGGTTGCCCCAAAAGTGCTTTTTTCAGGAGGCAACTGGATTTTCTTTGTTTTTTTCTTTGAAGACGTTTTGCTTTTCATCCAAGAAGCTTCTTCAGCTCTGACTGGATGGTGGGGAATGGAAGGATTTATACTCCTTGCAGACAGCTGGTCATTTGCATCCTTTTAGCATGTTGTTAACGTCACCTGGAGATTTATCTGTGTCATCAGGGTCACCTGAGTTGTGCAAGTTGGTGTGGAGCCTTCTTGGAACTGAGAATGAGGGCCATCAGAAAGGCATTTTTTAATGCTAGCCAGGTAAAAACAACCTTGAAAACAAAGTTCCTTGAGCGAGCCAATTCAAGCAAAGGAGTCTTTAAAATAGGTAAATTGAGGACCCAGTAGGTAAACTGAGGACCCAGTTTGTGGGGGCAATAAGCTGACTTTGTATAAATATACAAAAGTATGAAGGCTATTGCTTAGCACATGATAAGACGCCCTGAGTCTCCGGAGAAGGGCGGCATATAAATCAAATTAAAAATAAAAATAAAATAAAATAGTTCCCTTTCACAGCCCTCCATCTAGGTTTGGTGGCCTTTTCTCATACTTAGGGACTGCTTCCCTAAGTCTATGCCAAGAGATAAGAGTCCAGACGAACTTCAGTGGTGGATACTTCCCATGTGCCATTTCTTAGTGACAGAGAATGGAAAAAGTCTGTCAGAGTTTGTTGCAGAAATCAAATCCAGAAAGCACACACAGATATCCTGATGCAGCAGGATTCATTAAATAAGAAACCTCTTTATATACATAATAACACAGGAGACATATATACAATACCAAGAGCAGTTCTCAGAATCAGAAGCATAATCACAGAAGCACAGTTAACAGAAGGAAGGACAATAATAGGAGCGCACAACTTATATTTATACATATCAGTTAACCTAAGCCACGCCCAGGCTCCAAGCTGTTTCAGCACCCAAACAGCCCTCATTGGCTGACTTAGTTGCTATGCCTATACATTGGCTGACCTTGTTACCATGTCCTATTCCAGCCAGTCACCAATGGCTGACCTGTTGCCATGTCTATCCCAGTCATGAACTCTCATACACACTGACAAAGTCTACTCAATGGGGATTATCACTTCCCTACTTTCTTTCCTGCCTTTCAGAGATCCCTCCCCCCTTTATGGACTATTGGTGGTACAGAGTGAAGGGAAGAAAAGTTCAGCTGGGCAGGCATCCAGAATGCTCTGTGCCCTCTTCCTCACTCCTCAGGAATGTTTTTAAGAGCTATTGTAGATGAATGAGCCATGGGGCACTTTGCATACAAGCACGGAAGTTCAAATCTCACCCCTCCCCCACACACAAACACACACACATGTTGTCACCCGATGAAACCTCAAGCTTGGTCCAGTGAAGGTCACTAAAATCAATTGGATTCAATTATAGCTAACTTACTACTAGAAAGGTCATGTTTTCATTCACTTGAGAGACTTCCCAGGAATGCAGAAGTACATAGATGGGTAGTTTAAAAGCAAATTCAAGAGAGACATTCAGAATGCTAAATGAGACTGAGTGTGCCCAGCACCCTTGACGAGGCACAGAATACAAATCTTCTTTTCTCCTGAGGAGACCCAAAGATTGGGATTATGCACGTGTGATTCTCTATCAGTTTAGGCACCGAAGTCAGGGGTGGGCTTCAAAAATTTTAGCAAGGGGTTCTCTGCCCGGTTGCTGGGTGGGCGTGGCCATGGTGGACATGGCCTAGTCAACCTCCTGCACCACGGTGTGGGGAGGGTTTGCCCTCCCCGCGCTCCGGAGGCTTTCCTCGAGCCTCTCGGAGGGCAAAATCGGCCTCCCAGGCTCCGGAGGCCCTCAGGAGGCCGCAAACAGGCCCATTTCCGGCCTTTCTGAACTTCCGGTAGGCCCATTTTTCACCTTCCCTGAGCTTCCATGGGTGCCCTGCACTTACCTGCATCCAAAATGGGCCACATGGGGACTCCTGGGAGGGGCAGGGAGGGGCGGGCAGTGGGATTTGGGGGTTCTCTGAACTGCACAGAATCTTAACTAGAGATTCTCCCCAACTCCTGCGAACCTCCAGCAGCCCACCCCTGACTGAAGTTATTGTCTGTTCCTCTCCTAGAATGGAGGTCTAGTTAGGTTTCACGTGTATATGGAGACACATGCCACTCGCACCAATATCTGAAAGGGATCCCTTCAGAGCAGTCCGAAACAAACTTTTTTTTTCTGTAAAAGAAAAATATTTTTATACAAATAGCTGAACATAACGTATGTCTCTAAATATCTGGTTATTATGCCCATCATTAGACTTTGCATGGTTGGGGCAGATGAATGGTTTGAAATAATTTTTGATTGCTATAGAACAGGGGTGTCAAACTCAAGGCCCGGGGGCCAGATCCAGCCTGTGGGGTGCTTTGATCAGGCCCACAGGACTGCCCTGGAAATAGCGAAGGACCGGCCCAGAGTACCTCTGCCAGCAAAAATGGACTCGGGAGCCCATTTTTGCTGGCAGAGCGCTCAGGCCACCCATGGCGCCCCCCCCCCCCAACTGGAGTGATGTTGAGCTGGCCATGCCCACCCCACCCACACCCACCCCAGCCCCCCGGGGTCAAACACAACCCTCATGCGCCCCTCAATGAAATCGAGTTTGACACTCCTGCTATAGAATATTGGCTTGAAGATGATGAGTGCCAATTCTCTGTGGTTCACACACAAGTGTGAAAGTGGGTGAGTTTCAGGCTTTGAACACAAATGCAGTCATCACTGAAGCTTTACATTGGGATCACAGATTGGAGGTGCCAGGTATTGAGGATTCACTTGGAGATAGAGATAGATAGATAGATAGATAGATAGATAGATAGATAGATAGATAGATAGATAGATAGATAGAT
>WNWU01000063.1:6250124-6261607 GCA_012654045.1 Ptyas mucosa | reverse complement strand
AATAATAATAATAATAATAATAATAATAATAATAATAATAATAATAATAACAACAACAACAACAACAACAATAATAATAATATCATTGCATGTGATGAAGTTGATGTTCCAGAGAAGTGCCACTGAAATTCAAGAGACCATCATTAGGATCATTTTAAGCTCAGAGGATTCTAAATCTAAGCAGACTGAACATGATGCGTGAAACCTAAAAGTTTGCAGCCACTTCAAAGAGGCAGCAGATGGCACTGTCTTGTTGTGGGTTTGTCTTCAGATGCAATGAGGGGGAAGGTGATTATTTGAAGAGTCTACATGGCTTCAAGTTCCAAGACCAATTGGTTCCGAGTCCATGCTCCTCACCACTTTGAGGGTAAACAGAGCTTGGAAGGTACCACGAAGCAGCAGCTCATCAGAATCTGGTTTTGGTTTTCTGGAGGACACTGGGAGTGTCTTTGGAGAGTGGTGTGAATGGCCTAGAAGTGGAGCTCTCGCCTCACAATCAGGAGGCTGTGAGTTCGATCCTAGGTAGAGGCAGCTATTTCTCTCTCTGGGCACAATGAGAATATATATGCTGAACAAAGCTCCGCATTGGCAACAGGAAGGGCATCCGGCCATTAAACGCTCTGCTAGCTCCATTCAGTTGCCCAGACTCCACCCGCAAGGGATTATGGGGTGGGTTTCAATTTTTTTTACTACTGATTCTGTGGATGTGGCTTGGTGGGCATGGCAGGGGAAGGATACTGTAAAATCTCCATTCCCACCCCACTCCAGGGGAAGGATACTGTAAAATCCCCATTTCCTCCTGATCAACTGGGATTTGGGAGGCAGAGAATAGATGGGGCGGGACCAGTCAGAATTTTTACTATCGGTTCTCCGAACTACTCAAAATTTCCAATACCAGTTCTCCAGAACTGGCCAGAACCTGCTGAAACCCACCTCTGTTATGGGGCCATTAGATGATGATGATGATGATGATGATGATGATGATGACTGGGAGTGTCTATGGAGATTCTCAGTCATCCAGGTCATGGTTGTCCCAAAGGTGCTTTTCCAAGAGGCAACTGGACTTTTTGCTTTTCCCTGGAAGACTTTTCTCATCCAATAAGCTTCTTCAAAGAAAACGTCTTCAAAGAAAAAAAGAGAAAGTCCAGTTGCCTCTTCGAAAAAGCACCTTTGGAGGACACTACGAATTGTTTTCAACAATTTAGTCAAAAAATAACCGGTTGTGTCACATCAGGGCTCCATCCAGAGGAACTTATTTTGAAACAGGATATTGAAATATAGTCTAAAGGGCAGCAAAAGTAGCTTTGCATGGCAACGGCGGTATTTTTAGACTATCATAAAGCAAAGCCCTTGTCAAATATAAATCTTTAATAAATATACAAAACTTGCTTAGCTCTCCACACTACAGAAAGACTCCGAGCTTCTTTGTGTTTCCTGTTGAATATCCGAATGATAAGCTTGATTTTATGTATATATATTTAGACACACACGCACATATCATCCTCGGATGGATTATTGCATCTTTCATACAATGTCTTCCAGGTTGTAGTTGATATTCAAAGCTTTGAACAATTCTCCTGTAGCAAATGTAATTGATAGAGAATCTCTGCCATATAAGAGTAACGAGGTATTTCTCCTTTACTTTAATCTACCTTTCCCTCTTGGCAGTTTATTATGTTTTGAATTTACGCCTTTTGTAGATCTGTAAGCTATCTTTCTTATGGAAATTAATCCTTTTAGAAGATTTGTGCTCTCATTTTCAAACACTAATACGGGCATTCAAGTGTCCCATTATTCTGGACCAGATGGCTTTTTATCTAGTGATATTTACTTCAAAAACCCCAGCTAAATGCTATCATAGATTAAATTTGGGGCAGAGGACAACTTATTATTACAGGGAGAGAAAAAAAAAAGGAGAGTTAGAATTTTGCAATAAAATTGCAGCCCGTGGCATAATAGGGAGTTGGTTATAATGGAAACATCTTGTAAGGTTTTGGATGGGGGGATTCACAAAAGGAAGTATTTTTCTGGACATTGCAAGGTGGAATCTTGATTTCTTGGTGCTCCGAACCACAGTATAAAGAATAATTTGTTACAAGTTGCCACAAGTTTGGTAGGATCGAAAACAACAAAATAGTGTTCAAAATTCCAACTTTTTTTTTTTTTTAAATGCTCAACATGTGGTCACGGATGCCATCTTAGTCATTTTGTTTTAACCTGCCACAGATATTCTTTCCTTGAATGCCAAAATGGTTCTAAAGTCAAATAAGCCAACAATATATATCCCAAAGGTGTTTTTTTTTTTCAAGAGGCAACTGGTCTTGCTTTGTTTTTCCTTGAAGGCGTTTCACTTCTCATCCTAGAAGCTTCTTCAGTTCTGACTTCAAAACTGAAGAAGTTTCTTTGGTAAGAAGTGAAACATCTTCAAGGAAAAACAAAGACAGTCCAGTTGCCTCTTGAAAAAGCACCTTTGGGACAACAATGACCTGCATGAATCACACCAACAATATATAGTTTATCTCTTGGCCTTCATCCAAGAGTTAAACTCTAAATTCAGTGTTAAGTTTCCTTATTTTTATTTTTTTTAAAATTTGATTTATATGCCGCCCTTCTCCGGAGACTCAAGGCGGTTTACAATGCGTTAAGCAATAGCCTTCATACTTTTGTATATTTATACAAAGTCAGCTTATTGCCCCCACAATCCGGGTCCTCATTTTACCTACCTTAGAAAGGATGGAAGGCTGAGTCAACCTTGAGCCTGGTGAGATTCGAACATACAGTAATTGCAGACAGCTGGTGTTAATCACAATGCTTTTAGTCTGCTGAGACACTTATGAGTATATCCCTAGTCGAGATCAAACATGTTGTTATGGGGTACATAAAATTGGGATTGAATATATATATATATATATATATATATATATATATATATATATATATATAACTTTTATTTGCGGTCACAGACCAAAATACAAATATAATTACAAAAGAACGTGGGAAAAATAACATCATAAACAGTTGGACTGAATATGTCAAGAGTCCACAAAAATGGCTTTGGGGTCCAAATAAGGACCCTGATATAGGAATCTTCTGAGGTTTTTCTTTTTTTTTTTAACTATAATTTGTCCAACTGGCACATTTAGATAAATCACAAAGAAATAAATGCTTTAAAACTTTTAATAAACTATTTCTTAGTCCTTCAGCTGACATCAGGTGTGCTGCAAAAGTTTACAGGGAATTTTATGATTATAAGTTCTGTTAGAAATGTTAGCGTAGCATGGAATTACATGGAAATCGGTGATATTCTGGATGTAACAAAAGCCAGGCACCATAAACAATTTATTATATAAATTGCATTAAATGTTAAAACGGCCCGCCTTTTTCTTCTAAACGCTTCTTTACTTGTTCTGACCCATAACGGTTGAACATTCCTAAATACAGTAAGAGTTCCTCTGGGGAACAAAAGAAACAACATTAATAAAATAGATTATGATTAGCCTATGGAGTCTGGCTTTTAACTACATTTAAAATCTAAATTTAAATATTGTCAGCGTTTAAACATAAGTGAAAAGTAAGAAATACAGAGTCTTGAATATTCAAAAAAACCAAAAAGATTTATTTTCATTCGGCATGTGAATATTCATATTCCTCAAATTTTAAAAATCCTCTACAAAATAAAGCCCGCCTGAGCGTAAATGTTTATCAGCGCTGTCCCATTTAAGAAGCACAGAAATTCAAAAAAAAAAAAAGGGATATTCTTCCACTGCAATTTCTTACATAAATCAAAGTAGAAATAAGACACATTTTACAATTCAATTTAAGTTCCCACTGAGACAATAATGTTGCAAGCTGTGCATTTTGCAAAGTAATATAGTAATGTCTAGTTTGCATTTTTTAAAAACCAAATTAATCACACTTTATTGAATATGTTGCAGCAAACCTAAAATTCATCTATTATTAAAAAAAAAATCTTCTGCAACAAACACAAACTATATTTTATACATAAAGGACAAACTCATTTATTCATTAGGATAAAACACTGGGAGCTGGCATTCTGTAACTATGAAAGAAATGACATTTGCTACCTTTAGTACTTTGAATATTTAAACACATCCTATACAAAAACGGCTGCTTGAAAAATGGTTCTAATAATATATTGTGTTAATAGACCAACAGACGACTTGTGAAATCAAGGAAAAGTAAATGCAAGGCTTTCCCCATAAAGCAGAAAGGAAAGCCAGATGCTATTTACTGATCAAGAACAATAAAAGCAAATCACATGCACACCCAAATTATTGCGATGTTTATTGATTGTGGTTGCCATCTGTCTATTTTGCATGATTTTTTTTTCCACGTTCAAAAGTGCATTTTCCTCCAACCAATTGGACAAATGTCGAATAGGTATGTTTTGTTCAAATAAGTGAGAATATATCTTTATTGAAATGCTTTGAACTTAAGGGGCGGGGGGGTTGCACTGCCATACAATATTTGTGTGGAAAAGGAGGTATTTTATATTAATTAAAGAATTAATTAAATAAATAACTGAATAAATAATACACTTGGTGTCATGACCAAGGGCACCAGGTTAAAACTGGTGAGACTGTGAGTTCTAGTCTTGCCTTAGGCTGGGTGATCTTGGGCCAGTCACTCTTTTTCAGCCTTGGGAATGCAGAAGTATCTTCCTGGATCCATGATATGATTAATTATTAGTTAATTGTTACTTTTCTAGTACAAGTCACGTATCCCTTTATCTTGCCACAGATTGATTGCCAAATAGATGGAGTAGTTGATCTCATCTGTTAAGTATGGAAAATTCCATGATCTCTTTGAATACTAGCATAATTCTTCACTTAGACTGCCTGATCTAATGTCCCGTAGCTCCACAACTTAAGTTTGTTTTTATAGGGTCAAAATGTTTCCGTATCCCGTTCTCCTCTATGTAAGCGCTTTGAAATTATTTGTTAACTTCTGAAGAATTCTGGTTGTGGAGAACTCATGAGAATATCTTGGACATCCAAGAAAACAAAGCAATGGATCGTTGACCAAATCAAACCAGAATTCTCCTTCAAGGCACAAATGACCAGGCTCAAATTCAGGCATATGATCCAGAAACCTGACTCTCTGGAAAAAGAAAGTGCTGGAAAAGGTGGAAGGAAAGAGAAGAAAAGGATGACCAGCACAAAAATGGATGGGTTCTGTTATAGTGGATGTACCATTTGGAGAACAGGTTAGGAATAGATCATTATGTAGAAAATTTCTTTGGGGTTTCTAGGACTTGAAAATGTCTAGAAGACACATAATCAAAGCCTAGAAAAATAAGAAATAGGATAAAATTGGGCATTAAAAGCCAAGCACTTATAAGGAGCTGTAGCTCCACACCTATGTTTGGAAATAATTATGTACCACCTGCAACATATAAAGTTTCATGAAGCTCATCAGCTGTGATTAGCGATACACTAGGACAGGGGTGTCAAACTCCAGGCCCCTGGGCCAGCAGCATTCTGCAGGGTGCTTAGGTCTGGCCCACAGGATCACCCTGGAAACAATGAAGGACCAGCCCACACAGCCTCTGCCAGAGAAAATGGAGCTAGTGAGGGCTGCTCGCGGCCCTCCTGAGCTCCATTTTTGCTGGCAGAGGTTGCAAGAGGCCGTTGTAGATGAAAACAGAGCTTGGGAGCCCATTTTTGGTGGTAGAGTGGTCAGGCCACCACAGGCACTCCTGACACAAGTGATATTGAGCTGGCCACACTTACCCTGGCCACGCCCACCCAGCCCCCTGACATCAAACACAATCCTGATGCGGCTCTCAGTGAAATCAAGTTTGACACTCCTGTTCTGGTCCACCAGCAGTCTGAGGAGCTGGCAGTGAAGTCAGTGAAGGCACTGAGGAGCTGACAGTGAGGAGGCTGGGGAGGACAATGGGCCAGTCCTGGAGTAAGGGGAAGGCGCAGACGAGGGCTCTGTATCGGAGGCA
The DNA here is from genome assembly GCA_012654045.1 of Ptyas mucosa. Classification (NCBI taxonomy): domain Eukaryota; kingdom Metazoa; phylum Chordata; class Lepidosauria; order Squamata; family Colubridae; genus Ptyas; species Ptyas mucosa. The sequence goes on along the minus strand of WNWU01000063.1, from coordinate 6,255,633 downwards.
GAGATGGGGCCAGGGCCATCTGGGAACGATGCGTGGATTCCGGAGCCTCCAGAGGCGGACAGCATAGAGGAAGAGGAGCAGGAGGAGCCTGTTCCTAGTGCACGTATGTGCAGAGCTGCCAGAAGGCAACAGCAGCTAAAGCAAAAAGGACAACTCAGGAGTAAAGCCAGGATATGATTGGCTCCTCCCATAAGGCTTAAAAGAGCAGCAGCGGTTCTTGGGCTCTTTGTAGGAAAGCAACATTGCTACATTTGTTTCTAGTCGTCGTCTCTTGTTTTTGAACTTTGTGGGGCTTTGCCAAGAAAAGCCTTTGGCAGGGTGCCAAAGAAGACAAAGGTTTGTGATAAGGCCGAAGGACTTTTTCTGAAGGACTTGTTTTGGAATTAATTTGGACTAAGCTGGGAATGAAGTAATTCCCAGCTGTTATAATAAAATAGGTTTGTTTAAGACTAAGTGTGTCTTTTATGCCTAAGTGAGCCTAGGTCACAACTCCTGCACTAGTATGTGAGAATAAGTACAGCTATTATATAGTCGTTTGACTATTTATCTGGTTGCAAAAGGCCTTCCTTTCATTTCTGGCAAATAGTGGAGACCTCCAAAACAAACATAAATGAGATTGGTTTCTAATATGTCAATCTTTCTAGCTATCTGCCCTTCGTGTCACAACATGTTTCTGAAGTCAAGGTGTTCTTCTAATACACATTTTTTTCAATATAGTCAGGCTTTGTATTAAATAGAAACCTTCCTCTGAAGATCTTAAAGCATTAGAAAGGGTTAGTCTCTCTCTTTCCATATGGCAACAGAATGGCTAATGCTTAAGCTTTATCCCCAAGAAGTAAAGTGGAATATATATTGACATTTTGAGGGAAGAGAACCAAATGTTTGATTTGGATGATTATACTGAAGAGGATCCATCATTTATTGAAGCACCAAAGTGATTATCTTTCAGCAGATGGATTGCAGGCAATTTTGTCATAGATGATAATCACGCAAAAAATGGAATATGATCTCAAAGGCCAAGACTGGGATTATGGTTGTGTTAAGTGACCCAGAAGGGCTGAAAATACCTGTCACATTTCATGCAGGAATGTCTCCATGACAAATAGAGCTCATATAACGGTACAAAATATGCGAGTGAAATATATGTAGAAAGGTAACAATTCTAGCCCATTTAATCCTCTTGACATGAACCTGACTTGGAAAGTATCTGGAAATTTCAGGTGGCATGAAATTCCATCCCTAGATTGCTAACTGTTGTAAGGTGTTGGAAAATAATACATTATTTTTTTTCCCGGTTGCCAAAATGTCACGTTGGACATAATTCAAGCGTTTGATTTACCTTTGAAAGTCCTAAACATCTTGGAACTTGGCTATCCAAACACTCCCTGTTCAGATACCAAGGTCAGCAGAAGACGATGCTTCTGAAAGTGCCCTCACTTTCGGTAGCAAATCTAGAAGGACCTCTCTTGGCATCTCTTCCTGCTCATGGGATGCTTTTTATCTAGGATAGGGGTCTGCAACCTTAAACACTCAAAGAGTCATTTGGACCCGTTTCCCACAGAAAAGAAAACACCGGGAGTCACAAAACCCTTCCTGTGCCTGACTATTTCTTGAGAGGCCACAAAACTAGCCTATGTAGTTGAATTCAATGTTCTGTTTTCTTTTGAAACTTTTCTTTTCTTGGATTTATCCATGGTTGGCCGACCAGGGGTTGAAAAGCTCAATAAATTGTGTGCTGGCGGGTGTTGCACATTGGCAGTGGTGACGCATATTTTGAGTGACAGGGAGCTGCAGCAGAGGGGTGAAAGAGCCACATGCAGCTCCAGAGCCACAGGTTGCTGACCCCGATCTAGGGATACATTTTCCTCTTGTTCATTTTGCTTTCAGGAAATGTATACAGATATACATTTTGCCAGACTTTCCCTGGTTATGATTTTATTACTTAACTATTTGTGTTTTAACTTCTTTTTTTTTAAGTGTGTCTCTCTTGACTTAAACAGCAAGCGGTACTATGTCAATTCTTCACCAACAGAAAAGTGTCCTGGGAATCAAGTCCTCAAATAAATAAATATAGAAAACACATGGAAAAAAAAAAACCAAAAACCAACCACCATGCATTCTGGTCACACTTCTAGACATTCTGGTCTAGAAACAGAGCGTCAAGAGGAAAAGTGCTAAGAAGAGATTGTAAGGAATGGGCACAGAGCCCAACAAACTTTCTGCATATCTGAAGTGCAGGCTTATTTCTACAGTCCAGAAGTCTGTTGGGGGAATAGAAGTTCAGCCAAAACATATTGTACTAGAGCAACCTTAAAGATTAACTTGGTTAAAGCAAGGATAGAGGAAGGCTTCTGACTTACTTACTTACTTTATTTATTTGTTGTTTGTTTGTTTGTTTGTTTGTTTGTTTGGTCAAGAACGTATTTGGTAATAAGTATAAGCATGGATTGGATCAGGGGTGGGTTCTACTTACCTTTACTACCAGTTTGCAACAGGAGCGTGCGCACTTCTGCGCATGCGCAGATTGTCAATTATGACATCCGGGCAGGTGAACGGAGCCTCCCGCCGCTTTTACTACCTGTTCTAAAGAACCGGACAGAACCGGGAGCAACCCACCACTGGATTGGATACATGAAATAGATACGAATAGAAGAAACATTAGGACAGGGACGGTAGGCACGCCGGGGCTCTTATGCCTGAGCTTTGGTCTAATTAGATTATGAACAACCTTCTCTGAGGGCAAGGAGGAAGTTTTAAGAGTCCTGCTAAGCAAAACAAGGTGGCTCATTATTATTATTATTATTATTATTATTATTATTATTATTATTATTATTATAATTATTATTATTATTTTAATTTGATTTATATGCCGCCCTTCTCCGGAGACTCAGGGCGGCTTACAATGCACTAAGCAATAGCCTTCATACTTTTGTATATTTATACAAAGTCAGCTTATTGCCCCCACAAACTGGGTCCTCAATTTACCTACCTTAGAAAGGATGGAAAGCTGAGTCAACCTTGAGCCTGGTGGGATTCGAACCTGCAATAATTGCAGGCAGCTGGTGTTAATAACAGGGTGCTTTAGACCACTGTACTACCAAGGCTCTTGATTTATTGTGATTGCTCCTTATTTTCCTCCCAAAGGTTAAGCTAAGCAATAGACTTAGAATAACTTTATTATCACTGATGTACACTAATCACATACATTAAATCTCCATTCCCACCCCACTCCTGGGGGAAGGATATTGCAAAATCTCCTTTCCCACCCCACTCTGGGGCCAGCCAGAGGTGGCATTTGCCAGTTCTTCAAACTATTCAAAATTTCCGCTACTGGTTCTCCAAGCTACTCAAAATTTCCTCTACTGGTTCTCCAGAACATGTCAGAACCTGCTGGATTTCACCCCTGGTGAAGTTCCATGCTATCTAACGGATTTTAGTGGATTGGAAACAATGGTAATTTTAAGTCGGTTGGTGTAGAAATTTCCTCGATTAGAGATGTTTTTGGGGGGTTTTCTAAAAGGCTAGTTTGGAGGTGGCTTGGTCTGTCCACATGTAAATGGGTTTCTTCCGGTCTTTGTGAATAAAGGAGAGCTGGGTTTTTTTTGGAAGACATTGCCTTATAACAGAGCGGTGAATACATTTTTGCCTAGGTAATTCTACAGCATGATTACCTATGCAAGCAATATTGTACTGACAACTAGTGGCAAATTATAGACATTAAACAAGTATCAAAGGTAGGAAGGGGAACTAAGCATAGATGTAAATAGAAGAAGCTGTTACCCTAAATTAGATAAGCCCCGGCAAAGCAAGGATATATATTTATTATGTATGAGATTCGCAAGGCTGCTTTAAAGATATGCAATGGTTAATTGTTCACTCCATTAGGAGAGAAAATGATTTGAAATATAAAGTGAATTAGGATATTTATTTACTGATATTATTTGTATATTAAGTACTCTTCATAGCGAGTACGGAGCTTAAAATACTAACATAAATTGAAGTTAACCAAATGATTGCGTTAATGAGTTTTCATTCTGCTTTTCTATTTACAGCTTCAATTTTGTGTATTTTTCCTCCAGATTAACTATCATTTAACTCGTTATAGTGATCCAGGAAATGGTGCATGGGAGTGGCCTGTAAGAAAGAGAAAATAAAGACAGAACCAAACTAACAGTTTGTTTGTTTGTTTGTTTTAAAAAAATCTCTTCTTTTTTTTTTTTTTGATTCCTGAATACCGGATGAGAAATCTTTTTTTTTTTCCTCTTAGATTCAGAATGATAAATTTCAGTCCATTTCAAAATTAAGCTCTTTGTCATTAAGCCCTTGGTGCATGGAGAAATGTAGGGTTGAATTTTCACTAGGCTAATTTTTGGATTTGTGCTTGAATCGAAGGGATAGGCAGATGTGTGTGTGTGTGTGTGTGTGTGTGTGTGTGTTTGTTTATTTATTTGAGAAGGGAATTATTTGGCTTTTCTCACAGTGATTCGAAAGATCTTTGAAATGATCATAGAATCGTCAACGAAGCAAGTGGTGCTATAGATTTTGCCATATTTTATTTATTTATTGCTTATAAATTTAAAAAAAATCACCGTTAATGATGGTGACAATCAAAATCATCATATTTATATTGACATCTTTATTTTTGCACAACTCAGCACAATTGCAGAAAGACTTACGTGTACACAACTCGTGACTAGGATGATGATAAGGGTAATTCGTGCTATCGCAGCTGTGCAGGGCTTCACGAAAGTACTTTGCAATGAACAGGAGCTCAGATACGGCATTTATGGGCAACTTATTAAATTAACCACATTTCTTTCCCCCAGGATCGCAGCACAATCACACCACAAATATCTAGACATCCCACACAACCTGGACATAAACTGTTTCAACTTCTCCCCTCAGGACACCGCTATAGGGCATTGCGTGCCAAAACAACCAGACACAAAGACATTTTTTCCCCTTCCATGCCATCCCTCTGCTAAACACCTAATTTCCACAGCTCTGTCTTATGCCTAAGGATATCTAACCATGTAGTAGAGCTGTATTACTATTATCCTTCTCATCTTTCCCATTACCTACTCCTATTGGTATCTTATGACTACCACTTTGTTGGTTTTATCTTACAATTTATGATTTGCATGTTATGATTTATCACTTTCTTGATTGTATGTACACTGAGAACTGATGCACAGGAGACAAATTCTTTATGTGTCCAATTACATGTGGCCAATAAAGAATTTCCTATTTTCTATTTTCTATTTTCTATTTTCTATTTTCTATTTTCTATTTTCTATTTTCTATTTTCTATTTTCTATTTTCTATTTTCTATTTTCTATTTTCTATTTTCTATTTTCTTCTGTTCTATTCTGTTCTACTCTGCTCTACTCTAAAGATCTATTCTGTTCTACTCTGCTCTACTCTAAAGATCTATTCTGTTCTACTCTGCTCTACTCTAAAGATCTATTCTATTCTATTCTATTCTATTCTATTCTATTCTATTCTATTC
>WNWU01000063.1:6230927-6243985 GCA_012654045.1 Ptyas mucosa | reverse complement strand
CTATTCTATTCTATTCTATTCTATTCTATTCTATTCTATTCTATTCTATTCTCTATAGATGTTTCTATTAAGGGGAGGGTACTATCCATACAAGGGATGTGGTGGCTCAGTGGCTAAGACGCTGAGCTTGTCGATCGAAAGGTTGGCAGTTCAGTGGTTTGAATCCCTAGTGCCACGTAACGGGGTGAGCTCCCGTTACTTGTCCCAGCTTCTGCCAACCTAGCAGTTCGAAAGCATTAAAAAATGCAAGTAGAAAAATAGGGACCACCTTTGGTGGGAAGGTAACAGCATTCCGTGCCCCTTTGGCATTTAGACATGCCGGCCACATGACCATGGAGACGTCTTTGGACAGCTCTGGCTGTTCGGTTTTGAAATGGAGATGAGCACTGCCCACTAGAGTCGGGAACAACTAGCACATTACCTTTACCTTTACTATCCATATGGAAATTGAGAGGTAGAATTTCTCCAGCTTCAGAATTATGTTGACCTGGATTTCTTTTATCAAGTTAGTATTCAGCTATGTAAATTTCTGCCTGCGTTCTGAAAGCATGCTGCCTTATCAGGCTTAAAATGAATTCCTAATGAGAAAATGAATGCAACGTAAGTGTAGAGCTTTGCTTTACTGTTTTTCTGGCTAACCTCAGAAGTCTGAAAACCATCCCAGAAGAAGTCTCTGGCAAGCCACTCTCATAACATTGCCAAGAAAACTGTATGGATGCTGTCAGCAGGAATTGAGTTCAGCTGAAGGGCACCATAACTTTTTACCTTATTAAATGATATGAGGAACAACTTTTTATAAATTCAACTCAATGGCAAAATATTCTTTATCCTTAAGAAAGTCAAAATCAGTATTATAGGACATTGAATTTAGTCTATATTAATGGTATAGATCACGTGATTGTAACCTACTGTATTTTTCTGAGTATAAGACGCACCTTTTGCCCCTAAAAGGCGGTGAAAATTTAGTTGCCTCTTACACACCAAATATAGCCCTGCCCACCCACTGGCCCCCACCCTTTGGCCTCTGCCTCCCAGCAATTTACCTCCTTGCAGCAAGCAGCAAGAAGAAACAGCCCATTTCAGCTTTAGCACACACTAGTTGATTGTCCATTGGATCGGCCTCCCAACGCTCAGCTGTTTCAGGCTGCAGGGATTGCCATTGCCTATTGCTACGCGGGCCTCTGCTGCTTGCTGCAAGGAAGTAAATTGGTGGGAGCAGATTTTTTTTTCTTGTGCTAATCAAGCTATGCTGAAAACGAAAATGAAAGTAAAGCAGGCTATTTGCTGTTTGCTGCAGCGAGGCAAAATTACTGGGAGGCAGAGGCAGAGGCAGAGGCAGATTTCTTTTTCTTGTTTTCCTCACCAAAAAAGGTAGGTGCATCTTATAGTCCGGAACATCTTATACTCTGAAAAATACAGTATACTCTAAAGTTGAGTTATTGCATGACAAATGATTCATCTCCAAGCCTCAAAAAGTAGATATATTTAATAGTAAACACTCCATATCAGGGTAGGAATTAACACTTTTGTATTGTGAAGCAACTGTACTACACATCTGGATTTTCTGTATGTTAAAAAAGATCCCACTTTTCCATGTATGTTTAACATGACTTTTTAGATAGTCTGTAATGGAACTCTTTTAAGTGTAGGATGTCATCTAAGCTCTATCTAGAATCCAATGCAACATTGAGTGATCAAAAAAGGAGATGCTTTTGGTGGAATTCATTAAAAGCATTTAATTAGCATGGACTACAGTAATCCAATCCACAGTTGCAAAAAAAAAAAAAAGCAATTCTGGCAATTTAGAGCAGTGGTTCTAGCACTGCTTTATAGGTATTTGTGAATTCAGGTCCTGTAATTAGAAGACAAGGAATGTGGTGTCTCAGTGGCTAAGATGCTGAGCTTGTTGATCGAAAGCTCAGCAGTTCAGTAGTTTGAATCCCTAGTGCTGTGTAATGGGATGAGCTCCCGTTATTTGTCCCCGCTTCTGCCAACCTAGCAGTTCGAAAGCATGTAAAAAATGCAAGTAGAAAAAATAGGGACCACCTTTGGTGGGAAGCTAACAGTGTTCCATGTGTCTTTGGTGGTTAGTCATGCCATCCACATGACCACAGAGACATCTTCAGATAGCACTGGCTCGTCGGCTTTAAAACGGAGATGAGCACTGCCCCCTAGAGTCGGGAATGACTAGCACATATGTGCGAGGGAAACCTTTACCTTTACCTTTAATGACAAGATAAACAAAAAACATGTGTTGAAAGAGATCTCTTTTAATGTAACGTTCAGGCCCGCCTTATCTTTTATCAGCTGACCATGATCATGTAACAGAAAAGTTTATGTTGAAGACATACTGGGCAATAGTGTTGGCTTATGATTTCTTTCTACCCTTGCAATTTATCCTGCCACAAGGCCTGCAGAATGGGAACAGGGTAAAAGCAAAGGGAGAAAACCCAGGTCACTTACTTGCCTTTGGTAGAAATCTTAAGTTCCAGTCAACCGCCATCGAGATGGACAGATCTTTGGGTTATGTTTTGGCCCAATGGAATCAAGAATATTGGATAGCAAGGAGAAATTGGTGAGCAATTGTTTTTGCCCAAACGGCTTCTCACCAATTAGATTTGGAAAGAAAGAAAAGAAAAGAAAAGAAAGAAGGAAAGGAAAGGAAAGAAGGAAAGGAAAGGAAAGAAGGAAGGAAGGAAAGGAAGGAAGGAAGGAAGGAAGGAAGGAAGGAAGGAAGGAAGGAAAGGAAGGAAGGAAGGAAAGAGGAAAGAAATAAGGGAAGGGAGGGAGGAAAGAAGGAAGGAAGGAAGGAAGGAAGGAAAGAAAGAAAGAAAGAAAGAAAGGAGGAAAGAGAAAGAAATAATGAAAAGAAAGAAGGAAGGAAAGAAAGAAAGAGAAAGAGAAAGAGAAACATTTGATGTAATCTGAGGTCCTCGACATGTATAACAAATAGAGAAATAAGTATGTTAAATCAAAAGCTCTGTGTCTTAAAAGTTTTTATTAGTCTATTTATATCTGATGAAGTGTAAGTGAGAAAGATATCCCATTAAATTTTCCCTGTTTTGAATTCCTGCCCTGCTTTCAGTGTAACATGGTTTGCTTGCTTACATCATCTCCCCTTGAGCTTTGAGAAATAGAAATTGCATGAAACTGAAAATGGAAAAAAATAAAAAACTTGGTTAAGCTTGGTAGTCCCAACATTCAGTAATATGGAGTCTAGAAATATTTAGACAATTTGAAGAGCTTCTTTCCTTTTATCTGAAACTGTTCTTTGTTTTGTCTTGATGATGTGCAGGAACGAGTTCCAGACAGCCCTTCCCCTGCTCCATCTCTCGAAGACGGTCGAAGGCCTGGTAGCCATCCATCCTCACATCGTAGCAGCAGCGTATCCAGCTCCCCTGCCCGAACCGAAAGTTCTTCAGACAGAATCCGTAGGTCGCTGGGTATCCCATAATCCCTTGTGGGGTGGAGTCTGGGCAACTGAATGGAGCTAGCAGAGCGTTTTTATGGCCGGATGCCTTTCCTGTTACCAATGCAGAGTTTTGTTCAGCAGATATCTTCTCAGTGTGCCCAGAGAGAGAAATATCTGCCTCTACCTAGGATTGAACTCACAGCCTCCTGATTATGAGGCGAGAGCTCCACCTCTAGGCCACAGCACCACTCCTGTCACTAACATCTCCATCCTCCCCATAAAACAGTGTGGAAGTGATTCAAAGTAAGAGTTCCCTTTTGTTGGACTCCAAATACAGAAAACAGGCAGAGAATCAGCCAATCAGCATCCACTCTGTTTTTCCCCACCCCTCTAAGGAGAGAATGGAGAGACAGTATAGTGGCCTGTCTCCTGTCCTCCTGAAGGTCACCCCGTTCCACACAAAAAGGATGACAGTTCCACCCATATTGATGTGAGCATTCACCCAGTGAAGGGTGTCAAACTCAAGGCCCAGGGGCCAGATTCAGCCAGGGATGCGTTCTAGTTACCTTTACTACCGGTTCACAATGGAACCGCGCATGCTTCTGCACATGCGCAGATCACCCATGATGATGTTGTGGCAGGTGAGCAGAGCCTCCCACCTGTTTTACTATCGGTTCTATAGAACTGGACCGAACCGGGAGCAACCCACCACTGGATCCAGCCCACAGGGTGCTTAGAGCTAGGCCGTGGGACTGCCCTAGAAACAGTGAAGGACTGGCCTGCAGTGCCTCTGCCAGTGGAAACAGAGCTCGGGAAGGATGTGTGCGCCCCCACAAGCTCCATTTTTGCTGCCAGAGTGTTGCAGGAGGACATTGTTTTGTTTTTGTTTTGTTTTTATTAAATTTGTATACCGCCCTCCTCCCGAAGGACTCAGGGCGGTGAACAGCCACAGAATAAAACACATGGATACAAAAATTTAAAAATAGAATAAAAGCGAATTAAATAATTTGGCTAAGACAGAATTAAAATACCCAATAATTTAAGAAACAAATTAAAATTTACATTAAACAGGGGAACAGATTTAGGCCAGGCCAGCTTGATGAAATAAAAAATTCTTAAGCGTGCGATGGAAGGTGTGCAGATCCGGGATCGTCCGTATCTCCGGGGGGAGCTCGTTCCAGATCGTAGGTGCCCCCACAGAGAAGGCTCTCCCCCTGGGGGCCACCAGTCGACATTGTTTGGCCGACGGCACCCGGAGGGGCCCCTCTCTATGGGCGTGTACTGGCCGGTGGGAGGCTATTGGTGGTAGTAGGCGGTCCCGTAGCTTCATTGAAGCTGAAAACCGAGCTCGGGAACCTGTTTTCGCTTGCAGAGCGCTCAGGTCACCAAGGGTGCTCCTGACACAAGTGATGTCAAGCTGGTCACACCCACCCTGGCCACGCCCACCCTGGCCCTCTAAGGTCAAGCACAACCCTGATGTGGCCTTCAATGAAATCAAGTTTGACACCCCGACCCAGTGATTTGCAAAAACTGAGGGAACTCTGAGGTAACAAAAACTATATCAGAGAAAGCTAATTGCAAAAATGTGTGAACAAAATTACTGACATCCCTACCTTATTTCCCAAGCTTCCTCATGACAATTTCCTTCCTGTACTTAAAGGCCCAGGTGAACTGGGAAGGTTGCCTGATAATGTGGTGGGAATTATAGCATCAGGCATCTTTCCCAATAACTCTGTTAACAGCTGTATGTTGCCTTGGCGTCTGTGTGAAAGAAGAAGAAGAAGATGTAAGTTCTCAGTGGGACACAATGGCTCAGTGGCTAAGACGTTGAGCTTGTCAATCGAAAGGTCGGCAGTTCAGCTGTTCGGATCCCTAGTGCCGCATAACGGGGTGAGCTCTCGTGACTTGTCCCAGCTTCTGCCAACCTAGCAGTTTGAAAGCACGTAAAAAATGCAAGTAGAAAAATAGGGACCACCTTTGGTGGGAAGGTAACAGCGTTCCATGTACCTTTGGCATTTAGTCACACCAGCCACATGACCACAGAGAAGTCTTCAGACAGTGCTGGTTCTTCGGTTTTGAAATGAAGATGAGCACCGCCCCCTAGAGTCAGGAACGACTAGCACATACGTGCGAGGGGAACCTTTACCTTTACCTAATTTCTCAACCAGACCTATGGAAAAGACATCTTCAAGGAGAAGCTTCTAAAGCTATTGGGGTGGGCAGCAGGCTGCCAGACAGAAAAGCTGAGGAGTAAGGTGTAATTTTGAACCAAGGAACCCAGTTTGCCCCAGAACAGCCACAGTTCAAAACGAAACACCCATTTTGCTTGTTGTTTCAATTAAACCAGAACAGAGTTGACTCATCTCCTTGAAACAGAGACCATCCTGAGACCAATCAGGGACAGAAGTCAGTGTGAAGCAAAACAAAACAATGATGGAGAAAAGTGTTTTTTTTGCCTTTCCCAGCAAAAACCATTTCTCTGTATTTGCAATCTCAAATGTCATTTTTCAGGCTCCAGAGTTAGTGAAGGTAACAGAGAATATATATTTGTAAAAAAGAGATTTATTTTTTTTTTTAAAAAAAGAAACATTCGTAGGCTGAGACTCCAAACTTGTTTTAGCTGTGATTTATCAGCCATGTTTGATTCAGGTTCTCAATTCCTTTTCATTTTTATAGCTCTGGAAAAAGGAGAGAGGAGACAATGCTTCCTTTTAATATTAATTATTATTAATTTAATGTACTTTTGGAGTATTTCTCAGACAAATCTGAGTTTGTTTGTTGTTATTTAAAAAAAAACTAGCATTGTTGCTGTTGTAAATGGCTAGCAGATATAAGCAAAGTTCCTTTTTTATTTTTACTTGTGCTGCATGCAGTTCTACATCTCAATTTGACTTCAGAAGTCGCTGCTTAATATAGGGAAATCTTTTAGTTACCTTCTGGAAAAGGATATTAACACTGGGTGACTTTGTGGCTGCCCATTGATATAAGGTTTCGCCCTGTCCCATTTTTTTTTTTAAAGAAAAAATATCATAACATTCTCAAGTTTGCTCTTTGCTCTATTTTTCAGTTCTCTGAAAGTAAAATGAATACCCTCTGACATGCACTTTAATAGGTTCCATGAGTTTGAGCATTAGTGTTATTGTGTAAAGAAAGCCATGCGTTGTAGACTTTTGAAATTGAGGAAGTGGTGCTTATGGTAAGTAGAGCATTAAAAGGAAAGTTCAGGTTATGCATAAATGCATCACTTGCTTTCTTACCACTCTCTTACAGTTTAAGACAATTTGTTTGATCTGCAGTGACATGCTTACATACGCGAGGCACTAAGCAATAGATGTTGTCATCAAGTGATAATAGTTATGTAAAGAAGGGAGCAAGGGAGCAGTTGCAAATTGCATGGCTGTCCCATTTCTTATGGAACGTGGTTTAATTTCTTTCACGTTTTCTTATGGAGAGAGATACATTTTTTGAGAGCCTTTAATGCTTTAGCACACAATGTCTTTAGTGCTTCTGAAAATCTGCAAAGGATAGGCAAGAAGGGACTGGAAGCCAAAACATTTGAAGAACGATTGCAGGAATTGGGTAGGTCTAGTTCAGTGGCGGCGAACCTTTTATTCACCGAGTGCCGAGTGTAAAGGTACGCGCTTTACATGTGCATGTGCTATCCACGCTAACACGTGGCTCCTCCCCATGCGCTGTGTGTGCAACCGCACCATCTGTGCATGCGCATGGCTTTTGTGTGTGCCCCCTGTGCACTGCATGCGCAATTGCACATCTGCGCATGTGCGTGGCTTTCACGCAGCTCCCCCATGCACTGTGCGTGCAATAGCACCATCTGCACATATTTATTTATTTATTTATTTATTTATTTATTTATTTTATTTATTTTATTTATTTTTATTTGTCAAACGTATAAGATAACAGATATAAGTATAAACATGAATATATGAAATGAATACGAAGAAATGGGGACATTAGGACAGGGACGGTAGGCACGCTGGTGCGCTTATGCACACCCCTTACAGGCCTCTTAGGAATGGGGTGAGGACAGTGATGGGTTTCAACATTTTTTACTACCGATTCTGTGGGTGTGGCTTGGTGGGCATGGCATGGCTTGGTGGGCGTGGCAGGGGAAGGATACTGTAAAATCTCCATTCCCACCCCACTCCAGGGGAAGGATATTGTAAAATCCCCATTCCCTCCCCACTCCAGGGGAAGGTTACTGCAAAAGGAGCCTGAGTGGCGTAGGAGGCTAATGCCTCCTACTAAGGCAGCATTTAACATCCAGCTGCCTGCAATTACTGCAAGTTCAGTTCTCACCAGACTCAAGGTTGACTCAGCCTTCCATCCTTTCTAAGGTGGGTAAAATGAGGACCCGGTTTGTGGGGGCAATAAGCTGACTTTGTATAAAATATACAAAAGTATGAAGGCTATTGTTTAATGCATTGTAAGGAGCCCTGAGTCTCCGGAGAAGGGCAGCATATAAATATAAAAATAAATAAATAAATAAATAAAAATAACAAAATCCCCATTTCCTCCCGATCAGCTGGGACTTGGGAGGCAGAGAATAGATGGGGGCGGGGCCAGTCAGAATTTTTACTACCGGTTCTCCGAACTACTCAAAATTTTCGCTACCGGTTCTCCAGAACTGGTCAGAACCTGCTGAAACCCACCTCTGGGTAAGGTCAACAGTAGACAGTCTAAGGTTAAAGGTTTGGGGGTTTGGGGAAGAAACCACAGTCAGGTAGTGCATTCCAGGCATTGACGACTTTATTACTGAAGTCGTATTTTCTGCAATCGAGTTTGGAGTGGTTTACCTTGAGTTTGTATCTATGATTTTCTCGTGTATTGTTGTGGTTGAAGCTATGCGTGCAATTGCACCCTCTGTGCATGTGTGTGGTTTTAATGCATGCAATGCATGCATGCAAACGCCATCTACACATGTGCACACTGCACGCAAGTACTCTCACGTGCATGCGCAAATGTGTGTGCATGCACAGGAGAGCTCCGAAGACCAGCTGGTTTCCATGAATTGCGTGCATGCGCACCCGAGGCCCAAACATAAGCTTGGGCGCACGCACATGCACAACTGCAGATGAGTTGGGTGACAGCTTGAATTCCCGGAAAGACGGCTCTGCTTGCCACCTCGGGCACACGTGCCACAGGTTCGCCATCACAGGTCTAGTTTAATGAAAATAAATAAAATAAGGTGATATGATAGCAGCATTCCAATATCTGAGCGGCAGCCACGAAGAAGAGAGGGTTCAACCTATTCTCCAAAGCACCTGAAGGCAGGACAGGAAGCAAATGGATGAAAACTAGTCAAGGAGAAAAGCAACCTAGATATTAGGAGAAATTTCCTAACAGTTATAACAATTAATCAATGGAACAACTTGCCAAGTTGTGGGTGCCCCAACAATGGAAGTTTTTCAGAAGAGATTGGACAACCATTTGTCAAAAATGGTATAGGTCTCCTGCCTGAGCAGGGGATTGGACTAGAAGACCTCCAATGTTCCTTCCAACTCTGTTATTCTGTTAACTAAAGAGTTGCTACACTCAGAAGAAAAATAAGTGTCTTTCCCATCAAAGATCAATCCTACATTTCTGATGGATGATACACCATCAGGGTGATTGAGCAATTTTTTAATTTGGTCTAACATGGTGTTTTGTTTTGTTTTTTGTTTTGTATTTGTAGACTGCCCTCAGGCGTGTGAAGATAGTGCTGTATCCAAATATTACAAACAACCCAAAAATGTGAAGCCACAATAATTTATTAAACCTGTATGCTACTTAATTTTCAGTGACTCTGGGTGGCTTACAACAAACCAGGAAATTATAGTCAATTCGATAAAACGTTAAAGATAAAAGATGGCAAGTGCCATAAATGGAGTTTGAATGTTTTTGTATTGCCCGTCCCCACCAATATATATATATATATATATATATATATATATATATATATATATATATATATATATGAGCTGTTGAAATGAAGCATCTTCATCATGGTCTCTGATTCACAAATGGGAGTTGTATGTCTGGTAAATAAGCTCCTGGGATACAGAACATATCCAGGATGAATCTATGATTGCTCCCTAGAAAGCAAACCTAAAATAACTTAAATCTTCAACTAAGTTGTGCTGTTGTCTTTTTATACGTAGAGAAGCAATTCCTGCTTCCTTAAATATGTATGTAAATCAAGTTGCAGCCTTCACAGCAGAGGTGGTATTCAGCAGGTTCTGACCAGTTCTGGAGAACCGGTAGCGGAAATTTTGAGTAGTTCGGAGAACTGGTAAATACCACCTCTGACTGGCTCTGCCCCCATTTATTATCTGCCTCCCAAGTCCCAGCTGATTGGGAGGAAATGGAGATTTTGCAGTAATCTTCCCCTGGAGTGGGGAGGGAATGGAGAGTTTACAGTATCCTTCCCCTGCCATGCCCACTAAGCCATGCCACACCCACCAGGCCACACCCACAGAACCGGTAGTAAAAGAAGTTGAATCCCACCACTGCTTCACAGTGAGGTAGAAAAGTTCATAGAGATAAGACAATAGAAGGACCATACAGGAGGTGGAAAGCGGGAATTTCCCCATCTATTTCTGTATTTTACAGGGTCAGTTAATTCGTACGTTGGAAAACAAAAAGCAATTTGCAAATCCTGTCATTTCTTTTTAAAGGAAGAGGCAAAATGCTTGGTCAGTTTTGCTGTAAGTGAATAAACTCGTTCTGTACAAAATTATATGTCTGTACACTAACAGTTGAATATCTAATTCATACGCCATTTCCAACAAGGAGAAAATGACCGTGTTTGTCTAGTGTAAACCGTAACATCCAATTTACGAAAGGCCAGGCATCTTTATAAAAATGAAAGTAGTCCCTAAACAAAAAATAACAAAGGTCAATAACATTTATTCAATTATTTTTTATGAAGCAAATGCATGGATGTCTGTTGAAGAATCAGTCTTGTGGTCTTTAAAAGGGATGCGGCTTTGTGGGAGGGTTGCTTCTGAAGTTTTCAGAGCCCTTGAATTTTAAGAGCCAACTCTCAGGCAAAGATTGAGCAGGTTGTTCTCTTGGCTTAGGGCAAAAAAAGGAGATATGCCTTTCAAGCTATTAATTAAAGCACAAGAAGGGTAGGTGGGGAATGAAAAAGAGAAGAATGGGTAAATATGAAGGGGGGGAAGGAAAGTTGAAAGGAAAGGAAAAGAAAAGAAAGGAAGAAAGGGAAGGAAAGGGAAGGGAAGGGAAGAAAGAAAGGAAAAGAAAGGGAAGGGAAGGGAAGGGAAGAAAGAAAGGAAAAGAAAGGGAAGGGAAGGAAAGGAAAGGAAAGGAAAGGAAAGGAAAGGAAAGGAAAGGAAAGGAAAGGAAAGGAAAGGAAAGGAAAGGAAAGGAAAGGAAAACCAGAGAAGAAAAAGAGATAACCATCCTTCTGCTACTGCCCTTTTGTGATCGACTGGGGCCTACTCTTTCTTTGCTACAGCTGAAACCTAAATCAATCAACACAAGTCTTCTTGGTTTCCCAACTATCAGTATTCTACTGATCTGCCCCCTTTTCTCCCTCCCACCCTGTAGGACACAGTGAAAAAGTGTCAAAAAATTGAATTTCTATAATTTAAAGGTTATGGACAAAGGATGCTTACATTGCAATGCGCAGTCACAGAGATCCAGAATAGAAATAGAAAGCTCTCAGCTTCTTAAGGCATGAAACCGAGGAGTGAAACTTCTTATCTATTGGGAAAACTCAAGGATCAAGAATTATGACCTGGGTAGGCTTGGTCATTGGGTGATTTGGCAAGAACCTTCAGACCCTTCCATCAATAGACACAAGGCATCATGAAAGTCAATATTTCGTAGCTGAAGTTGAACGTCTCATCAACCCGTAATATTTTTGTTCTTTGTTCTTCCTCTGCCTGTGCTAGCAGCTGTCCATCAGAACGGCCTCTCCATGAACCAGATGTTGTTGGGCTTATCTCCGAACGTCTTACCTGGTCCGAAAGAAGGTGACCTGGCCGGCCACGAGGGTGGGCATGACTCCAAAAGAATGCACCTGGAGAAAGGTAGCGTGTGGGTTGAAGTTGTTGTTTCGTTACACTCCGATTGAAAGCGATGCTTTTCCTCCATTCATATTCTGTTGTCATTTGAGTGGTTCATAACGGAGTGACATTAGCGCAAAGGAGAGAGCGAACACTCACTTCCTGTCTCTATCAAAAGATAACACGACTTCTCTTACACGCTCGTGTAGTACATTAATTACGGCAACAATGGGGAAAATAAGTGGCAGGAATTATTCGATTGTGCTGTTATGAATAGAAGAAAATGATTAAAATCTCACAATGAAACTCCTACAGGAGAATAGCAGCGCTTATCTTTTCCACTTCTCAGATGCTTGTTCTTTATACGGAAATACAGTACTCAGAAGTGATTTTTTTTCCCCGTAATTGGGGTGGATCTGAGGTTGATCAAAGAAACAAGTCACTTAAATTCAGCCGGTGTGAGCTAACCGTGGACGGCCCTGTCTTGGGAAAGGAAGGGAAGCTTAAATTGCTTAGCTCCTGCAACTGCTAATAGTGTAAAATGAGACTGGTGGGTTTCATCTAATTTATTTTAAATTTAATCAGCCATCCGACGGAAAATATGTGAGTTAGATTAATGTATATTAGGACTTCTGTTGATTATGATGCGACCTTACTGGGTTTGTACTGGCGTGAGATGCTTTTTTTCCTCTGATGGAAATATTAACCAATGTCTTTCTATGTAGAAAACATTGCAGGTGTACAGTTTGAGAGGCTAATTTCACGGTTTTGATGTACAGATCTTTTTAAAACAACCTCTCTGTGCTAAAAGCAAAATCAAAGAATAGGCGTCCAGCTGAAATGCAACAGCTTGCTAAGCGGTGTAAAGTAAAAAAAAAAACCCCGATAACTAAGTGTTTCAGGGTGGAATTTCTGTAGCAATAAAGAACTGAAATGAGGGTGTTTTTTGTGGTCCACGTTAATAGATACAAAAAGAAATTAAAAAACAAAAACAAAACCCCAAACAAATCCAGATCTGTCTTTTGCAACTACTGCGAGATATGGAAAGAGAATTAAAATCTGGACACTTTCATTCTGGACAGGTGGCATTTTTAATAAGATTACACTAAAAATTAATGAGAACAACATTTCTTTTATACAAATCATTAATTTTGGTTCATTGCACACACAGCCCGCCGTGGCTTCTTGCTTGCTCCCCCCCCCCCCACACACACAAGCACTTAAATCCTGCAAAATGGTATCCAGTCACTGAGCGAGTGATATAAAAGTGACTTGTTTTTATTTTCAGGGAGATGGTTTGGCTTCGGCCCATCTACATTTAAATATAAATGCACGGTCAAGTTAGAATAGACCCCCAGTGAAACGGGATTTCCAATGAAAGTGTTTACTTGGTAACCATTTTTAAAAGTGTTTCAATTAAATCATGTATCTAACATAATAACGGAAGGGAAAGGAAGGGAAGGGAAGGAAAGGAAAGGAGAGGAAAGGAGGGAGGGAGGGAGGGAGGGAGCAAGCAAGCAAGCCAGGGAAGGGAAGGAAAGGGGAGGGGAGGTGAGGAGAGGGAAGGGGAAGGAAGGAAGGAAGGAAGGAAGGAAGGAAGGAAGGAAGGAAGGAAG
>WNWU01000063.1:6212329-6230827 GCA_012654045.1 Ptyas mucosa | reverse complement strand
AGGAAAGGAAAGGAAAGGAAAGGAAAGGAAAGGAAAGGAAAGGAAAGGGAGAATGGAAATTATTTCCATTCAATCTGCTGTGTGGTTGTTGTTTTTTTTCTTTTTTTCTTAAATGGTTCTTGTTTAGGTTACACATTTCTTCTGCCCTCGATTGGTACCTCCACCACTCATAACCTTACCTTCTGAAGTGGTGTTAATATTCAAAGGTGATCTAGATTTATAGGATATTCTGAATTAAAAATGTTTTTTTTTTTTTGTCATGACTGCATTTATCACAGCTTCTGAGCCAGCCCTGTAACTTTGGGGCCAAACTTACCTGTTTCACTTAGAGATATTTGCAGAGATAGTTATTATCTATCTGCTTACAGGCCTGTAGCTCAAATATGCAATTTTGTTTCAGACCGTCTTTAATCTTTCAAAGTCATTAATCATTATTACGGGTGGATAAATTAATGCAAACTAAATAGATGTAGGCATTTGTATCCTCATGGTAGAAAATGCCTTGACTGCATCGTCTATTTTTTTTTTAAAAAAAGAGATACATCTTTGAACATTATTCATTAACCATTTATATATTACTCTGTTTCCTCTACACACACACACACACACACACACACACACACACACACACGATACATTGGAGCTAATCCATCAATGGGAACTCAAATGACTTTTAATAATTACACCTGGGAGGTGCTAGGAAAGCACCCTCTCCAGAAAAAGACCTCTTCTTCTGGTTCCCTTTTTAAATTGAATTACTTAAAAATTAATCCAAAGGTGCATGCGAAGGTGCCCTGAAAATGCTTGAAGACAGCAGATATGGAAAGCCAGAAGGAGTTGGCCCAAGCTGGCAGAAAATATTACTGGGTGTTGCAGCCAATTATGTACACAATCTTATTTCTTATAAACAAAGATGGAACTTTTCCAGGACGCGCATTAATCCTTTTCTCTCGGTCCTTCTGGACAGCAGATATAAGATTATAAGACTATGCCTGTGTGGCAAGATGGCAGCAGAAGTCAAAGGTCACATTCTTTTAAGCTGGCCCTTCTATGAGCAAGCCATGCGCAGAAGGTCTTCGGTTTCCCCCTTTTTTGGACTCTGGAACACCGGGTCGTTATTTCCCCCATTTATTGGGGGAAATTGGATTTTTATTGGGTCTTTCCCCTGCCCCATGCCAAAAGGAAAGCCAGCCAGGTTTCTCCTTCTAGAAGCCCCCCTACCCTTCCCCCTGCTCCCTGCTCCCTACCCCCCACTCAATCCCACTTTGGGACAGAGAAGTGTGCACTGGAAATGCATTTTGGGGCGATGTGGGAGTGCGCCTTCTGACCCTCTGGTGCTTGGGCCACAACTCTCCATGCTCCTCCAGGCCTGGCTTGCTGAGGAGGGGGGGGGGAGAAACTCTGATGCCTCTGCTGCCCCTCCACATGGCCCCAGCCATCACTGTCTGACTCCCTCATTTCAAAGGCGGCAGCTCACATGTGTAGGTGCCGAACAGTGCGCCACTGCGAGAGCCGGCCCAAGCCTCTCCACTGTCCAACTCGCCAATGGGGTGCTTCTGTTGCCAGCCGCCCCCTTCCCTGCTGGGCTTTTGTGCTCGGCACTTGGCCGGGGGAGGGGAGTGCTTCCCCATACCGCCCCCTTCTTTCTCTTGGCCCTGCCAATGAGGGAGGAGGAAGGCCAGGCTTGGGGGATGGCCCCCACCCCGCAAGATCCATCTCCGCCATTCTCTTCCAGCCCTCTTTGCTGTCGGCAACAGCAAATGTACCACGATGAAGGTGGAATGCCGTTCCCACACAAAGGCAAATACAGGGGCGCTTTGCTCCTGCACTAAGGCTCCACCTATCGCCACCGCCACGATGAGGCAACAGCTCTTTCATCCCTCTGCCGCAACAGGGAGCCACAGCAGAGGAGTGAAAGAGCCGCATGGGTCGCATTGTGGCTCGGTGTCGTAATGGGCTTCAGGAGGAGGAGGGGACCCCGCCTCCCCCATTGTGAAGCATGCTAGTGAAAAAGTTCACTCCATCAGTTCCAACTTCAGGAGGCCTTTTTCTTTTGTGAGAAGTTGGAATTGACTGAGTGAAACACGAAGGAGATCGGAGCTGGGCTGGGGCGACGGCGGGTGTGTCCACAGAGAGGGCTCTGCCTGCCACACCTGGCACACGTGCAATAGGTTCACCATCATGGTTCTAGATGAATGTCTGGGAGTGTCATGGTTTCTAGATGCTACATTAGAGTGCCTGCTATGCCTGCTGAGAGTGGTGATCCCATGTGTTATCCTCTCATATATTTGTCCATTAAACTGAAAATAGGTAGGGAAGTAGAGGTTGAGGAAGGGATTCTGAGTATTTCAATCTTCATGTATTTGGGTAGGTCAGGTGGTTGGCTGGTTGTTTAGTACTGCTACTATGGATTTTTTCTTTAGCTCTGGTCTATGCATGTACAGTAGGGAGTACTGTGACATCAAACGAAACCATCATTTCATCTTCTTCTATTATTAGGTCCTTGATTTTCTTGGTTTAAAGTCTATGTGTTTTTTGTCATTTTTTCCAACCATGTGTGGATTTTAGTCCAGTATCTTTTGACTTCTACACACATCCACCACATATGGTAGTATGAGCCCGGTATCTGATGACATTTCCAATACTTTTCAGATTTATTCTTGAACATTCTGGCTATTCTCGTCAGGGGTAGATACCACCTGTAAAACATCTTATACAAATTTTCTTTATATGCAGTTGACATTGTCATTTTATAATTTTGTGACCACAATTTTTGGCATTTCTCTAAATCAATTCCATGTCCAAAATTTTTCCCCCAAACAATCATTGTTTCCTTGACTTGTTCTTCTTCCAGTTTAACCTCTAGTAAGTATCCATACAATACAAGATCCTTGATTTTCTTAAGTCGTTGTACAGAGGAGATGATAGAATATTTGACCCCCTTAATCCAAGATTAAGAGGGATGTTGGGCTTGTGTAACAATAGAAGTGTGGAAGGAACAAATGGAGAGCAATTCCACTCCCTTCTAACACGGCAAATGTTTCTTAGTGAAGTAGCAAAATGTCTGCAGCCAAACAACCAAGCTCAGAGAGCCCCAAGGACTCCCCAGTTCAACCTGGAGCTACAGAGATTCTCCACTGTTAGTAAGGCTTACAGAGAGTACAGAGATCCA
Organism: Ptyas mucosa; assembly: GCA_012654045.1. Classification (NCBI taxonomy): domain Eukaryota; kingdom Metazoa; phylum Chordata; class Lepidosauria; order Squamata; family Colubridae; genus Ptyas; species Ptyas mucosa. Next base: position 6,227,655 of record WNWU01000063.1, on the reverse strand, counting down.
TTCTATCCAATGTTCCAGAAGATTATTAATTTACCATCTGTGATACACCTAAGAAGTTAAAAGCAATATGCATATGAATGATTTAAGGACTTGGATGAGAGGAATATAGCTTTTTGCATTCACCAATAAAGCTGTTGACCAGCAAGGATTTTGCTGAATTCTGTTAAATGTTTTCACTGATGGAAACAACCTTTATTTGTTAGTATCCAGCAGCACAAAAGTCGGAAATACTGTAATTTCCATGTAATGGAATTGTAGCCCAAGGTTAGATTGTGGTTAATGGAAGAAGACCTCTGGAATATATTTTAGTATATAGAAATTAAACGAGGACCCAAATTATTAGGGGCAGTATACTGACTCTGTAAACCGCCTAGAGAGGGCTGCATTGTACAGTGCAGTGGTGGGTTGCCTCCGGTTCGGATTGGTTCTGTAAAACCGGTAGTAAAACTGGCAGGGGTGAAATGTAAAATTTGTTACTACCAGTTCTGTGGGCATGGGTTGGTGGGATGTGTGTGTGTGTAATGTGACTGGGTGGGCATGGTCAACTTTTTTTAAAAAAACTTTTCAAAGCATTTTTTTCTGCCAATGCAAAAGAATGCTTTGAAAAGCCTCTGCCGATCAAGCAACTCTGCTGGGATCATCAGAGAGACTTTTAAAGCATTTTTTTTTTGGCAACCTCTTCAGCAGAAGAGGTGGTTAAAAAATTGCTTTGAAAAGTCTCTCTGCCGATCAGGCAACTCAGCTGGGATCGTCAGAGAGACTTTTAAAGCATTTTTTTCCTGCAACCTCTTCAGCAAAGAGGTGGTTAAAAAAATGCTTTGAAAAGGCTCTGACGATCCCAGCTGAGCCACGCGATCATCAGAGGCTTTAAAAGCATTTTTCGGCAGAAGAAGTTGTAGAAAAAATGCTTTTAAAAGTAAAAAAAAATAGCCTCTGATGATCAGCTGGGCATGGTGGAGGGGGGGGCGCAGGGATTTTTGCTACTGGTTCTCTGAACCACCTGCTGTCATCGCTACCAGATCGGGCGATCCGGTCCAAACCAGGAGCATTTCACCTCTGGGTGGGAGGCTCCGCCCACCGACCCCGACATCATCAGAATGCTTCTGCACATGCGCAGAAGAATGTGTGCGTGGCCCCGTTGCGAACCAGTAGTAAAGGTAAGTAGAACCAACTCTGGGACAGCGGTATATAAGTCTAAGTGCTATTGGTATTGCTAGTACAGAAGGAGGAGAGAAATAGAAGCAGGAGAAATAAATGACAGAATGGATAAATGAATGGATAAACGCAGTCAACAGCTTTCCAGTCTTTAAAAATGGGAGATAATAAACTGAGGGTGAGAATTGGGAAGTTTTTGGGAAATTAGCCAGTGGTTTATCATAGCATTCATGTTACATTTGCTCTTATCAGAGGACAATTGAGAAGTGCCTTGGAAAAGTTTCTGATCCTGCAAGATTCATGACCAAGGTAGATCACAGTTGCTTAGATTATAAAGTGCTTTAATTTTAAAAGAAGTGGCTCCCTCCAGCCCTGGAAACTGGAAATTAAATAAATGTAAGGGTGTATTACAAATCAGGCCCCATAAACAACAGCAGAGCCGTGTTGGTGCAGTGGTTAGAATGCAGTATTGCAGGCTACTTCTGCTGACTGTCAGCTGACTGCAATTGGGCAGTTCAAATCTCACCAGGCTCAAGGTTGACTCAGCCTTCTATCCTTCCAAGGTCAGTAAAATAGGACCCAGATTGTTGGGGGCAATACGCTGACTCTGTAAACCACTTAGAGAGGGCTGTAAAGCACTGTGAAGTGGTATATAAGTCTAAGTGCTATTGCTACCAGGTTTCATAGACAATGACATCAATTACAGTAAATGTTTGAAATGGTTACCATTCTGAATACTTCCTTACTCATTTTATATATAACTTTTGAATATTCCTATGTACAGTAAGATTTTTTTAAAAAAATCAATAACAATTATAGTATTTGTTTCTATGGAATTAGATACAATAAAAAGCAAGATTGAATTTTATCAGTTTGGATGGTTCTTGATTTGTTCTATTTCAGAGCAGACTCAACCTTGGTTAATCATTGGAAAGCTATCTCAAAGGGGCTTTTTCAAAAGGCAACTGGACTATGTTTTTTTTCCCTCTCTCTCAAGGAAGAAGAAGACATTTCCCTTCACATCCGAGAAGCTTCATCCGTTCTAGCTGGATGGTGTCCCTGTCCAGAACGGATGAAGTTTCTTGGATGAGAAGCAAAACGTCTTCTTCAAGAGAAAAAATGAAGTCTAGTTGCCTTTTGGAAAAAACTCCCTTGAGACAGCCATGATCTGGATGCCAAGAATCTCCAAAGACACCTTGGAAAGCTAGGAAATTAGGAGGGCTGTAGACTAGATGGACAATTTTAAAAAAAAAAAATCTGGAAGAGACAGCAGCAAAGCACATCTGGAACACTGCTCCGAAATTAGATTCTTGAAGGAGGCCTTACTATGAGCATGATCATTTTTTGATTTGGCTGCTACATGAATATATTTTTCAGACCGTTAAGTGAATAGTTCTTTGTTGCTGGCTAAACGTTAGGCTGAATAAATTAAATGTAAAAAGGACATTTATCTTGGCATAAAAGAACATTTCCCTAAAAGGCCATATATACACAGATCTACAAAAGCATAGCCATGTGAATCTCCGAGACAACTGGGAAAAGGTTCATTATACAAGCCCATGTTATATATCTATAAAAGATAGGCTTCTTTATTTTGCAACTGAGATGCTACCTTGATTTCATAATACTTCATAATACTAACGAGCCATGGTGGCACAGTGGTTAAAATGCAGGTATTGCAGGCTGACTCTGCCCACTGCTAGGAGTTCAATCCTGACAGGCTCAAGTTTGTCTCAGCCTTCCATCCTTCCGAGGTTGGTTAAATGAGGACCCAGATTATTGGGGGCAATAGGCTGACTCTGTAAACTGCTTAGAGAGTGCTGTAAAGCACCATGAAGCAGTATATAAGTCTAAGGCTATTGTGATTCATGAAAATTTTCTAAAGACATAGTTTGAGATGAGTAGGCATTAAACTATCCTTGTACCCCTAAGCTGTTGACCTCCATTTTTTATTAAATCTTTGGAGTTTCAAGAAATAAGTATAGGAATACTGAAGCTCCATATATACAGTCGAAGGGATGCAGTAACTCCGTGGCTAAGATACTGAGCTTGTCAATTGAAAGGTCGACAGTTCAGTGGTTCGAATCCCTAGAGCTGCGTAACGGGGTGAGCTCCCATCTTCTGCCAATCCAGCAGTTCGAAAGCACGTAAAAAATGCAAGTAGAAAAATAGGGACCACTTTGGTGGGAAGGTAACAGCATTCCATGCGCCTTTGGCATTTAGTCATGCCAGCCACATGACCATGTTAAGTGAAACACTACAATTAATAAGTTAGTAACCTGGTTGATAAGTGAATCTGGCTTCCCTGTTGACTTTGCTTGTCCCGTTGACTTCCCTGTTGACTTTGCTTGGGACTGTTCTGACTTAGGCTTCCTTAGAAAGTATACAGCACCATCTTAGTCCTGGCAAACCTCTTTAATTCATACGGCTGTGAATTATTGTCATTCCCAGTCCGAAAGGCTTCTCGAACAGTCTATCAGGGTAATGTTTACAAACACCCACCTTATCTCCCTTGGAATGCTGCCAGAGAACTAATTGCCACATGTAGGACAAGGCCAAACTTAGCACAGAGTCAAACAGAACTTCCCCAGAGCTTTTACCGACCAGATGAACTAATTGCTTCCTGCAAAAGCTGATGTCCTGTTCGCTTCTCTTTTATGTCTTATGGGTGGGGCCAATCATCTCCAACCCTTACTCCCAAGTCAACCCTGTTTTCTTAATTGTTCCTGTCTGCTGACAGCTCTGCACATGCACACTCTGGGAACAGGCTCCTGCTGTTCTTCTGCCTCGCTGATGTCAGACTCCGGAGACTCCCGAGGCAGCAAAGAACTACTAGATGGCCTTGGCCCCCTCTCTGCCCCCGACTCAGAGCCATCGTACGAGCCTTCCCCAGACTCCAGGACTGGGCCACGTTCCTCCCCAACCTCCTCACTGTCAGAATCTGTTGCCAGCTCTGCTGGCCACAACAGAGACACGGCAATGATCATAAGTAGGAACCAGTTGCCAAGCATTTTGAATTTTGATCACATGATCATGGGGATGCTGCAAACATTGTAACTATGAAAAATGATCATAATTCACTTTTTCCCCCAGTGCTGTTGTAACTTTGAATGGTCGCTAAAGGAACTGTTGTAAGTCAAGGACTACCTGAATTTGGATAGTTCCTTTCCACTCTAAAATCACATCTACTCTATGCTCCAGCTGCATTTTTTTATGCACTAGTGGTGAATGTTCTTCAGCATTGATGTGTGAATACTCTAAGATATGTTTAGAAGCTGTCTGCTCTATTCAGACTTTCAGGAGAAAGAAGCACAAGAGATTTTTGTCTTCATTGATTGGATGAAAAGAATCCAGTGATAGAATCTTGTGAATTGGACAGGAGGAATGCAAAGAATGCAAACGGGTGTCTTTCATCAGTGGACAAAAGGACTTCTTTTTTTTTTTTTTATCAATGGGACAAAAGGAATCCAAGGCTCTTCTTTCCTGTTTCAGTGCAGAGTTTGAGCTTTAAAATAAAGAAAAGTCTGTGGGTCACAAATGGGTAGGGAAAGTCCATTAAGAAAAGCATGGGGGTTGAATGGCACCTTAGAGCATCAATGTACATTTGTATTTGGGAGTCTTCATTATTCTCCTCCCCTCCCAAACAGAAATCTGTAGCTTAAATCTTGTTCAAAATCGTGAACTGACCACTCATACACACCACAAAATTTTTAATTCTTAATCAGAATAGAGCTGGAAGAGCTGGAAGAGACGTTGGAGGTCTTCTAATTCAACCCACTACTCAAGCAGGAGTAGACAAGTCACTGTCCAGTCTCTTCTTAAAAACCTCCAGTGATGAAGCACCCACAACTTCTGAAGGCAAGCCCACTGTAACAACACTGCCAAAAAGGCATTAAGAGTTGTTAACCTAATCTTGTGTAACTTCTTCTCTGGTAATATGGTACTACTAACTAGAGCATACAAAACATTTGCTAGACCAATTCTTGAATACAGCTCATCTGCCTGTAACCTGCACTGCATATCGGATATTAATACAATTGAGAGAATCCAGAGATATTTCATGAGATGAGTCCTCCATTCCCCTACCCGCAATAAAAGACCTTATGCAGCCAGACTTGAAATTCTGGGCTTAGACAACTTAGAACTACGCCGACTTCGATCTGACCTAAGCATAGCTCATAAAATCATCTGCTACAATGTCCTACCGGTCAATGACTACTTCAGCTTCAACCACAACAATACACGAGCACACAATAGATACACACTGAAGATAAACCGCTCCAAACCCAATTGCAGAAAATACGACTTCAGCAACAGAATGGTCAATGCCTGGAATGCACTACCTGACTCTGTGGTCTCTTCCCCAAAACCCCACAACTTTAATCTTAGACTGTCTACTGTTGACCTCACCCCATTCCTAAGAGGTCTTTAAGGGGTGTGCATAAGCGCACCAGTATGCCTACTGTCTCTTTTTATTCATATCCATTTCATGTATTCATAACCATGTTTATACTTTTATCTGTTATCTTATATATGCTTGACGAATGAATGAATGAATTAATTAATTAATGCCAGGAACAAAATAGATGTTCTTTTGAGAAGGCCTGGGACAAAGCTATGATCCAATAATTATTAGCAGGTCTTATGATTTGAGTGAAGAGAAGGACCAAGAGAGGCAGGAGAATAGTGTTCCAATATTTATGGGGCTGCCACAGAGAAGAAGGGGTCAAGCTATTTTTCCAAAGCACCTGAAGGTCAGATAATGGATGGAAACTGAACAAGGAGAGATTCAACCTGGAAATAAGGAGAACTTGTCTGACAGTGAGAGCAATCCACCAATGGAACAGAAGTTGCCTTCGGAAGTTGTGGGAGCTTCATAACTGGAAGCTTTCAAGAAGAGACTGGTTTCCTGTTTGGCCGGGATTTGGAATAGATGACCTACAAGGTCCCTTCCAACTCTGTTAATCTGTTAAACATACATATACATACTTAGCTGTTTGTTGGTGGTTGCCTTAAGGTGAGAGAGACATAACATCCAACCTCTTTCTCAACCTTCCACCAGGCATGGCAGAATACATCTTACTGCATTGCTGCCTGATGCATTAATCCACGAAAAAGTCAAAGCAATCTTAACCGTTGGTGACCAACTTTTTTTTTAATGCCAGCTCACAGTTCAGAGCATCTTAGTGTAATTAAATGCATTGTCAGAAGATCAATTATGTGCTTTGCGGATGACGATGATTGCAATTGGTCCAACTTCACACAGAAGGCGAATGGGCTTTTCAAAGCTTTGTTTTTTTTCTCTTTTGAGTTTTCTTTCCTTTTTGCCCCCCTTCCTCTTTCAAATTTTGACTTTTCCGATTAGAACGTTCCTACAGATGCTGTTTGTATGTGATCATCAGATCGTTCCGGACAATATCAATGCAAGTTTTTGAACCTTGGATTGGATTGCTATTGTTATCAGCATCTTCCAGGCCCAACGGAGGATACTGAAAAGTACAATTGTTTTAACGACTGTGAAATTGACATATGAAGCTGAAATCCGAAAGAAGCTTTCATGGGATTTTAAACACTATTTTCTTCCATATGCCATCCCAATTATTATTTAGATATTACATTCCTAATTTACTGTTAAGGTTGATTAGAATTCAAGCCTCTCCAAAGCATTGCACCAAAGGTCTTGGGCTGTGGAAAACATTTTTATAAAATAATCCATTAATGCAGAGGAGTGCAACTAAATTAGTTAGCAATTTGCTGAGCATGAATTAATGAACAGAGCTTCTCCCAGTTCCCAGAGTTGTAATTTTCATAATAACCTCAGACCTTTATTTGGCAGGTTGTTTAGTTTTTTTTTTTTTCGTTTGAAGGTTTTCATTAGTCTAATGAGGACTATACAAGGGCAAGCAGTCAGCACAATTTACATGGGGAAGCTATCATAATAAATGAAGCAATTTGAATAACATGCAAGGGTTTATGCAACACGATAAGAAGAGATTGTGGAGTGAGATTCAGAGGTAACCAATACATTAGAACCAACTAATAACTGAAGTAATCCCAATAAAAGGCTTAAGCGAAAGGAATGAAATTAATGTTATATACAGAACTGTAATGATATGATCCATGATTCATTAGATTAATAAAAGTGTTCAATTGTTTTTAGTGCTTTCAGCTTTTAGACACTTTAATTAGGATTGCTCACTGGATCCACTTGGCTTAGTTGAGTTGGAGGCTACGGCCGGTTGGTTAGTTTTGTTTGTTTTTAATGGCTTTTCTCTTTTTCATCTTTTTTTTAAATAACCGTAGCGGTCATTGAACTAACTCTTATTCAGTATGGAAATGCGTTGCAAGACAGTAATGGCTTGTTTCGTATTTATTTATTATTTGCAGAATTTTGGCCTGGTTGGCTTTAAGCGGCGTACAAAATCCTGTATATAAAATTGTATTTGTATATCACTGTAGCTATTGTCTATCCACTGCAGGAGGAAAGTCTCTTCCGCACGCTTCCAACCGATACGGTCCTGAGCTTTCTTTTGCCAATTGGGCCCGTAATACTTGCTGAGGACTCCAATCCATCTTGTTTTACGTCTGTTTTCATGGGTGCTTTTTATCAATTCTATGACTGCCTTGGTCCGCCTGCCATCAGTTCTTCTTGCTATGTGACCAGACCATTTCCATTTCAATTCTTGTACTCTCTTGATGTTGTCGTATATTTGGGTTTGTTCTCTAATCCAAGTTCAGGTCTTTCTATCTTGTCTTGTCATGCCGAGCACATCCTGTATCTTTCCATGGCTCTTTGCGCCACTCATAGCTTTTATATGGATAAAAAAGATGTTGAGATTCTGGAAAGAGTGCAAAGAAGAGCAACAAAGAGAGGGCTGGAGGCTAAAACATATTAAGAATGGTTGCAAGAATTGGGTATATCTAGTCTAGCGAAAAGAGAGACTAGGGGAGACATGATAGCAGTATTCCAGTATTTGAGAGGCTGCCCAGTGGTGAAATCCAAATTATTTTACTACCGGTTCTGTGGGCGTGGCTTGGTGGGCGCGGTGTGGCTTGGTGGCATGGCGGGAGGAAGGATATTGCAAAATCTCCATTCCCACCCCACTCCAGGGGAAGGATACTGCAAAATCCCCATTCCTTCCCCACTCCTGGGGCCAGCCAGAGATGGTATTTGCCGGTTCTCCAAACTATTCAAAATTTCCACTACCGGTTCTCCGAACTGCTCAAAATTTCCGCTACCGGTTCTCCAGAACCTGTCAGAACCTGCTGGATTTCACCCCTGGGGCTGCCATAAAGAAATATTATTAATTAATTATTTATTTAAACATGAGGGAAAAGGTGAGGAGGGAAACTTAAGATGTTTGGTTCAACTTTCTTTAATCAACAGAGAAGTGAAAAGCAGTGAAAAGCATCCGCTGTTTTTTTCTAACCTGCAGAATAAAAACAGTTTCTTAAAACACATTGTGTTTTATTGTGGAGGACTGTTAGAAAGTATTTGGATTCTAGTCAGAGACCAAAACCATAATGTTAAGTCCAGTAGTTTTCTTTATCAATAAGTATTTTATATTTTGTGGGATGTGGAGAGATGCTGGGGAAATATGCATGTGATGAATATGGGTCTTGCTATATGTTTAAGATTAAAAGGGGGTGCTGTGCTCTATATGCAGAGAAGAGCAACAAAGATGGTTAGGGGGCTGTAGGATAAAAAACATGAAGAATGGGGAACTGGGTATATCTAGTCTAGTGAAAAGAAGAACTGGGGGTGACATGATAGCAGTGTTCAATATTTAAGGGGCTGTCACAAAGAAGGGGAGGGGTGTCAACGTATTCTCCAAAGCACCCAAAGGTAGAAGAAACAATGAATAGAAAGTAATCAAGGATAGAACTAACCTAGAACTAAGGAGAATTCTCCTGAGAGTTAGAACATTTAATCAGTGGAACAACTTGCCTCCAGAAATTGGAGCTTTTAAAGAAAAGATTGGAAAGCCATTTGTCTAGAACGGTATAGGGCAAGGGTCTGCAACCTTAAATACCGAAAGAACCATTTGGACCTGTTTCCCACAGAAAAGAAAACACCAGGAGCCACAAAACCCTTCCCGTGCCTGACTATTTCTTGAGCGGCCACAAAACTAGCATATGTGGTTGAATGAAAAGTTCTGTTTTCGTCTGAATTGGATTTATCCATGATTGGTCTACTGGGGATTGAAAAGCTCAATAAATCGCGTGCCGGTGGAGGTCACACATTGGCAGTTGTGACACATATTTTGAGTGACAGGGAGCCACAGCAGAAGGGTGAAAGAGCCACCTGCGGTTCCAGAGCCGCAGGTTGCTGACCCCTGGTATAAAGGTCTCCTGGTGGAGGTTGGTCCTTCCAAAGTCCCTTCCATCTCAGTTACTCTGTTATTCTATTCATTAGATGATTTTTTCCCCACTTTCTTTTCCATTCCTCATCCTCTTCTGGATCTCACCACCGAACCGTATAAGAATGCGTTGTTGGATCTGACTGGAAATGAAGACGTTTTAATGTCAACTATGTTTGAGAATTTTCCCAGTCTTGTCCAACAACTGCATTTAGCCTCTAAGAAGCTTTGTAGGGTAGTTTCAAAACAGCCAGCATGACTTATCTTGGGATAAGGGCGAGTGATGTGTCTTACTCATATGTTCTTTTGTCACGCCTCATATACAAAGAAGATAACCAGAACCAACAAGAGCCTTGCCAGTAGCAATTCTGGCTCCTGTAAAGGAAGTTGCTTCTAAATAGCTCCTTAGAAGCATTTTGTGGGGGAATACCGAAAGAGTAATGTTTGTCAGACACAGAATAGAGACTGCAGAAGAGGCAGAGTGAATGTCAAACTGTAGAAATCCAGTGACAGTAACAGGTGTGACAGAAATGAAGGAGACTTTCTGAATTCTCCTAATGAACTTTGGGGAGGACAATCATACGAGGCTTAAATCTCCAAATGATTTTCGCTATTATTTTCTCGTCAGCCCTAATTATTCTCTTTTAATGGGCCGGTCGGTGATGGATCGGCAAACAGATTTGCCCTCAGCAAAAAAACGAGAGAAACTTCAAATAAAATGATGAGATAGGTTTGCTGTCAGGCCCTTTGTAGGACAATGGGACCAAGATATGACCTCCGAATCTGGTGTGTGCTTTGTATATTGTTATATTTCAGCAACAGTGATGTCATCGTAGCTCCAGGAAAGCTATAGAGATAGATATACCCATATGTGGACCTTTAGATAGTGCTGATATATAACATGATCAATATCTGCTTTTAATTATAGCAAAGCAGGCGGGTGCTATCTGCAGCCATCATCTTCCCGCGTGCGTGCAATATCTTTCCTAAGCATTACGTGACAAAAGGCATTTGTAATTATATTTACTTCTGAAGGATTATGGCTCATAGTTAAACCAAGAGAGGCATCTTGTCATTTTCAGAATCTGTTAAAGGTGACAGAATCTATTTTTCTGCCAACTTGTGAAGACCAGGCAGAGAGCAAATTTGCTGTGGTCAGCTAAGTGTAACCACTGAGCAGGAAAGTGAATTTAATAATGCATTATTGTTCTTCAGTGAAGGTGAACTGTTACAGCGCCTTTGTTACCACGGACTTTGCCTGTGCTTAGGTTTCCAGATGCCGTGCAGATTACCTGATTAAAATCTCTAATGCATGATAAAATATACCAAGTAGGCTTTGGTATTAACATAAACACGTCAGGTTTTGGAGGGACTACCGCACTAAAGCTAATTGGAAGTATTTACTACTTCGTTATACAATGCATATCGCAAATAAGTTTTTTTTTTTTTTTAATGACAGGGAAGGCTAAATGAGAAGAAACTGTAAATTTGCAAGATTTGCAGCTACGCTGCGATTTTTCAGATAAGGAGAGGAAAAAATAGAGCTGGTTTTAGTGGCACACCAAGCTTCTGAATGGAGCATCAGCTCTTTTACATTGGTAGCAGGCAGGTGAAAAAAGCATAAATGGTTTGGCAACGTATTTTGGTTTGTGGCCAGCTTCTTTCCATCTTGCGTGAAACGCTTCCTTTCTAGTCCTCACTTGGAGATTCAGTCTGATAATAGCTTTTCTAACATGGATTGTTTTCCCAGCTTATTTTGGGATACACATTGCTTGAGACCATAGCTACATTCACATACAGAAAGACAAACCAATGAAATGGCTTCTGTGGGTTATTCATATTGTCTCTGGCAGGGGTGAAATCCAAAACTTTTCCCTACCGGTTCTGTGGGCGTGGCTTGGTGGGTATGGCAGGGGAAGGATACTGCAAAATATCCATTCCCTCCCCACTCCTGGGGGAAGGATATTGCAAAATCTCCATTCCACCCCACTCTGGGGCCAGCCAGAAGTGGTATTTTCTGGTTCTCCAAACTACTCAAAATTTCTGCTACCGGTTCTCCAGAACCTGTTAGAACCTGCTGGATTTCAACCCCTGATCTCTGGATCCAGAACAGGGATGATATTAATTTACCTTAGCTAATGTGAATGTGAGCGCGCACACCATCTCCGCGCATGCGCAGAACCTTCCACGTGTGCGCTGAGTGTCAAAAACGAGATGTGATGACATCCGGGTGGGTGGGCGGAGCCTCCTGTAGCGGCCGCTACCAGTTTGCCCGAACTGGATAGAACCGACTGAATACCACAACTGATCCAGAGAGTTTTCAGACACACATCTTCATATCTACAGTTTCAGGATCCCCCAAAACTAGGCATGAACTAAATGGTAGATTCCCAGAGACTTGGATAGAACTAACATTATTGCAATTCAGAACTGAGGACCATCACACAGAATGCTAAACACTTCTCTTTACAAATCTCTTCTCTTTATGTTGGTCATACTTTTCATTTTTTTCCCAGCCTGCATCTTTTTTTTTTGCTTTCTTTTTTCTTCAATGCAATCAGCTTTATTTATTATTTTTTTTCCCCCACATAATCCAACTGTAATAATAGAGCTGTTCCAAAGACTGTGGAGAAGGTGGCAGTTTTAGGCCCAGTACAGCAATTCTTTAATTTTTTCCCTGCTGAGATTCTGAATGCAGTTTTTTTCCCAATAATATGGGCTTTGTCCTCCTTTCCGGGAGAAAGGCATTTATTAAACAATTTCAAATTAGGTATTATAAGAATGCGAGGCCAGCATACCAACACATGTTGTGGAATTAAAGTCAACAGAAGGAGGCACCTGTCATAAATATAACCACAGAGAAAGGAAGGTCAAACATGCAAGCAGAAAGAAGGGATTGTAAAAGAAAGTTTAAAGACGTTAGAACGACTGATAAAATTAGGTGTGAAATTGTGTGTGTTTTTTTTCTAAATTACACAATATAAAACAAGATAGAGCAATACTAGTCTCGGAAAAGATCTACCAAATGATAGGTAGATCACAAACGACAGAGCCTTTCCTTGTTTTCGTTGTGCATTCATTTCCACCTGAACTTTATGAAAGTCAGTGCATAATTAACGAACGCATAATAAAATAATTGCCCCCGTTGTTTGTTAAAGAGGAGCATCTCATTTACAGACCATTATAATCCTTCTAACTAACCTCTGCTAGTTTTGAAATCACAGAGACAACAACAAAGCAATCTCCCCTTTAGAGAACTGCAAGGTTAAACAAAGCCAGAGCCTCGCAAATAACGTTGTCAATTTTCTAATCTGATGTGAAATCTGCTGGTTGCATGGCGTTGGGTGAAGAATAAGACAGACAGCTGGTTATTTCTTGCAGTGTTCCTTCCACCAGGGCTGTTTACAAGCTGCGTATTATCTTTTAGAGAGGTTGTGATGCCTAAGCCTTCTAATTTGTGCACTATTTATCCTACCCAGATTTGCAAAGCTTTTGAAATGGCCTTTTTTTGTTTTTTTTGTTTTTGCTCCGGCAGCCCCTCTCCGGTCACCTTTCAAAACGAAAGCAAAAAAAAAAAAAAAAGGTTAAACAAAGCAGGAACCCAACAAACAGCCTACTCCAATTTGTAATCTAATGCCAGGATCTACTATTTGCTCTACAGAATTACAGCCGTTCAGTGTAAAACAGATGCAGAACACTTGATACTGTTGCCCTGCCATAACACAAATGACTTGATTTAAAAAAAAAAAACAAAACTAGGTGGATAGCATTTCCTGTGTTCCCTAAGAAACTCCAGAAACCACAGATTAACCAAGTGGAAAACCCTGGTCAGCTTCTCGGCCGTGACCTTGGCAGTCATTCAGAAGGAAATTTGTAGAGAGTGAAATGTTTCTCAGCTGAATGGCAAGACTGTGCTGGCTTGGTCCAAAGAACAATTTGAATTTCTTGAAGCGACAGATAGAATGGCTGGCCGTTCTGTTGCTTTCATCCTTCACCGAGAAGGCCTGAGTTTCTCAGTGAAGGATTTATTGGCTTATTTATTTCACGTATCGATGGGGCCGTCCATTTACCCGAGCACTCTGGGCGTCACCCAAACACCATGTTTCCCTGAAAATACGACCCTGTCTTATATTTTATTTGAACCCAGAAATAAGCGCTTGGCCTTATTTTCAGGGAGGTCTTATTATTGTGGGGCGCATGATCAAGATGGGGCTCCTCTTGCCATCTTACCTGATTTCCAGCTCTGTCTCCCTAACCCTAACCAGAGGAAATGGCGGGGACCAGCTGTGCATGCATTTAAATTGCTTAAATTGTTTAAAGTGCAAAGCCTTCTTAGCCATGACTGCCCCTTTCCCCTTCAAGCAAGAGCTTAGAGTTATTACGAACCCCTGGATTATGGTGCACCAAGTCAGTCTGGGAACTGTTACTGTTACAGCCTGTTACTCCGCACAGAATCTCTCTCTGTGTCTACTTATCTGTCTATCTACCCATCATCTTTATATAGCCAGCTATTTCGCAGTAAAGTGACTCTAGCCAGCTTTGCAATAAAAACAATCAAATTTTTAAAACAAAAGATAACAACAATATTGCTAATAAGAAACCTGGTGTTGAAAACAATGACTCTTCTATCTACTCACCATTGCCTTGAGATCCCCAGGAGCTTTAAGCAACCATGGTTTAAGGGACTCCTGGGTATGTGTCAAGGATGAGGACAACCTCATGTGGGGTGCGGGGGGATGATGTTCTACAGGATGGGTGCCACAACAGAAAAGGGCCATCTCCTGGGTTTTTCCAGATGAAAATCATTTACAGCATGCTCGTCTCAGGGACTTAATGTCATCAGTGGACTAAGTCCCTCAGATAACCTGGCAAATAATGGGAAATCACTAAATATGGGGAACTCTTAAAAACCACAGCTACTCAGTTTTCTCAAGGTGTCTGTAAGAGGAAACTAAATGTTCCTGAACAGAAACATAGACACTGTGCAAAATGCATATTACATAGTGTATTATTATTGTTGTTGTTGATGATGATGTTGTTGTTATTATTATTATTATCTCTTTTATTCATTGAACATGAAACTCAGTCAACTGGACATTTAGAAATGTGTCACAAATACCATTGACTGGTGCTAATGGTTGATACGGGTTGCTGCCAGCGTCCTAGGTATCAACCAAGATGTATGATGTTCCAAGTAGCGCAGTTTTTTGCAGTTCCGCTGGTGTTATTGCAGGAAGCTGCAATTTCTTGATGTGTTTTGTAAAATTCTTGGACATGGTACCAAGTGCCCCGATGACAGTGGGTATCACTGTCACATGTTTCATCCATAGCCGTGTAGTTTCGATGACCGGGTCGCGATATTTCATGATTTTTTTCCAGTTCTTTTTCTTCAACTCTGGCATCTCCTGGTACAGCGATATCAATAAACTGTACGCTTTGGTCCTCGTGATATCTGGCGTGTTATGTTCCAAATGACTATCCGTCTGTATTCGAAAGTCCCCACAAGATCTTCACCTCCTCATTTTTGATAACTTTTTCCACTTTGTGCTCCCATGACTTTTCGGATACAGGTGTGTCGTATTTTTTACATAATGACCAGTGGATTAATTTAGCATCTCGATCAGGTCTAGCTTTGTAATTAGTTTGCGTGATTTTGCTGCACTCACATATTAAGTGTAAAACAGTTTCAACTTTTTTGTTGCAAAGTCGGAAGTTTGGATTGTCAGTGGATTTTTGTATCTTTGCTTTCATGGCATTAGTTTGTATTATTTGTATAATTATTTGTATAATTATTTGTATAATTATTTGTAT
>WNWU01000063.1:6193722-6205032 GCA_012654045.1 Ptyas mucosa | reverse complement strand
GCCAAGACACTTCCAATTTTACGCGGGAGAAAACCCGAATAACCAAAGACCTATATATATAAATATAAATATATTTTAATAAAGACATTGTGAGATGATGAAACAATATTTTCATAATTAAAAAGATATTTTGAACAGTGTAGCAGCAGAAGGCTTAAGGATAATTTTGGTGAAGAAGAAGAGCCCTATTCTAGCTTCTACAATTCAGTCCCAACATAGAATTTTCTGATGATGTTCTTGGTGCTCTTTGAGCTTGGTTGCACCGACAACGTTACCTAATTTGGGTAACAAATTGTCTGCAAGAAAACAACCAAGCTCAGAGAGCACTAAGGACCCCTCATTTGAGCCCTGAGCTACAAATTTGTTGGAACAGCATTTTGCTTCAGATGGCCTTTCATTGATGTTTCCATTGAAAACATTTTACTCAACCTATTGAGAAACAAACAAGTTGAAATTCATTTGAGTTTTTAAAAAAATCACTCAATTTGCAGCACCTGATGTTGCTGAGAATGTAAATTAGGCACTCAACCAAAGAGCCTTGGATAGTACAGTGGTCTAAAGCACCCTATTATTAACATCAGCTGCCTGAAATTATTGCAGGTTCGAATCTCACTAAGGCTCAAGGTTGACTCAGCCTTGCATCCTTTCTAAGGTAGGTAAATTGAGGACCCAGTTTGCGGGGGCAATAAGCTGACTTTGTATAAATATACAAAAGTATGAAGGCTATTGCTTAGCGCATTGTAAGCCGCCCTGAGTCTCCGGAGAAGGGCGGCATATAAATCAAATTAAAAAAAAAAAAAGCACAGTCCATAATTTAATCTTTTTCTTTTCCCCACTGGGTTGGATCCAGCCCATTAGTTCTCCAGGCCTTCCTAGACTGTTTTTAGCCTGGCTGTAGTTTCCTCACTGCTACGTAACTTTTAGCCCTCCCTGAATCCTGAAATGGATTTACTAATTTCCCTCCTTATTTTGAGCCTCACATTGTGAGTAGAGCAAAGCTGAATTGTCTTAGAAAAGCTCAACAAAAACGAGCTTCTCAAAGCTTTAGCTTACTTCAGATGGTCTGTCCAGCACTTCATCCATTAAGATTGTATGATCCTCAGCTGATGAAGCTGTGAAGGAGACCCATGTGAGAATGATTTCAATGATTAATTGCCAAAATTCTGTAGATGTCTTAATCTACTGTATATTCTGTTCCATGTACTGGAAAAATAACAGCCGTTTATGTTAAAACGAATAAAAAGATGAGTGGGAAAATTTGATCGCCAAATGGGACACCAGATATAGAATTTATTTCATTGATTGATTGATTGATTCATTGATTCATTCATTCATTCATTTCCTTTACCAAAGTACAGTACAAATCAGAGAGACAATATAATTATCTGATACATATAAAAGCAAACCAGACCAATTAATTATAGATTTACAACTCAAGTGTCACATGTATTTCAGCCAGAGCTCCATGATATGGCCTTTCGGTGGTCATTTAGCCATGGCGGTACCGTGGTTAGAATGCAGTACTGCAGCTAATTCTGCTGACTGCAAGCTGCCGGCAGTTCGGCAGTTCGAATCTCACCAGGCTCAAGGTTGACACAAGCTTCCATCCTTCTGAGGTGGGTAAAATGAGGACCCAAATTGTTGGGGGCCATAGGCTGACTCTGTAAACTGGTTAGAGAGGGCTGTAAAGCACTGTGAAGCGGTATATAAGTCTAAGTGCTATTGCTATTGCTATTTAGAAAGCAAAGGAGCTGTGCAACCAATATTTACTAAACCAAGCAATGGCAGTACTTTCCAATGATAGCGTAGTTGGACTATCTCAGACTTGAGACTACTTTCAATCAAGGTATTGCAAGTATTATCACAAACTGGAACTCTTACTCCTGATCTTGAGAAAGATTTTGACCTCAGTGAAATCGATTGGATTGGCTTCAAGGGGGACTAGTGGTGTTTTAAACCTACCTTTCTTTGGTAAAAGGTACTGTGTTTTCCTGAAAATAAGACCGGATCTTATATTAATTTTTGCTCCAAAAGATGCATTAGGGCTTATTTTCTGGTTAGATTTTATTTGGGGGGAAATACAGTATGAAATGCACCCACTCTATTGCACCCAATAGAGCTGAGGTGGCGCAGTGGTTAGAGTGCTATACTGCAGCTACTTCAACTGACTGCTAGTTCAGCAGATCAGCGGATCAAATCTCACCGGCTCAAGGTTGACTCAGCCTTCCATCCTTCCGAGGTGGGCAAAATGAGGACCCAGATTGTTGGGGGCAATAGGCTATTTAGTATACTGTCGATTGTTGTAAGCCGCCCAGAGTCCGCGGAGAGTGGGCGGCATAGAAATATGATTAATAATAAAATAAAATAAATAAATCTGGCTGACAATCTTAACTGGGGCTTATTTTGGGGGTAGGTACTATGAGCATCCTGAAAAATCATGCAAGGACTTATTTTCCGGTTGGGTCTTATTTTCAGGAAAACAGGATAGGAGTAAATTGGTTTGTTAGTTTGCTTGCAAAAATTACCTGCCACCTCAATCCAAACAGAATCAAAGTGATTTCTTGGAGAACTAAAGTAAGAAATTATTCTTTCTACTAGATCTTTTGTTGGGCCACTTGGACACACCAAGCTCTCCATCATCAGCAGAGATGTTTGTTTTCAAAGGAAGAAGTTACACATAATAAATATTTAACTTCCGCATTTTAATTTAATTTAATTCAATTTTAAAGATTAATTTGTTTATTGACGGTTCAGTATTCAAGCTCTGGAGGTTAAATCATGATGTAAATTAAATATGCATTGGCAGTTCTATTAAATAGATTATTTCATTCATCCCACGAATAAAGCCACACCACTCGCTACTTTTTCAAGTAATTTACTATCTAAGAGCAAGTAATTTTTTCTGTTTTTCTGATTAAAGTCACTATTGCCACTTTGTCACCTAACAAAGCATTAAAAAAAATCAGTGATAATAATGTCTTCAGTTACTGTTCATAATTGATTTTTTAAAACACAGACATTCACTGAAGTTTTTATTTTTTGCCAGACTGAGGTTGGTGTGGCATATAGATATATCACTATCTCTCTCTCTCTCTCTCTCTCTCTCTCTCTCTCTCTCTCTCTCTCTATCTATCTATCTATCATCTATCAGATTTAACAAGAATAGTAGAGACTGATACAAACTAAATTAGAACAGAAAAAAATGAAACAAAGTGAATAACAGAAAAAACTGAAATTGCAATAAGAAAAAGAATGGAAAAAAGAAGAAAAAGAGAGAGAAAGATAGAACAATGTAAAGAAGTAGCTTCTGAAACCAGGCATAATAATGTAAGAGGCTGTTTTAATTCTTTTATCTTCATAATCTTCAACCCAGTAACTGGTAAATGCCACTATGACATAGAACTTAGAATAATAGGATTGCCATCATCCTCAAGACATCATTACATCAATGCAACTTATTTCCTAATTTTCCTGAGTTACATCTGTGTATTCATGTCTAGTGTGTGGTGATACACTAGATCTCACAATGCCTCTGTCATCACTTCTTCATATCCTATCATAGATTCCCAAGAAGTCCACATATTATAAAAGGTAAATTGCACTTCTGTCTTCAGCTTAATCCAAACATCCCCAACAAATTGATTGATCATAAATTAACTCAAATTGTTTATATAAAGTTCTTGAAATACCACTAAGCTTTTTAAAAGATATGTTTCTTACTGTGGCACGTTATTACCAAAAGATTGAAAGTAGATGATGAATTGTACATATCTGATCCTACATCTGTACCTTTTTAAGACTGTAAAAAGGAAGATGTAAACATGAAGAAATTCATTGAAATGTGTCATATAAAGATTAAAAAGTTTCAAAGGACGTTGATAATTCCAACTGCGAAAGCAACTTTTAAAAGTTAACGTATATATTAAAAAAAACCCGAGGGGATGTCATCACAGATCAGATTGAAATCTTCTTAGTTCACATATGACCCACAATATTAGAATGTGTCTTTAAAGACACTTAGAAAACTGAAGGTGGTTTTCCAAGAGGCAACTGGACTTTCTGGTTTTTCTTTGAAGACGTTTCACTTCTCATCCAAGAAGCTTTTTTTTAAGCTCTGACTGGATCGTGGGGAAATGGTCTGAAAGGAATATAAATCCTTTGTTCCCCACCATCCAGTTAGAGTCAAAGAAGCTTCTTGGATGAAAAGTGAAACGTCTTCCAAGAAAAACCAGAAAGTCCAGATGCCTCCTGAAAAAGCACCTTTGGGACAACCATGCCCTAGATGACTGAGGATCTCCATAGACATTTAAAAAACACTCCTTTCTCTTTGCCTATCAATTGCACCATTTTCTCTTTGCAATATTTGATTTGTTTACTACACAATGAGCTACACGGAAGTTTTAATGTGTTTGTTCCCCTTTCTGAGATATATAGAATATTGTTCTATTTGGGTGAGGTGAAATTCATCTTGAAAAGCAGACATTTCTTTTTGAGTACCTCCTGGAAAACCTTTAGTGATTTGGGGGCCATGATTAACTCCTTATTTATTTTATTTTTTAATTTATTTATTTTTATTTATTTAGTTTGTCAAACATGTACAAGATAACAGGTATAAGTATAAACATGTACATGCACACAGGAATGATTACAAATAAAGGGGAACAGTAGGACAGGGACGGTAGGCATGCTGGTGCGTTCATGCAAGCTCCCTTTAAACTTAGGAATGGGGTGAGGTCCACGGTAGACAGTTTAAGGTTGAAGCTGTGAGGGTTTGAGGATGTAACAACGGAGTCAGGTAGAGCATTCCAGGTGTTGACCACTCTACAGTACTGGAACAGTAGTTCCAGGTTGTCCAAGTCCAACATTTCAAGCCTGGTGGCATAAGGGATTCTATTGTGAGCAGAGGAGTGGAGGACTCTTCTCGTGAAATACCTCTGGACCCGCTCAATTGTATTAATGTCCGATATACAGTGTGGATTCCAGGCAGACGAGCTGTATTCAAGAATTGGTCTGGCAAAGGTTTTGTATGCCCTAGTTAGCAGTACCATGTTACCAGAGAAGAAGCTTCGCAAAATTAGGTTAACAACTCTTAATGCCTTTTCGACAATGCTGTTACAGTGGGCTCTGGGGAATGGAGAAAAGATGGAGAGAGAAAAGGTTGAGGTATTTTGTGCACCTGACTGAAAGTGAAAGTTTACCGTTGGGGTGGGAAAGTTTTTAGCACACCTGTTTTACATCGTATGTGGCAATGGGGCAGATTTAAGGCGAGCATAGGTGGTTGCCTGAGATGAAAGTTTTAGCTAGTTTTCAAGCTGCTTGAATGACAGGTTGCTGGTGTAGTGATGTTCTATGCTGGTGATCTATGATTCTTGTATTACCAGCTTTTAATTGTTGTGCCTCCAAAACCTGGGAGCACTATCTGAAGTGGTTTGTGGAACTCCAAACATTGGTTTAGGAACGCGCTTTAAAAGAAATCTCCATGCCCATGAATTCTTTAGAAATATCACAGTGCCTTATTTTTCAAGTAGGTTAATATTTCAGTCTTTGCACTACACATGTCTTTTTTTTTCCCCTTCTTCTCCTTGGCTATAGATTCACATGATTTGCAGCTCAAATAACTATGGACTGAACTGAATTATTATTTGATCTTGAACGCAACTTTCTTCCCCTTAAAGATATTCTAATTAGGAAACGCTAAAAGTAGCTGAATGCCTTTTTGTCTTTTTTTTTTTTCCCCTTCCTTTTTTCCATTAGTCACTCATTCTCCTTCACTCATTTCTTTTGTTCCTTTCCATCTCCTTCGGCTGGGGGAGGACTGGAATAAGTAACAACCCGGCCGGCTTTTGAAATGGAAAAATGGTTTCAAATCATTGGCAAAGCTTAATGACTTTTGACTGCTGAGATATGTTAATTTAAGGCAGACCAAATGTTCTTCAGCTGCAAAAATTTGGTAGTGTTCATTGGGAACTGGTAAGATTTATGAGGGCCCAGTGGCAAAGATTGTGTTCATGCTGTACATTACAATTCTTTCACGTATTAGCTGATAAAAGGCAGTGTGGAAATTTGAGAGGAGAAGCTAAAAAAGAACAAGGAAGGGGAAAAAAAAATAACGAAAAGGTTTGCAGGATCTAAAATGTTCCTTGAAGGAATACGGGACTCGGTTCTGTTTCCTTCCCCTTTATCAACATCCCTAAACATCAGAGTAAATGTTATTTTATATATGTGTAATTTACAATTAACAGGGAAAAAAGAGGGTTAAAGAAACCGGTCACTCAGTTTTTTTTAAAAAAAAATAATAAATTGCCTACAAACTTTTACAAACCAAGACTAATCAGTGGTTTCTCTCTTCGGTGATCTGGATGAACTTCTGAAGTTTGGCTGCAATCATGTAGGTGTCCATATGTTGTCACCTTGCAGAGCAACTCCAAAGAAATAGCATTGCACAAATGCTGGCATGACTTTCTGAACTCTGAATGGTCCCTCTGCATTCCTGTGTGATTAAAAACGGGATCTAATCAGCCTCTTGGGAGAAAATGCTCTTTGCCCTTGAGATAATCAGGTTTATAAGTAGAGAGTTTGGTGCAAATCATTAATGAAAGCAGGTTTAAGGAATCCAGACCCTGCAAATTTATTTTCAGAGTATGAATCTGCACTATATAGATGCAACATCCCTTACAAATAATGCAGCCTATGTCATTTTGCAGTCTTTGCATATTATATTCTTTTATAAAAATATAGCGACAGTTTATTTGCACCTTTAATCTGGGAAAGAATGTTTGTGTGATAGATTGATCATAATTAGGTTAAAACTGTAGACAAATCACTCTCTTCCCCTCAGTCCAAGAGCAACGGCTGTTTAGTAGTGTTGAAAGTAACAGTAACAGAGTTGGAAGGGACTTTGGAAGTCATCTAGTCCAACACCCTGCTCACGCAGGAGACCTGTACTAGGGATTTGAACCGCCGAACTGCCGACCTTTCTGATTGACAAGCTCAGTGTCCTAGCCACTGAGCCACCTAGTCAGGCTAAGTGTTGAATTAGAGCAAGAGACCCAAGTTCTAGACCCAACCTAGGTTCCAGGGTAATTGCTCTTGGGAGAATGGACTACACTGGAAGAGAGTCACATGTTGATGATTACCTATAAAGCCCTACATGGCTTAGGCCCGGGATATCTGGCGGATCACCTGCAGCCAGCAATAGCTCCACATCGCCCGGTGCGCTCACACAGAGAGGGCCTACTTGGGGTCCCGTCGGCCAAGCAATGTCAGCTGATGGTCCCTAGAGAGTGAACCTTCTCTGTAGGCACACCTACCCTCTGGAATCAGCTCCCCTTGGAGCTCTGGGTGGCCCCCGACCTTCGCTCTTTCCGCCGTGACCTTAAAACATGATTGTTTTGCTGACCTGGACTGAAGGAGTTTTAATGGGAATTTTAGATTCTTTTATTGTTTGGATTTTAATTTGGGCTTGTTGTTGCTTATTGCTGTGAGCCGCCCTGAGTCCTTGTGGAGAAAGGGTGGCTTATAAGTCCGATAAATAAATAAATAAATGTTAACTATCTTGGGTTTTCAGGGGGGAAAAAAGTGTGATAACATAATGAAATGTGTGGGTGACCTTGGTTGGGGAGGAAGGAAAGAGATGCTGCCTAGAGCAGGGGTCCCCAATCCCCAATCCACGGCATGGCAGAAACCAGGCCACGCAAACAAAGCGAAGCCCCATCCACGGGATGCAGGCAGAATATGAAACCACGCCCCCTTCGGTCCATGAAAAAGAACTCTCTCCACAGAACCGGTTCCTGATACCCAAAAATGTTGGATGACCTAGAGCAGTGATGGCTAACCTTTTTGCCATCGCGTGCCAAAAGGGGGGGCGCGCGCATGCGCATGCCCGCACCCATAATTCAATGCCCACCGCCCTCTCCCCATGCATGTATGACTTTCTTCCTGCTTTTGGCACGTGATGGCCCGGTAGGCTTGGTAGGCCCATTTTTTGCTCTCCCCAGGCACCAGAGGCTTTCTAGGAGCCCGGGGAGGGTGAAAACGGCCTTCCTCACCCCCGGAGGCCCTACGGAGGCCAGAAAGAGCCTACTTCCTGACTTCTAGTGGGCCTGGAAGGCCCGAAAATCAGCTGGCTGGCATGTGCTGGAGCTGAGCTAGGGCAACACTCATGTGCCCACATATATGGCTCCGCGTGCCACCTCTGGCACGCGTGCCATAGGTTCACCATCACGGACCTAGAGGATGATCAAAGAGTCCACAGCCATTTAACACTGAGAAAAAGAAACCTAAGAAGGATCAACCCTAACGGATTAGGCAGTTAAAAAATGTACATAAATCACTAGCATAAGTTAATAGTAATTAAAGCAAATAATAAAAATAGATATATGAATAAGATCAAACAAACAAGAGTCAAAACACAAATAAGAACATACATTACTGTTGTGATATAGTTGACAAAATGTATATTTGAACTCTTTGTTTTCATGTTTGGTTTGTATGTTTTATTATCACTAGTTTTGTTTTGTGTGTACTTTTAAACAAATAAAAATTTATTTATAAAAAAAATAAATAAAGAAAGAAAGAAAGAAAACTTATTTTGAAACTATCACACTGCCAATAACATATTTATTCTAAAATGTTGCCAAGACAATAATCTTTCACTCTATATTTGTACATTTGACTACCTAGAATATATATTTATAAATATATATTATAAATTAAAAAAAAATGTGTACCTTCAGACTTGAAAGTTTAATACAAGTCCTTCTGGGTAAATCATACAGGAAACACAACTAGATGAGCTAGTTCTACTTTTTTTTTGTAAGGCAACATTAAAAGAACCTTGAAAGTCTGAAGGTACAAACATCCCACTTTTAATCAAAGCAGCTCCTTTCTAAGTCTCTTCCTCTGACCGCTAAGCCGTTTGGGGCTCCTGCTTCTCTTGTTTGTTCGTTTCCTAAGCAGCATCTCTTCCTTTGATTTTCCCCAAGGCATCCACACATTCCATTATCTATATAAATAAAAAATGTAAATGTTCATTTGTTCAAAATCGTAAATCTCCGAAAGTTCCTCACCGATTGCTCTGAAATTTTGACACAACGTTGCATTCGAATACCTATACCTATATTATGTAGATGTCACACCTGTAACAGGTAAAAACATGATTTTTTTGAAAAACAGTGCCATCTGTTGGACAACGCCAAACCCACAAGCAAAATGGTGGGAAATGTCAACCGCCGCGAAGCGTCCTCCTGACTAACGGAGTATGCCGTACCTTTGGCAGGGACCCTGATGCCGCCTGTGGTGCGGAGAGCTGCGAAGGTGAAGGTGGTTATACTGGCAAGCTGGGAACCCAGCTCTTACACCCGTGGCAAACTGGGACGGAGCCAAAGTAGGCATGACCTGAGCTACAGAGGGAAATTATTGGCACTCGGTCAAACAATATTGTATACCCATAAGACTAGGCCACAGCAACGCGTGGCCGGGTACAGCTAGTAGCTAATAAATACAATAAGTAGTCCTAATGGTAGTCCTAGTAGTATTGGTAATAGTGGTCCTAGTGAGTCCTAGTGGACAATCACTTAAATATGAGCCAGCAATGTGCGGCGGCAGCCAAAAAAGCTAATACAAAAAGAATAGTAATAGTACAAAAATATTACTTTTTTAGTAATATTTACTAAAAAAAGCCTTAGTAAGACCACACTTGGAATACTGCATCCAGCTTTGGTCATCACATTACAAAAAAAAAAGATGTTGAGACTTTGGAAAAAGTGCAGAGAAGAGCAATTAGTATGATTAAAGACCTGAAGATTAAAATTTATGCAGGAACTAGATATGTCTAGTCTAGAGAAAAGAAGGATTAGGGGTGACATGATAGCAGTATTCCAGAATTTCAGGGGCTGCTCCAAAGAAGAGGGGGTCATCTTAGTTTCCAAAGCACCAGAAAGCAAGACACGAAACAATGGATGGAAACTAATCAAGGAGAGAAGCAACCTAGAATTAAGAAGAAACTTCCTAACAGTGAGAACAATTAGCCAGTAGAACAGCTTGTCTTCAGAAGTTGTGGGTGCTTCATCACTTGAGGTTTTTAAGAAGAGCCTGGACAGTCATTTGTCTGAAATTGTATACAGTCACCTGCTTGAGCAAGGGGTTGGACTAGATGACCTCCAAGGTCCCTTCCAGCTCAATTCTGATTCTGATTCCTTATTGGAAAATTGTGGCTTTAAAATACTCTTTTCTGCTTTTTAAATCATGTTCAGGTTTGGGATATGGGTAGGCGCCTTTGACCTGTTCTAAATATGACCAGCATATATCTCTAACTACCTGTTCCCATGAAACACACTGACACTTGTTTCTGACTGCATCCGAATGCTATCTTTTGGGAATACTTTTCCCAGTATTGTCTTCCTGATGATGCTGTATTCCCCTCATTTAAATGTTAGTGAAGGATGGAATCAATTATTTTTCTGTATCCAATAAACATACCCCTAAACTGCTTGCATTTATAGAATGGTGATTATACAGCCACCCCGAATCGATCATTTTAGAATAAGTTGTCCGTCTTCTTCTACCAGAAGCATCTGGCCAGAGGTGATATTCAGCCAATTCGGACCAGTTCAGATGAACTGGTAGCGGCAACTGCGGGTTGGCCTGCCCCGTCCATCTGCCCCAGTGTAATGCCATCCTATTTAGCCACATTTTCGAGGCCGGGTGCATACACGGTAGGCCGGGGCATGCGGGGAAGTCGCACACACATAGCAAGCATGCTCGCACACAGTGAACCGGCGGTAAGAATATTTGAAACCCACTGCTGCATCTGGAATGGTGTGATTTTCTTTGCCGATCCTTCGTAATGTGCAGTTCTCTTCCTGTTACTTAAACCAAGTTTTTCCTAAGCTTGCAAGCCAAGAAGTATTGGGTTTGTGTCAGTGGTGGGTTCCTCCCGGTTCGGCCCGGTTCTCCCAAGCCGGTAGCGGTGACGATATGACGTCACTGAACCGGTTCTGCCCCCCGCACCCCCCCGCACCCCTGCACCCACCCACCCACCCACCGGGTTATTCTTACCTTTTATTTGGCCCCACCCCCAATCTATTGCTGCCTCCTGAGTCCCAGCTGATGGCTAGAGGGAAAAAAAACTGTTAAAACTCTTGCCGCGGGGCTTCAAAGGGCCGCCCTACAGCTGATTAGTGTTAAAAGAAAACAAATGAGTAGACCAGTGCCTGCAAAAATACATGAGTAGATCAGTGCCTGCAAAAATACATGAGTAGATCAGTGCCTGCAAAAATAAATGGGTAGACCAGTGCCTGCAAAAATACA
>WNWU01000063.1:6172830-6193712 GCA_012654045.1 Ptyas mucosa | reverse complement strand
GTGCCTGCAAAAATAAATGGGTAGACCAGTGCCTGCAAAAATACATGGGTAGATCAGTGCCTGCAAAAAATAAATGGGTTAGATCGGTACAGTTCTGCAAGCAGTTAAAAGCCTGGTAGACCAGTACCTCTGCTAAATCCTAAATAATTGTCACATGACCATCAAGCCACGCCCACAAAATAAGCCACACCCACAGAACCGGTAGTAAAGAAAAATTAGAACCCACCCCTGGTTTGTGTGTATGTGATAAGTTGTATGAATAACTAGGTCTGTCCTAATTGATACAAAGTAGTTAGCTTTATATAAAATGCTGAAGTTAGCTTCTCGTACTATCAAGCTTACCAACTCCTTTATTTTTTTTTTACACACACAACTTTGCAAAGAAAAAAAAAAGAAAAAAAGTCTTATCGGTCCTGCCATCAGTTCATTAGGGAATCAAAATGAGGATGACAGTGTTTTTCTAAAGATTACTTTTTCCTTTCACCCACAGGCTCCGTGGAAGGCCGTAAATAGTCCATTTTTGTTAATGAAGCTTCACTTATACAGCTGGGTTTGTTTAATATTTTACGAGTGTTACTTTGTTTTGCTCTCAACGATCTCAGGCAGTTAAGGATTTATGAATCGTGTTTTTCTCAGCCCATCTGCGGTTTCCTATCTTCTCTGGCCTTGAGAATATGTTTAAATTTATTAAAGCGAAGCGAAGGCTCATTATTTCAAAGAACAGCCAAAGTGACACAGGGAATTGGTTATTAATGGAAAGGAGCTGCCATGGGGCGATTGAAATTTAATGATATCCTACAAGAAAAAAATGAGGGTGTCACTTTCCAAAAAGTCATGCTAAATGCCAGCCTTTTTAAGGTCCTGCCGCTAATTTTATGCCTGCGCACAGTAATGTTTTCAAAAGCGTTTAGGAAACACGGACCAGTGGCTGTACTGATTATCCTTTTCACCTTCTCGCCTGCTCCAAATGGGTTTGTGCAGTGAGCGATTTAATCTCTAAATATAGGGAACGTTAAAAAAAAAAAGGAGAAAAAAATAACATTGCTGTTTTTCACAAGCTAAGGGCCTTTTGCAATCCTCCAGAGATGGACTTGCAAATATGCGATCTCCATATGCTCACAGCGAGCTCTGAAACTGGCTCGTCTCCCAAAAAGGCAAAACAGAAAACTTCGCCCCTCCTTTTCTTCTCCATCCAAGAGACATTTCAGACGAGTAGACAAAGTAAGATTTATCTGCACAGAAGGCACCGCGAGGGTCTTAGAAGGTTTGAAAAGTTTTCAGATTCTTGCACCCTTGTTTTTTTTACTAGTGGGTTGTTGTTAGTTGCGAAGTTGTGTCCGACCCATCGCAACCCCATAGACAACATTCCTCCAGGCCTTCCTGTCCTCTACCATCCCCTGGAGTCCATTTAATCTCACACCGTAACTCCATCCAGACACCTCGTTCTCTGTCGTCCCCTTCTTCTTTTGCCCTCAATCGTTCCCAGCATTAGGCTCTTCTCCAGTGAGTCCTTCCTTCTCATTAGGTGGCCAAAGTATTTGAGTTTCCTCTTCAGGATCTGGCCTTCTAAAGAGCAGTCAGGGTTGATCTCCTCTAGGACTGATCGGTTTGATCGTCTTGCAGTCCAAGGGACTCTCAGGAGTCTTCTCCAGCACCAGAGTTTAAAGGGTACTCTGTCTAAATTACATTTTTAGCACAAATCTTTCTACACTGTCTTATTTTCCCAGTACAGAAGGAAGGAACCTATCTTACTATATTTTTTGGACCACAGATAATCAAGGATTCATCTTCAAATTGGAAAGAAATACCAAAAACCTGAATATAATGAATTTCAGGAACAAATACTCCTTTGGACTGATTTGACTTGGACACAAACAACTTTAGGGGTGTCGAAATAAATAAATCTGAAAGCCCTTTAATTTTATGAAAACCGAACCTGTTTTAAGTCATGAGTTCTCTGTCTGCTTTAGTTGTGAAATAGTGTCATGAAAATGGCATTATTGTTATTTTTTTTCATATAAAAGACCTGAAAAAAATAGTCCTCAGTCTCTCAACTTAAGGTGTCAGATAATGAGGGAAGTGACAGCACTGCCAATGGAAAATTAAAGACAGATATATAAAAAAGACAAAAATATACCTTAAGTAAGCATACCAAAAAAAAAAAACCCCTGTTATTAAAAGTGAGAGACTTGGTTTTCTTTTGTTTATCATTACACTAGTTGTATCTTTGAACTTAAAAAATGATATTTATGGATTGGATGTGCACGTGTGTTTCCATAGGTATAACAGTCTGACTGCTGCATCATATATTATTCCTCTACAAATCTTAGAATTTTAAGCTGGCCAAGGTTCACCAATTAATTCTGTGATTGGCTTATGTTTTTCAGCTAATTTGTGTGTGTGTAAAGTTGAGCCATTTTAGATAGAGAGGGGCAACCAGCGTGTTGAGAGATTGAGCAGACACCATGTGTGAACAATGAGAGGTGGACAATTTTGTGTGTGTCAGTTTATACCTCTAGCGGTGAGTTTCAGATAATGTTACTACCGGTTCGCGAACGCACATGCACTTTGCTTGTGTAGGTGCTTTCTGTGCATGCGCGCAGCCTCAAAAACGTGCCTAAATAGGATGGCATAGAGCTGGGGCAGGTGGGCGGTCCCACCCACGATTTCCGCTACCGATTCAGACAAACCGGTCTGAACCCGCTGAATACTACCTCTGTATAGATCCATACTGTTCCATTCAACCCCATCTTACTCCTTAGATAAGTTTCAGCCTGGGGTCAGCCAGAGGTGGATTTCAGCCGGTTCTCACCAGTTCTGGAGAACCGGTAGCAGAAATTTTGAGTAGTTCAGAGAACCGGTAAATACCACCTCTGACTGGCCCCGCCCCAATCTATTCTCTGCCTCCTGAGTCCCAGTTGATCAAGAGGAAATGGGTTTTTTTTCAGTAACCTTCCCCTGGAGTAGGGAAGGAATGGAGATTTTACAGTATCCTTCACCTGGAATGGGGAGGGACTGGGGATTTTTCAGTATGCTTCCCCTGGAGTGGGGTGGGAATGGAAATTTTACAGCATCCTTCCCCTGCCACACCCACCAAGCCACACCCACCAAGCCATGCCACACCCACCACAGAACCAGTAGTAAAAAATATTGAATCCCATCACTGCCTGGGTCAAAGAGGTGCAGGAGAGTTCCCCGGACAGAGTAAACATTTCACCTGGAAAAAGAGAGACGTTAACTTTTTATATTTATTTCATGTTAAACTGATCTTTGAAATAGAGAGCTTAGTCTTCCATGTAACATATTAACAAGCCAGAAGGCATGTGTCCTATAACCCTCCCTTAAACACCAAGTTGGAGATGAAACATTTTGGAAATACAAAATTAAAGCGTCAAATTTTATTTCAGGGTGTTTGAATGAAGGATTTGCAACTGGACCCAGGGCTGAATTTGGGGATATACTCCAAAACTTAATTAAAAAGCCCATTTTGATTTGATTTACAATTTAAGTTTGCTTATGTGAGGTTGATGTAATTACAGTCAAGCCATAAATTTAATAGTTTCTTTTGATGTTCAAAGTAACAATGTAGCCTCAATTTTGGAGGTTCACCAACGGTTGACCTCTAGGTGTTGGGAGTCCTCCCATGCCTTGGAGCTCAGGTTGTGCTAGTTGTGTGTATTTATCAATGCATTCTTATTAAAAGGCCATTTAAACACATCTAATGGTATTCAGGAGCTCATTAAAAGGAACATGTCTGAAAATAAAGGCCAGGGAGAACGGCTCCCTATTTTCCAAGGGACACTTTTGAACAAAGTAAGCCAAATCCTGTCCCTGCAGATCCTGAGATCAGATCCTGACATCTGTATCAGTTACAGACAACAAATACTCAAGATTCCTTAAAAAAAACAAGAACAAGAATATGGAAATGTTGGCTGACATCCCATTATTGTGATATAGAATAGATAGATAGAATTCTTTATTGGCCAAGTGTGATTGGACAGACAAGGAATTGGTCTTGGTGCATATGCTCTCAGTGTACATAAAAGAAAAGATACATTCGTCAAGAATCATAAGGTACAACACTTAATGATAGTCATAGGGAAACAGTCACTATAAATCGTAAGGATACAAGCAACAAAGTTACAGTCATACAGTCATAAGTGGGAGGATATGGGTGATAGGAACGATGAGAAGATTAATAGTAATGCAGACTTAGTGAATAGTTAGACAGTGTTGAGGGAATTATTTGTTTAGCAGAGTGATGGCATTCAGGGGAAAACTGTCCTTGGGTCTAGTCGTTCTGGTGTGCAGTGCTCTATAGCATCGTTCTGGGGGTAGGAATTGAAACAGTTTATGTCCAGGATGCGAGGGGTCTGGAAATATTTTCACAGCCCTCTTTTTGACTCGTTCAGTAGTCAGGTCCTCAATGGAAGGCAGGTTGGTAGCAATTGTTTTTTCTGCAGTTCTAATTATCCTCTGAAGTCTCTGTCTGTCTTGTTGGGAAATGTTATTGATTCTTCATTTCCCCCCCAAATATTGTTAACATTAATCACGAACCCTGGAAAAACACTCATTTGAGTTTTCCAGCATGAATATTAATATATTATTAACTTTAATGATATTTGCATAGATGAGAAAGAAAGGAGGGGGAGGGGCGAGGTATCTCTCTCTCATCTCTGTCGGGTTTTTTTCTCCCTATAGAAACCATAAACGTATCATCCGATAACCTTTCTAAGGAAGACATAAACATTCAGTTACATATATTTTGATTTTTCCATGACAGTTTATTGGAGGCAGAGCCATGACAGATTTCTTCATTGTCTTTTTTGCCAAAATTTGTCCTTTAAGTCATTTCTGTTGACTCCCCCCTTTTAGCTGCTCACCTCACAATGAGAGAGGAGACAATTAATGGGTCGGTGATTTATCACTGCCAAAACCTGTCAAGGACTTCTTATGTAGCCGGAGAAAAAGCCATTTCACATTATGGCATTTCATTTCGAATGCATT
This sequence comes from Ptyas mucosa, assembly GCA_012654045.1. NCBI lineage: Eukaryota > Metazoa > Chordata > Lepidosauria > Squamata > Colubridae > Ptyas > Ptyas mucosa. Next base: position 6,188,705 of record WNWU01000063.1, on the reverse strand, counting down.
GTATTTACAGCTCACAGTTTTATTTTCAGAGCCTATTATCAGGTGAAACAGTTGCATCTGAAATGTTGTTTGTGACATAGGTGACCTGTTAGGATTTGATAAGTATTTACGCCAGAGCACCAAGAGGCTCACACATCTGCTGTTGGCAGAAGCAATGGAAAAAAAAAATAAACCTGGAAATGAGGCGTTTGATTTTTCTGGTTCCTACACTCGAGCATCTGTTGCCGTAATTAAGTGGCATTCAGTAATTGCGAGGCAGTCGTGAAATAAACATATGCATTCCTGCCAGGTTTTAGGATTTGGTGTCCTTACTCTAGGAGAGACAGACAAAGTGACTTCGGCAAGGAACAAAGGGGGACCGTGACAAAAGTTGCACAATTAACTTGCTGAGGGCAGAAAAGAAGATCCAAGAAGAAAGGCAAAGAAAGCAAAGGGAAGGTCTACTTAGACTGTTGGCCACAACCTATATTAGTGATTGCTAACTTTTTCTGGACCGAGTGCCCAAAGCGCGTGCACACACCCAAACCCTGGTGAGCCTGGTGGCGCAGTGGACTACGTGCTGTTAAAAGTAGCACTTAAGTTTCCAGCTGCCTGCAATTACTGCAAGTTCAAATCCCACCAGGCTCAAGGTTGACTCAGCCTTCCATCCTTTCTAAGGTAGGTAAAATGAGGACCCAGATTGTGGGGGCAATAAGATGACTTTGTATAAATATACAAAAAGTACATATACATATATAAAAAGTATGAAGACTATTGCTTAACGCATTGTAAGCCGCCCTGAGTCTCCGGAGAAGGGCGGCCTATAAATCAAATTTTAAAAAAACTGAAAAAAACCCAAAATGCAATGTGCGCATCCTCCACATGTGCACGTGCCCCCCGCATGTGCCCCACCTGCGTGCATGCACGTGTGGCCCTCTGCAAGTGTCCCCATGCATGTGTGTTGCCCCCCCTCATGCCCTGTGCCCCCATGCATGCACCCTCCCACACATGCCCCACCTCCTGCGTAGCCCTCCGCATGTGTCCCCATGCATGTGTGTTGCCCCCCTCATGTGCCCTGCGCCCCCCCATGCATGTACTCTCCTGCACATGCCCGACCCCCTGCATATGCACACAAACTCCCCTGCACAGGCACCCCCCCAACACACACACACAAGCACAGCAGAGACCCGAAGGCCATCTGGCTGGCGGGAGACCCGAAGACCATGCGCAGCAGTGCTGAAATGGGGCGATGGCTCACGTGCCCACAGAGAAGTGGCTGCATGCCACCTCTGGCACGCGTGCCATAAGTTCGCCATCACGGGCCTATATACTCATTCAGGGGACAGCCACCATGAGTATTAAAGCTACATAGGACAAAGCTAAAGGCCAGGGAATACCTTAACCATCACTTTAATTCTTCTTCTCCTGATACTTGGATAATATTTTTTTCATTTTATTGAAAGAAGGGTCATTTCTAGGCACATCCCACTTCTGAGAGGAGGTCTTTTAAGAGGGGCATGTGGGAGGGAGGGAGGGAGCTGCATATCAGGAACCATCCTTTATTTTGGTCACAAAGAACAAGAATATTGAAAAGATGGGTCGACCTCTGATCCCACCGTCGTATGGAATATAGAAGATAATCAGTCATCAAAACGAGAGTTTCTTTTGAGCTAGATAATTGCGGGTCCTCTTGTAAAAAGTGACACAACTGCTGTAGGGAAATTGTGGTGCTTTTCAGCTCTTCCTCCAGTAGTTCATCCTGTAGAATATGCATTCCCATAGATTGCAGGGGTCTGCAACCTTAAATACTCAAAGAGCCACTTGGACCCGTTTCCCACAGAAAAGAAAACACCGGGAGCCACAAAACCCTTCCCGTGCCTGACTGTTTCTTGAGCGGCTACAAAACTAGCATATGTAGTTAAATTAAATGTTCTGTTTTCTTCTGAAACTTTTCTTTTCTTGGATTAATCCATGGTTGGCCAACTGGGGGTTGAAAAGCTCAATAAATCGTGTGCTGGCAGGTGTTGCACAGTGGCAGTGGTGACGCATATTTTGAGTGACAGGGAGCCGCAACAGAGGGTGAAAGAGCCACATGCGGCTCCAGAGCCACAGGTTGCTGACCCCTGCCATAGACATTCTAAGAAGTCTTTTTGCAGGTAGGGTGATACATAGTAAACTGACTTACTCTTGTTTGAAAGAGCTGAAGATCACAACTTGATCTAGGTCTGTCCATTAGTAGCCAGACTCCTTTTTTTTTTGCCGAGTTTTTAAAACTGTAAATGCTTTATATTCCTATCCTCAACTCATTCTAAATGATCTTTCTTTGAACAAGATAGCCATTCTGCAGTGGACTAGAAGACTTACAATACATGTAAATTTTAAATAAAGGAAGAAAAACGTGTATCTTCACCATTACAAGTCATAATGAATATCTGACTCAAAGAAAAAGAAGCGTGTATATATATATATATATATATATTCCAAAAATTGTTATATATATATATATATATATAACTGCAGCTTTTAAACAATGAAGTCATTAAAAAGACAGTTATTTACCCTTGCTTAGGATTCATCCAATATCTAGTTTTTATTTTTATTTTTCATGAAAGAGAATTACCCCAGCACTGTGATTTTAGATGATATTCAGTAGTCCTTTTTATTCGTCTGTGCATATTTTACTAGCTCTGGAAAATAAAATAAAAAGTCAGATACATTCAATATGGTCTTCTATCAAGAAATAGTAAGGTTTTTACTTGATAGAGGGCCATCATGTGACCAGCATGGCAATATGCCAAAGGCACACAGAACACGGTTATCTTCCCGCCAAAATGGTACCTATTAATCTACTTGCATTTGCATGCTTTCAAAACTGCTAGGTGAGCAGGAGCTGGGGAAAGGAACAGAAACTCATCCCATTGTGTGGCACTCAGGTCTTGAACTTGGATTGTCAGTTTTCCAAGCTCAGCATTTTCATTGCCGGCCATCGCATCTCCATTCCCACCACTGGTGGGTTGCTACCAGTTCGCCCCAGATCGGGCAAACCGGTAGCGGCAGGGGCGGGAGGCTCCACTCACCTGCCCGGAAGCTTCTATGCATATGCAGAAGTATTGTGCATGCGCGCAAGCGTGCACGTGCCCATGAGCAAAATGGTAGCAACGGGATTTGAATCCCACTATTGATTCCCACCCCACTCTGGGGCCAGCCAGAGGTGGAATTTGCCGGTTCTCTGAACTACTCAAAATTTCCGCTACTGGTTCTCCAGAATGTGTCAGAACGTGCTGAATTCCACCCTTGGTACAAAGTGAATTTGGACCGTCTTGGAGATTCATGAGTGATTAGCCTCTTCAATAGATTGTTGAACAATCAGACATTACACTCCCTGCCAAATAGCTTTCTTTTCCTTATCTATTTATAGAAAACACCAGGGTGCAGAAAGGGAAAAAAAAGGCACACGAGTTGATTGACTGAGTGCTTTATTTTACATTGACAGAAAATAGCTTAATAAAAATTATCGTATTATCATATTTTGGGAGACTAATTGTGAATATTATTGTTTAAAGTACTCTCATTTTTGGGGGGTCTTTGTTAATTCTGCCATAATTCCAGCTTGTGAGCTTTCCTGATTCTTTCCCAAGAAATGTTCATTTTTTTCAAGCCTTCTTTCCATGGAGTGTGTCTGTTGGGAAACATGACATCACATGCTGCCATTTCGGTGGGCGTTGCTAGTTGGGGGGCATGTGACTGAGTGGGTGTGGCCAACTTGACATCAGTCATTCCCACTCAGTCACATGAACCCCCCACCTAGCCACGCCCACAGGAAAAAGTAGGATTTTTTTTGTAATTTCCACCTATCTACCCCTGCCCTCCCTTCGCCAGTTGCCCCTGTTTCCCCTCCTTTAGAGACCCCGGCCCTATCCCTGCTTCCTTCCCCCACCACTACCTCTTTGTTTGGGCTGCTTACCTTCCACGGCAGCTGGTCCAGAATCTGGAAGGCAAGCTGACCAGAGTTTTCGGCGGCCCCTAGCAGACCGCTGAAAAGTATCAGAGGTCGCAGAAAAAGCTGCTGCCGTCGCTGCCATGTTCTTTGTGCATGCACATCCCATTAGACTTGCAAGGCAATGGGATTCGCATGCGCAAAGAACATGGCAGTGACAAACATGGCAGGCGGGGAGAGCGAGCAGTGACCGGGGGACCGGTTCGGGGGCATGGCCAGCCGGCCATTGCTATTGGTTCGGCGACCTTGGCCAAATGGTTCGTGCGAACTGGTGCAAACCGGCTGAATACCACCTCTGACTGTGACGCCATCATGCAAATGATGTGAGTTGGGGGCTTTTCATCATTGTATTAGGATGTTGTGGCACACATGATATTGTGGTGGTTTCTTAAAGATACTTATGCTTTGAAACTTGGCCTTTTAAATCCAGCTTGCTTGATTTTAGACAAAGTAAAATTCCAATATTTTTTTATTCTTGCAGAGTATGACGTTTTATGACTTACTTCTTTAGGGAACAGCCTAATCACCTCACCAAGCAAGTTATATGCTTAATTTTTGACGTGGATTTTATTTTAAATCAGAGTGTTTATTTCCTGAATTCTTTTCCTGCTGTTTCTTTCTGGGTGAGGAATTCCTAGTCATTATTATTCTGTCCTTCTGTATCCTATGAAGGGTTTTTTGTTCTCTCTCTCTCTCCCTCTCCCTCTCCCTCTCATATTTACATGTGTGTGTTCATCTTTTAACATATTTTCCATCCCACATTTCAATTCTGTGTCAAACAGTTCCTTATAGAGGGGTTTTTTCCCCCCTGATTCAGATACTGGCTATCACGAATATCCTTAGGACACTGGCTCAGATCTCTTGAGAACTGCTATTAAGCAGCATTAGGAACAAAAAATGCAGATTGTTCTACATTTTGATATGAAGGCAAATGTGAAAATGGTTACCCATTGCTGAATAAATATTGTGATCCACCTTAAAGACAGGAATCTTCGTAACATCACTCGTGTCTTTGGTGGTAGAAAGATGAAGTGCAAAATCTAATCAATTCACTGTATAAGCTTGATCTTATTTTTTTTCCCCCTAATGCTGCTTGATGCATAGATGTCCATCAAGCTTTAAAGAATTTCACATATGACTTCTGTATTAGGACCGGAGAATGGCTACCTCTTCAGGAATCCATTAAATATCTTGGTAATAAATCGTGCCTCTCTGATGACACCAAACAATTGATAGGATATCTTGCTGCTACTTTAAGTATTTCTACTGCCCTGATTGTACAATATTAGTCATGTCTTGGAGAGGTGGACATTGAGAATATGTATGGCCCAACACATTCATGTTTTATTGCATTGACGATTCAGTTTTGCTTATAGCTACCGTAAACCTAGTAAGTGACTTTTTGATGTCATGTAGCACAATTATTTCATTTCCACAACAGCAGTGAAGCTGCTAACCAAAATACAATGTGTGTACCTTCAAATCAGTGGTGGGTTGCCCCCGGTTCGCACCGGTTCTATAGAACCAGTAGTAAAACCGCCGGGAGGCTCCGCCCACCGACCCTGACGTCATCAGAATGCTTCTGCGCATGCGCAGAGGAGCACACGTGCACGCAGCCCCGTTGCAACCCTGTAGTAAAGGAAAGTAGAACCCACCCCTGCTTCAAATGTAGCATCTTTCCTGCATCTGGATGCTGCAGCAATTCAAAGATTGATATTATTGTTCTACGTAAAACCATGTTTTGTTTTAACTTTGGCTTTGAACCTGTAGCTATTCCAGTCAGAAATAAGGTCAAAGATAGGTGTAAAAGCTGACAGCAAGATGAATTATTTGGATTCATAATTATTCTACAGCCTATATGAAATGTTTTTTTTTAAAGCAATTGTATGTGAGGGGTGTGTCTGTGTGTGTTTGTGTATCTGTGGACAACGCAAATCAAGGGTGGGTTCTAAATTTTTTTACTACCGGTTCTGTGGGTGGGGCTTATTTTGTGGGCGTGGCTTGATGGTCATGTGACAATTCTTTAGGATTTAGCAGAGGTACTGGTCTACCAGGCTTTTAACTGCTTGCAGAGCTGTACCAATCTACCCATTTATTTTTTGCAGGCACTGATCTACTCATGTATTTTTGCAGGCACTGGTCTACTCATTTGTTTTCTTTTACCTCTGATCAGCTGTAGGGCGGCCCTTTGAAGCCCCGCGGCAAGAGTTTAAACAGTTTTTTTCCCTCTAGCCATCAGCTGGGACTTAGGAGGCAGCAATTGATTGGGGGTGGGGCCAAATAAAAGGTAAGAATAACGCAGGGGGCGGGGGCGTGCGGGGGGCGTGGGCGTGGCAGAACCGGTTCGGTGATGTCATATCGTCACCGCTACCGGCTCGGGAGAACCGGGCCAAACCAGGAGGAACCCACCACTGACGCAGATGTATACATTGGCTAATGATACCTCTACATAGAAAAATCCCGGTAGCTACAATGAAGTAATTCAGTTAAAAAGTAATTTTAGCTGAGAGTTTTCTCCAGCCGTTTCCTAAAATAAAGTTAATTGATATTGGTTGGGTTGAATTCCAAGAGACATAAAGCAAATGATAAATGTAGGGATTTTGTGGACAGAGAATAGCATTTAGCTATTGGTTATGGTGCCAGAAATTATTATAATAATTTATGAAAGAATATTCCTGATGACAAAATAATGATATATGAATGAAAGACTAATGCAAATACACAGCTTTGGTGGGGAGGGGGAGAAAGATTTTGAGTTATTTAAAACTTATTTTTATCATTTCTTTGCCATTTATTTAATGTCATTTCCCCCAGAGAGAGAGCCTGTAATCACACATATTTTAAACAAACTACTAATATTCCAACTTTGGTTGGTTAATGCTTGCAGGGCACTTACAGATGCTAGAATAATCTACAATGTTTTTGCTCAATCTGCTCTGGAGATGGATGAAATAAATAGTTTAAACTAATTAATGTAACACCAGCTGTTACATGGGCTTGGCAGACGTCTTTGCGTTTTGATGGGTTGAGAGCGGCTGTTGGAGTTGACTTTATTTTAGTACAATGTTGATCACAGTATAAGCTGGAATAAACGGCAAAGGAAGAAGCAGGAGATAAATTTCTCAATCGTGCAAAACAAATATTGCCCTTTCCCAGTAAAACTATGTTGGAGGAACGTTAAAATGATTTTGATGAGGTCATACGCACTTCGACAGCTGATGCTCTCCGTTTTAGGGTGCCATCAAACCAAACTAACATCGTATTCAACTCCATTCATTTTAGTTGGGTTTGTCTCTAACTGAATGAGAGCAACATTTAAGAGAAACACACTGTGTGTGTATGTGTGTGTGTGTGTGTGTTTGTGCGTGCACGTTCACACGTATCTATGCATGCCTGGATTGAAGTGTGTATATGATGCGATATTTCCATTAAAATACAAAATAATACATTACGCTGGACATTATTGGTATTACTTATTATGTAATGGCCACAGTATTATTTAATGTATTATTTAATACTTATTCAAAGGCCACTGTAAATAGGGACACATAGTGGCTAAGATGCTGAGCTTGTCGATCAGAAAGGGGGACCATCAGGGGGCTGCAGCTACTACGGGTTCCTCTTAAGTTGCACACTTGGATCTTTCCTGCTAGGGCTTGAACTGGCCCTTTTGATGTTTGCTACAATTGAAAGGGAAACCCAGATTAAGAATGCCAGGGATTTATGACAATAAATATGAATATTTCTACATCAGGGATGCAGTGGCTCAGTGGCTAAGATGCTGAGCATGTTGATCGAAAGGTCGGCAGTTCAGCAGTTCGAATCCCTAGTTCCGCGTAATAGGGTGAGCTCCCGTTACTTGTCCCAGCTTCTGCCAACCTAGCAGTTCAAAAGCAGTTCAAAAGTAAAAAAAATGCAAATAGAAGAATAGGGAGCACCTTTGGTGGGAAGGTTACAGCGTTCTGTGAGCCTTTGGCATTTAGTCATGCCGCCCTCATGACCACGGAGACGTCTTTGGACAGTGCTGGCTCTTCAGCTTTGAAATGGAGATGAGCACCGCCCCCTAAAGTCGGGAACAACTAGCACATATATGCGAGGGGAACCTTTATCTTTACCTTTTTAATGTTCACTGTAGATACATATATTATAACTAGGATTTGCCTTCAAATCTTTAAAGTCTTCTAACTCTGGGTATATTTCTATGTTGCTGTTGTTTTCGTATTTCCTCTCCATTAATATCAGGAATATGGCTGCCCTCCTTTGTTGTGGGGCAAAGAAAGATATTTCAATTTATGGGACTTACAAACCACCATGGATACCTCAGTGCTTCATTAAATGGCAAGGGAGTAGCATGAAGAATGAAGGGACGTGGTGGCTCAGTGGCTAAGATGCTGAGCTTGTTGATCAAAAAGTCGGCAGTTCAGCGGTTCGAATCCCTAGTGCGGTGTAATGGGGTGAGCTCCCATTACTTATCCCAGCTTCTGCCAACCTAGCAGTTCGAAAGCACATAAAAAAATGCAAGTAGAAAAATAGGAACCACCTTTGGTGGAAAGGTAATAGCATTCCGTGTGCCTTTGGCATTTAGTTATGCCGGCCACATGACCATGGAGACGTCTTTGGACAGTGCTGGCTCTTGGGCTTTGAAACGGAGATGAGCACTTCCCCCTAGAATCTGGAACAACTAGCACATATGTGCGAGGGGAACCTTTACCTTTACCTAGTATGAAGAAATCTTCCTTAATTCTCCCTAACCTAAATATTATCCGGTTCAACCTATTTATAGTAAATATTGAAATTCAACAACAAAGAAATAATAACTTTTGAAGATAAGAGGTTGGGAATCTTTATGAAACCAGACAGTAGAGGGACTGTTATCTCAGGAGGCCTCCTAGCAATGAGATAAGCCTATCAGATACAGCTTGTTTCCTGCAAATCTATCTAATAAGTCATTATAGTTTGCCCGAGCAGATGGCAATGGCTCTGTTAGAGGAATTGATGGATGTGATATGATGTCATCAGTGAGCTGACATGGTTCACACAGTACTTGACCTCTAAGAAGAAGTTCTAACCGGTTATAATTCTAAATGGTGAACTTTCGTGACATTGGCTAAATGGAAAATAAGTGCAATTTGTATTTCTCTCTGCTAGTGTTTACCCCTTTCCCTGAACGCCACATAATGGGATTTGGTCCCAGAAGGTTTCAGGATATTGTTCGGAAGGTTTTACCCTGTAAACTTCCAAGGATTTCAAATACAAATCTAAATTTTAACAGAAGGATCCAGGGAATATATATCAAGTCAGATTCCTATTTGGGATTTTGCTCTCATTACACGTGTTCAAAAATGAGCTTATGTGGTTTTATTGATCATGTTGCTTAATGCCCTAAAGAGCAGAAAGATGGACAGAGTCAGCATTAATATTTTTAACTATACTTTAATTAAAATAAGCCACTGTTGTGGATATGCTCCCACAAGCCTTTTTTTTTTAAGATTGGCAGATGAATCCTATACCAAGCCTCACTGTTTCACATGGATTACTTCCAAGTAAAATTATTTTTTTAAACTCATTTGTTTTATTTTTCTGAGAATAGATATAAATAAACATCGATTGCCTGACCTTTCGGCTTCCTGCTTTGAAAGTCAACTCATCTCTTTTTTTTCCTTTCTTGCACATGGAAACTTTGTAAATCAGTTGAAATTCTACAAAAAAAAATACTTGGAATGGTTATGTTTTGCTCTCCTCTGCCATGAAACTCTATTATTCTCCCATCCAAAAGACATGAACAGGTTTCATTTTATAAAATACTGCAATGGTATTAAGTTTTTTTTCCACACTATTTATCTGGATCTGGGTATGTTACCATTAACTGACCATATTTAGGTGAACCACGCAAGGAATATAGAAATCATGTTGTCATTGATACAACTTGCTGACGATACAGTTATACATCTCCACCCTGGACCACCCCGAGGATGTCCTTTCTGTGATGTCCCGATGCCTGGAGGTGGTACGGGCCTGGATGGGTAGGAACAGGCTCAGATCAACCCCTCCAAGACTGAGTGGCTGTGGATGCCGGCACCTCGTGTTCTAGAGGTCCCATCACTTTTGATGGGGGGGAGGTTCTTGCTTCTGCTGAAAGTCCTCTTGGATTCCTGGCTGTCTCTGGAAGACCATTTGATGGCCATGACCAGGGGGGCTTTCGCGCAGGTTCGCCTGGTGCGCCAGTTGCGCCCTTTCCTGGACCGAGATGCCCTTCGCATGGTCACTCATGCCCTGGTTACTTCTCGGTTGGATTACTGCAACTCCCTCTACATGGGGCTGCCCTTGAGGTGCACCCGGAGGCTCCAGCTGGTCCAGAATGCGGCAATGTGGGTTGTTACGGGAGTTCCCCATTACTCCCATGTATCACCTCTCCTACGCGAGCTGCACTGGTTACCAGTGGTCCTCCGGATCCGCTTCAAGATGCTGGTACTTACTTATAAAGCCCTACATGTCTTAGATCCGGGGTACCTGCAGGACCATCTCCTACCCGCCTCCCACCGTTCTGTCCACTCACACAGGGCTGCCCTCCTAAGGGTACCATCGACCAGACAATGTCAGCTGGTGATGTTCAGGGGCAGAGTGTTCTCTGTGGGTCCTCCTACCCTCTGGAATGAGTTACCCACCGAGCTCCGGACGGCACCTGATCGCCGCTCCTTCCGTCGAGGCCTAAAGACTTGGCTATTTCAACAAAATAGGGCTGATTCTGATTCTTGGGTTTTATTATTTATTTGTCTTTGTTTTAAATTGGTTTTAATTAGAATTTTCTTTTATTATTGTATGTTTTTTAATTTGTGTTCGCCGCCCTGAGTCCTTTGGGAGAAGGGCGGGATATAAATATAAATAAATAAATAAATAAATAAATAAATAAATAAATAAATAAACTAACAAACAAACTTTTATTTTGTATTTTGTGCTCACGATGAAGCAAACTCGCTTTTATTGCTTTTTTCTTTCTTTCTTTCTGTTTCTAAAATGCTCTCTTTATATGTGTTTCCGCAGATGGAAATTACTTGTTTGATAAAATGCTGCATACCTTGTGAATTCCTCGGGGAAACTAAAGGGCAGAAAAGAATGCGATCGTGCTTATATGATCAGATATTTCAACTAATTATGGAAAGAAATAATTAGCACGTTGGTTTTTGTGCTCACTTTGAACTATTTATGTCATTTGTCAGTAGCACCCACTGTTTTCTCAGATATGTGAATATCTCTTTTTTTTCCCCCTCCCATCCTGATAGCCCGAGTTCAGAGTAAAAGATTAATCAGATGTGAGTAAAGGAACTAACATTAGTGAGAAAACTATTATCAAGAAAGGAAAAAAACACCAAGATTGAGGCTTGGTTGATTGTTTTCGGATGAACTGAAAATGCTTAATTAAAGTGCTAACATCTTTTTTAAGGTACAGATATTTCCTCAATTAAAAACCTAGTTTCCCTTGTAAATGATTTTACATTTCCAATGATTTTTCCATAAACATAATTGCAGCCATCTATGGCAGTACAACTACTATCACTAAGGAAAATGTTCCAGAGATCCTAAATTACTTTAAAATGACAGCAAAGCTTAGGTTGAGTTTCAAACAGTTTAGCAATGAATTAATTTTACAGCAATTACTATGGTAATATGATTGTAATTTAAATTCACAGTCATAATTTTTTGTGAGGATGAGGGAAATGATGGGAAAGCTTGTTTTCAGTTCATCTAAAGCTGCATGCTATGTTATTCTTCCTCCCTGTTCTTTGCATTTATAGACTGGTTTTGGCAACTGAAAAAGAGATCTTGAATCTACCGCCTGAACCCGTGTTGTTCTTGTAAAGTCGTTCACCAAACCTTTGCTGATGTAAATTGATATGGCTGAAATGTACATAGCAATAGCAATAGCACTGAGACTTATATACCACATTACATGTTTTACAGTCCTCTCTAAGTGGTTTACAGACTCAGCCTATTGCCTCTAACAATCTGGGTCCTCATTTTACCGACCTGGGAAGGATGGAAGCCTGAGTCAACCTTGAGCCTGGTGAGCTTTGAACTGCCAAATTGCAGGCAGCCAGCAGTCAACAGAAGTAGCCTGTGGTACTGCATTCTAGCCACTGCGCCACCACCGCTCATCAAAACATCATATTGCATTCCTTGAGGGAGCCATTTTGCTTTCAGAAATAAAAAAATAAATCAATCAATATTTTTTTTTTCTACAGACAGAATTTAAGATGATATCTTTCAAACCGGTCGAAGGAAAGTCTTTACAATACTCAGCAGAACCCCAATCCAGAGTTTTCAATAAAACCCATCATTGCCTTTGGTCCCCAACAGACATCAGAACATATCTAGGTGCAAATCATGGACAGACAAGACAATAGTTTTCCAAGATTTTCTAATGATTGGATGAACATCTTTGCAGCTTTTTGACTCAAAGGTGCTTTTTCAAAAGGTAATTGAACTGGGTTGTTTTTTTTTTTCCTTTGAGGAAGAAGAAGAAGAAAATGTTTCACTTCTCATCTAAGGATCTTCATCCGTTCTGAATGAATGGTGAGGGGATGGAAGGATGGGTTCTGACAGGATGACGGATTGTATTTCTTTGTGGTCATTGGGTCATTAGCACACTCTTTGAGAGACATTGAGGCCATCTAGGGGTTTATCTATGCCTTCAATCCCCAAGTGGCCTTAACAGCTCTCAGAGAGAGTGCTAACGACCAGATGACTGCAAAGAAAATAAATCCTTCCGCCATTCTGTGACAACTTATCTTTCCATTCCCCCAACATTCAGTCACAACTGATGAAGATTCTTGCATGAGAAGCGAAACATCTTCTTCCTCAAAGATCTCCATAGACATCTTTCCACATCTTTCTACAATGTCCCATAACTCAAGACTTCTGCTATTGTGTATGCAAACTATTGCTCACTGCCATAAAAACACACTGCTAGAAGAACACACACCTACAGTATTTGGAAAACAGGCATATTTCATTTATTCAATCTCTATATCTGCTGAACTCGAATATGTTTGAAGTGAACACCTGCAGTTCTCAAGAGATTGTAACACATATTGTGCATAGCATAGCCCTCTCCATCCAAGGCAGGGGTGAAATCCAGCAGGTTCTGAAGGTTCTGGAGAACCGGTAGCAGAAATTTTGAGTAGTTCGGAGAACTGGTAGCGGAAATTTTGAGTAGTTCGGAGAACTGGCAAATACCACCTCTAGCTGGCCCCAGAGTGGGGAGGGAATGGGGATTTTGCAGTATCCTTCCCCTAGAGAGGAATGGGAATGGAGATTTTGCAGTATCCTTCCCCTGCCACGCCCACCAAGCCGCACCACACCACGCCCACAGAACCGGTAATAAAAAAAATTGGATTTCACCACTGATCCAAGGTCATAATTTCAATAGCATTTGCATAAACGTTGTCTCAATATTTCCGGTTTATGGAGAGTCTCAGTCATTCAGATCATGGTTGTCCCAAAGGTGCTTTTTCAAGAGACAACTGGACTTTCTGGTTTTTCTCTGAAGGCATTTTCCTTCTCATCCAAGAAGCTTCTTCAGCTCTGTATTTCCAGTTGTTACTCCCCGATAGTACCATCATTCCAGGTGCATTGGGCTTCAAACAGATGGAATCAATGGGTTGAAATAGAATTCAGGGTGCTAAGATGTGACAGATATGTCCACGGGAGCTACAGACAGAGAGATAATAAATAAGATGAATTTTAGTCTTTTTCATACTAAATCTTTCTGATTTTTTCTTCAAAACCATTTGGGTGGGGTCAAAGCCTTTGACACTTCCTATCACCTCTGCTCCACTCTCTGATTAGACTTTGCTTCTCTAAATGGCTCCTGCAATTAGCTCATCAAATTGTACCAAATCAGTCTGACAAAAAAAATCCTGATTCTTTATTGTGACATCAGTTTGATGTTATGTCTTCTTCTTCTTCTTTTTTTTTGGATGAAGATGAATTTTATATGTTGTTTTCAATCTGATGACAGATGACAGATAGAATGACACGTGGTATGATAAGATGAATAATATTCATTCAGTGCAAATGATCTCTGTGCCATATGGTCTCTATTTCATTGATGTCTACAATATGGACCTTACGGGGCATAATCATGTTTGGCTGTGCTATCCTGCAATTTCAGTTTGATATTTGATTATCCCATGCAATGTTGCATACATGCAGAAAGGGCTACCATCATCTCTCTCTCTCCCTTTCCCTCCCTCTCCCTTTCTCTCTCTCTCTCTCCCCCTCTCCCTCTCTCCCTCCCTCCCTCCCTCCCCTCCCTCCCTCCTTCTCTCCCTCCCTCTCTCCCTCTCCCACCCTCTCTCTCCCTCCCCCTCCCTCCCTCCCTCTCTCTGTATATATTTGACTAGAAAGAAATCAATTTCATGCTCAAAGAAGTAGACACTGTGTATAGGACTTCCTATTACACCATTCCAAAAAATGATTATACATGCAGTATTTCTTCTTCTTCTCCTCCTCCTCCTCCTCCTCCTCCTCCTCCTCCTCCTCCTTCTTCTTCTTCTTCTTCTGTGGTTAGGTTGCACAGGAAGGCAAATGTAGAAAAAGAACTCTTCAAATAAGCAGATGTAGAATTATATAGAGCCTTGCTATTATACATAGCAGTCAGAATCAGGAATTTCACCCATTAGATTTATTCTCACTTGTGATAAAGGCAATAATGTCCGTTTCACCCCATTATATCCAGTTGTTCTTTATATGGCAATTATACCTAATGTTGGCTGATGATTTCCAGTAGTGGGTAGGAGGCAAAGCCAACACCAAGACTTTATTTAGTAAAGTGGACTATTTTTCTTGACAGGTGATGAAATGTGTTTGGTTTAGAAATATGTTGATTTTCATTTGAAATCTGATTTCCCAGGCAAGTACAATATTTCACATCCAATGTATTTTTCATTTGTCCCCGATCAACAGAAATGAAGGTAATTTCATTTTACATAATTTAAACAAGGAACGATTTAAAATGATGGATGAGGGTACCAGAATGGTGTGCACTGTAGACTGTTCTGTTCTTTATATGTTGGATCATGACATCTGACATCTAGGATCTTTTGAGTGAAATTTCAACGTATATATCAGAACGAAGGGGAGGGAAGGGAAGAACATGGATTTATAGGTCATATAAATTATAATCATCATTCTTCTCAATGGCTTAAATTTTAAGAGGGACAGAACCCAACTCCTGCTCCTGTTGCAATCATTTTGTGGGTTTATTAAAATAGCTAAGAAAGTGTAACAGTAGTAGAAGAATGGGTATGAGGAATGGGGTTAATTTCCCACACACTATTTAACTTAAGATCACAAAGTAAAACAGGAAAAGGGTGAAGGCCAAGGCTCAAGCAAAAAAAAAAATGATCCTTGAAATTAAAGATGAACATTAGCTTGACAATTCTTGACCCAAAATTCATTCTGCAAAGAGCTTTGTTGTCTCATTATCTATTTTTTTCCTGTTTAATTCTTTTGCTTTGCTAGTTCTGTTTACCTCTATTAAAATTTTATTTATTTTTTATTTTATTTTATTAAATTTCTATACCACCCTTCTCCCAAAGGACTCATGTCATTTTACTGAGTTTCTTATTTTTTAAATCCTTAATTTCGTTCCTTTTCTTTATTGGGAATTTGCAGCTAAAACAAAAATAGCACATATGTGAGAGATGTAGACAGATAAGTGAGATAGATGATAGATAAATATGTATGTACTTTTAAAAATATATAAATTGTTTTCAAAGCCTTGCTTTCACTTCCTCCTTTTATTGGAAACTTGCAATTAAAGCAAAAGTAGTACAAGAGAGAGGGGGGAGAGGAAGGAAGGAAGGAAGGAAGGAAGGAAGGAAGGAAGGAAGGAAGG
>WNWU01000063.1:6161674-6172820 GCA_012654045.1 Ptyas mucosa | reverse complement strand
AGGAAGGAAGGAAGGAAGGAAGGAAGGAAGGAAGGAAGGAAGGAAGGAAGAAAAAAGAAAGATTTTTTTTTTACTATGAATAATTTTTGTCAGGGTTTTTCAAAATCTACTTAATTTTGGTAAGCAGTTTTATGTAACAGAAAGCATTTTTGGGTACAAGACCCAATGCCTACCAGATGTCTTTTTGTTATGCATTTAATGACTCACAAATTGCACTTCAAACTTGGAAAAATATAGATATGTAGGAATCAGATCCAACTTGTGCATTGATTCTCAGTTTGGTTGTTTTGATTAAAATTACATTTCTTCCCCCATCTCTACTGATCAGCATTCCCACGGCAGAATTTGCTAACTTCATCAGAATTAATTGACTTGAGATAGGGATGTACAATCAGTTCAAAGCAATTAACAAAGTATGAAGGATTTTTATGCAGCTTGGAGAATATCATTTTTATTGTAGCATAAACTTTGGTGAGAGAGATCGTCTTTGGTTAAGTAATTTCTACATTGATAAGAAATTATTTTATAGCTTAATTTTTCCTCCACGTTAGAAGAATTATAGAGCTATGTTCAAGGGTGTATCATTCCTGTTCACTGCATGTCTTGAGTGAGCCCTCTTCTGTTAAAATAAAAGTTAGATGACTTTATAAAAGGTAAAGGTTCCCCTCGCACATATGTGCTAGTTGTTCCCGACTCCAGGGGGCGGTGCTCATCTCTGTTTCAAAGCCAAAGAGCCAGAGCTGTCCAAAGACGTCTCCATGGTCATGTGGGCAGCATGAATAAATGCCAAAGGCTCACAGAACGCTGTTACCTTCCCACCAAAGGTGCTCCCTATTCTTCTATTTGCATTTTTTACTTTTGAACTGCTTTTGAACTGCTAGGTTGGCAGAAGCTGGGACAAGTAATGGGAGCTCACCCTATTACGCGGAACTAGGGATTCGAACTGCTGAACTGCCGACCTTTCGATCAACATGCTCAGCTTCTTAGCCACTGAGCCACTGCATCCCTGATGTAGAAATATTCATATTTATTGTCATAAATCCCTGGCATTCTTAATCTGGGTTTCCCTTTCAATTGTAGCAAACATCAAAAGGGCCAGTTCAAGCCCTAGCAGGAAAGATCCAAGTGTGCAACTTAAGAGGAACCAGTAGTAGCTGTAGCCCCCTGATGGTCCCTCTTTTTCAAAACCATATTGGTTACCTCTCTTTGTTTCATTCACATTTTTGATGTGGACCTGAAGCACACCAGGTGTGCTTTTAAAAGAGCATAAGTATGTCCCTTAAAAGAAGTTCATTATGTAATGTAATAAAAGATTATTTGCAGTTTAAAATGCAAATTAATTCACAGTTCGTACAAGGTGGGGAACTGGAGTCTCCATTTCAAGTAACTCCTAGATGGAATTAATAAGTAGGCAATCTGTACATTGGGGACATGGTGGCTCAGCGGCTAAGACGCTGAGCTTGTCGATCGAAAGGTCGGCAGTTCAACGGTTTGAATCCCTAGTGCCGCATAGAGCTCCCGTTACTTGTCCCAGCTTCTGCCAACCTAGCAGTTCGAAAGCAGGTAAAAAATGCAAGTAGAAAAATAGGGACCACCTTTGGTGGGAAGGTAACAGCGTTCCATGCACCTTTGGTGTATAGTCATGGCGGCGGAGATGTCTTCGGACAGCGCTGGCTCTTCAGCTTTGAAATGGAGATGAGCACTGCCCCTTAGAGTCGGGAACAACTAGCACATATTTGCAAGGGGAACCTTTACCATTACCTAATCTGTACCTAGCACGGTGGAATTTATAGAATATTTCTAGGAGAAAACAACCAGGTCTCTTCCCATGTCCTTACTTTCCAATCTTCTCTCTTTAGGAACTTCAAAAGATAAATAATACAGATTATTTGGGGGTGGAGTGGGGTTTTCCTTAGAAATAAGAAAGCACTTGGAGGTGTCAAGGAGTCAGTGAGCCTCAGAAACCCCAATTCCCATCTTCTCTTGAAATTCTTCTTGTGCAACAATTAACTGGACTCATTCAAGTAGTTCCAAATAGCTTTTGCATTTTAAAAAAAAGTGAATCACAGCAGTAAGCTATTGTGATGTCTTCCTTCTGTCCTGATTGGTGAAATTGTATTTGTCTTTAGAGAATCTGTTCCTTAAGCCAGTGGGAGATGTTCCTGAGATCCTAGTCTGGAAAATTGGAAAAGTTTGTGGGGAAAGGAGAGTGAAACCTGTGAAATATTCTATAGGGAGCAAGTTGATCTCCTTGTTGGGTTATGACGAGTGTAACCTACTCATCAAGAGGTGACTGCATTTCATCTGGGGAGCAATTTGTGTCTTGAAATGCTTGAGGACTATCTAGCAAAGCTGGTCTTCCTGATGGACTTTAAGAATTGATGTTCTTGTTGAAGAATTTGATGGATAATTTAAGAAATATATTAGGATATGGACACTCAAGATTTATTGTCTCTGGAAGACAGAAGCTTCTAAACTTTAGCCAGGCAGGGGGAAAAAAAATCTGATTTACATAGCAAGTGACTGAACGGCACTTGAGAAATTCTCCTAAATGTATTGTGGTTAAACATAGGAAATGCATTCCAGGAAGTTACTTTGGCATTTTAAACATTGTATAAATAAATAAAGATGTTAAAAATATAAATGTATCCAAATCAAATCTTTATATATGGACCAAATTTTAAAAAAAAATAAACCAGGGGAAAAAATCAGCAATATGGATACCATGAATATAAAAAAGAATATAAATAACTCTTAAAAATCGAAAGAAAATCCTGTAACCATAACAATTAATAACACACTATTAATAAAAATGTTGCTACCTTCTTGGAGATTTATAAAGAGCAGTTATCCAGGAGAAAGGTTAGGATGGCAATTAAGAGTTGTTAACAATTAGAAGTATTAACTTATTTTTCTTAAAATAATATTATAGTCTTAGTTATTAGTTTCTGTTAGTTTTTTTTATTTTTCATGTTTAAAATGTAATAATGTTATTACTTAAAAAGGAAGTATTAAGGATTGATTGTCACTGAGTATACAGTGGACATTTTAATAGTAAGACAGATTCTTCCTCTGAGTCTGAATAAGATTATTATTAATAATAATTATTATTATTAATCATATTTCTATGCTGCCCACTCTCTGAGGACTCTGTGCGGCTTATAACAATTGACAGTATACTAAATAGCATATTGCCCCCAACAATCTGGGTCCTCATTTTACCCACCTCGGAAGGATGGAAGGCTGAGTCAACCTTGAGCCAGTGAGATTTGATCTGCTGAACTAGCAGTCAGCTGAAGTAGCTGCAGTAGAGCACTCTAACCACTGCGCCACCTCGGCTCTAAGAAGCAAGTTTGTGTTTCGTATTGCAATGCTTTGATTTGTTTTGCTTTCAGTGTTTCTGATATGGATACTTTTATTGTATCCTTGTAAACCACTCAAATACCCTAGTGCAGGGGTCAGCAATCTGTGGCTCTGGAGCCGCATGTGGCTCCTTCATCCTTCTGCTGTGGTTCCTTGTTGCCAGTCGGCTCCACAATTGATAGGGCTTTCGGGTAGGACAGGTAGAGGAAAAAAGATGCCGCGCTAGGAGGAGACTCTATGGTGGGGGAATCAGATTTCCGGTCTGCTCCAGAATTGAACAGGGGACTTCCAATTAGAACCTTTGTGGCTCTCTGAGGGTTTAAGGTTGCCGACTCCTGCCCTAGTGAAATGAGGAAATGTACATATTTTTTAAAAAAATAAACTAAGTAGTTGTTATTTTAGCCACTGCTTCTTAAGAGTAAATTCACTGAGTTCAGAATGAGTTATTTCCAGAAAAAAAAGTTTATGATTGAGTCTAAATGATTTTCTTCCTGAACACAAGGAATTGGGTATGTCTAGTCTAGCGAGACGGAGGTAGAGTGTGATATGGCAACAGTATTCCAGGATTTGAGGGGCTGCCACTAAAATGAGGGGGTCGAACTATTTTCCAAAGCACCTGAAGGCAAGATAAGAAACAATAGATGGAAACTAATCAAAGAGAGAAGCAACCTAGGACTTCGGAGAAATTTCCAAACAGTGAGTACAATCAACCAGTGGAATGGTTTGCCTTCCGAAGTTGTGGATGCCCCATCAAAGGAGGCTTTCCAGAAGAGACTGGACAGCTATTTGCCTGGAATGTATAGAGTCTCCTGCTCACGCAGGGGGTTGGACTAGAGGACCTCTAGAAGGTCCCTTCCAACTCTAGTTATTCTGTTTTATTTTCTAATGTTCAGGGCTCTATTATGTTACAGGCAGTAATGGAATTTACGTTTTTGTGCAAGCCTTTGTAGTCATACTCAGTGTCATCACAACTATTTTCAGGAACTGTTCTTCACTGTTGGTAAAGTTCAATTTTTCTAAGAAGTCAACAGTTAGACCCATAGTTCCTTTTAGAATGAAAAAAAGAAAGTACTGTAGTGTTGGATTTATTTCCCTAGAAACACATAACTGTCCATCGGTGCCTTAAAGTGAAAAATATCAATGCAGTGTAGAAAGTCATTTGGGCTGTGGTTATCTTAGATTTGCACAAATAGAGTTGGTGGATGAAATTTAGGTCCTGGAGTCACATGTTTTGCAAGCTTCGCCGATATTAATAACTGTTTTATTCCTCCTGTTGGGACAAATAGCCTCCCCATAAAACTTTTCATGCAGAATGAAAAAAATGGGGTACACACTGGAAAAAAATATTCACATCAATCACCTACTTATGATGAACTGTCAAGGAGTATATTAAAATATGAGCAGCCTTTGGAAGGATCCCGGGAGGATGGGGGGAGCAGGTGGGATTTAGTGATAATGGACAAATCTCAAACTGCACCATGTTTTATAAAACTCTGTTTCAATCTTGTAATGTACACTTGACAATCATTGATTGCATTCTATTTTATTACCCTCCTCCTCATCTTTCTCATCCTTCTCTTCCTCTTCCTTCTCTTCCTCCTCCTCTTTTTCTTCTTCTTCCTCTTCCTCCTCTTTCTCCTCCTCCTCCTCCTCCTCCTCCTCCTCCTCCTCCTCCTCCTCCTCCTCCTTCTTCTCCTCTCCCTCCTTCCCTCCCTCCCTCCCTCTCTCTCTCCCTCTCCTTCTTTCTCTCACACACACTTCATATTTTAAGTAAATTGGTAATCAGCTCAGACAACTTTGGCTGTCATGAATATTTGGATTCTAAAATATAAATATATTTCCATGGTTCTGTTCTACTTAAAATGCAAAATGTAACTTCTTACAAAGCTGGCATTTTCTGTTGCCATAAAATTATCTATAAGGGATAGTATTGAATACTGGCAGTAGTATATTAGAATGTCAGATCAGTTAAAATATTTAAAATACAGAATTGTCAAACAGTTATATAAGGAATGTATGTTGCTAGTATAAGTTTCAAAAGGCGAATAGCGGAACACTAACTTTTTAAATGAATGAAGGGGGGAGAGGGTGAAATGCTTGGGAAACCCAATTTATTTACTTACAATGTAAAACATGTCATCGTTAAATAAAGCATCTCAAATGTTTTAGCATTTCATTCTATGACATCATTGTGGTCAATGTACACAAGCACTTCTATTTATTTATTCAATTAAATTTAGATGTCTTCTGCCTCCAGATAACTTATAATGGAAATAGTGGGGAGGAAGAGAATATAAACAATGAAAAAAGAACCAGAAAAGAAAGATGTGATACAATACAATACAATCAGATACAACTGAGATTCAACTATCTCAAGAACTGAAAGAACTACACGCATTCATTTCACTTATAATTGATCAAAACGTTTTTTTGATCACTCAACTAATAAACGACATTTTAATGGTCCATGTCCAAAATATCTCCAAATTTCTGTTTCTCTATTGTTCTCTCCCAGCTCCCTGAACATGACAAACCCTCTAAGTGAACTCAAAGGATTCCTTTATTAGGAATTCCGGCAGCCCCAGCAAAAAGTGTCTCTCGCAGGCTAACAAGGCCATCCAGCCAGAAGATTAATAGTTGTCTGCCAGACCTATTCATCTCTACCCCCTGCCTTCTATCCCCAGAGCTAGGATGGGACCTCACTAGCAGTGGTGGCTCTTCCTTCACCAGGATCGGCCCATGGCTTTCCCCTGGTTTCCCTATGCTTCTGCGCAGCTATGTGACAGGCACAGGACCCAGCTGTTCCTCTTCTTCTTCATCAACCACATCCAGACCTGGGGGCTCTTAACTCTCTATCTGAAGGTTGACGGATGGCCCAGGTTCTGCTTTTCTCCCTCCCTCTCGCTCTCTCTCTCCCCCCCCCTCTCTCCATCTCCCTCTCTCCCCCCCTCTCTCTTTGTAGAAAAGCAATGTTGATTCCAGTGCTTCTTGTCAGCGTCTTTTGAACTTTGGGGGGGAGGGGTGGTTTGCCAAGAAAAGCCTTTGGCAGGTTGCCAAAGACATCAAAGGTTGGTGATAAGGCCGACAGACTGGTTATGAAGAATTTGTTTAGGACTAAGCTGAGAATGAATTAATTCTCAGCTGTTTTAATAAAGTAAGTTAGTTGAGGACTGAATTGTGTTTGGTAATCACTACTTGGGCTTCGGTCACAACAGCAACCTCACATCTCATGAAAGGTTTCACTGGCATTGCCTACTTAACCCAGCCCTGAGGAGTAGTGTTGCTGGAGCAACAGGCCCAGTTCTGTGCCTTGTGTGTTCATGCCTTGTATCCTGGACTGTTCAACTCCTGGACAGCTTGTGTGACTGTGGACTCGGTTACCCAGTGACTCTGGCTGTGCTGAGCTCAGAATCTAAACTTGTGTGATGGGGGTGTTTTCTAAGGACCTGTTTGGGGGGTTGAAGAACCCCTGTAGAATTCTTATCGTGTGTATGGGTGAGGAGTGGGACATCAAATATGGCAGTACAAAGAGTTAAATAATAATTTGTGGGAATCGGATGTCCCACATTCATAAATGGAGGAAGTCCCATACAGCTCAAAATCTTATTGCTTGAATTGTTCTTTACTGCTGTGATTTGTTTCTTCTTATTGTTTGGCCTGTTTGAACATCGGCTAGTAAGGTTATCTCTAACAACCAGAATAGACATTTATATTATTAATAAAGATAGAGTATCTTTATTAATAGTAATAAATATATACTACTGGTAGGTAGAACCTCATCTGTAACGCAATGGTGGGTTGCTACCTGTTTGCTCTGATCGGGCAAACTGGTAGCAGCGGGAGGCTCCGCCCACCCGCCCGGACATCTCTGCGCATGCTCACAAGCTTCCTAGCCCACGAATGAACTGATAGCGGCCAAAATTGAAACCCACTACTGATGTAAAGGTTTATTTAACATTTCCCCTGGCATTTGAAATGAGGTTAGCGAAATAGAAACCAGCACCCACGATCCATAGGACTTTCTGCAAATTAGTAATACGTCCTCATCAGGGGAGATTCGCGGAAAACCAGCTGTTCTTCTCCAATTTTTTTATTCTCCCCAAGGCTTTGTTTGAGAGTGAGTAATTTTTTTCTAAGACTGACAACGCAGCATATGTCAAAAAAAATTACATTTATAAAGCTCAGTTCAAAGACGGAACCAAAAATCTGTGTTCCTTGCCCTTTAGTTGACATTGTGGGTACATAATTAAAATTAAACAGAAATCAAGAGGCCCTTACATTCATACTTTATAATGTTTTCGTATTCGGATTGAAGACTACATAAAGACACGTATCTCCGTGTACCTGCTATTAGCAAGATTGCAAACTCTGGAGACGGAAGATGAGATGAACGGTAAAACTGCTCACCCAGGTGCCAATTTCACAACTGTCTTGGTGAGAATTGTGCTTTTGTGTGCCTTACCTTAATCGCACTTTAGAGATTAGAAATGGCCAACCTTTGCTGCTTTGGAAGTTCTCCAAAGAAAATATTAAAAGCTTGGAAAAGCTTTTCCATCTTCTTCTAATTCATGGTTTTTATAACGTACTTCAAAACAAAAGTGTGAACTTCTGAAAACATGCCTGACCTTTCCATGGAGTAAGAAGTCATCTCCTTGCTCCAAGGGCTTATTCCAACTACCGACAGGATATAGTAAATGATGGGTGGTGAAATGGAAACTACGGTAAAAACACTTTGTTGCACAACTATTAGATTCGGTCTGTTGATGAACTGTTTGCATGAAAGACTATATCCATGTCTCTCCACCTTTGCCTCAAATTTAATTGTGATTTTAGCCGCATCAGTGAATATCTCTGCAAACAGCTTTTGTAATCTTGGTGTTATGGAATGTATTATAGGAAATAATCAAATTTTAACTTCTACGATGAAAGGAAAGGGGTTTTTTTTCTCCTCCTCCTTGCTTCTTGCATATCTTTCCGATGAAGGGAGGAATGTTAAGATTTATATAGATGACGGAGGAGAATTTGCTTGGTCTAGCTTGGCAGAGGATAGATACAAGGAAAGGCAGAAAGGAGGGAATGGATGTTTTTAGTGCATTGTAAGCTGCTTAGAATTGAGGGAGGGAGGGAGGGAGGGAGGGAGAGGTGGTATTCAGCTGGTTTATACCATTTCAGGCAAACCGGTAGTGGCGACTGCGGATGGAACTGCCCACCTGCCCCGGCTCTATGATGTCCTATTTAGGCACGTTTTCGAGGCTGAGCGCATGTGCGGGAGGCACATGAGCGAGGAAAGTGCATGTGCGGGAGGCTGGGCACATGCGCAAAAGGTGTGCGGAAGGCACGTGCACACACAGGGCAAACCAGTGGTAAGAATATTGGAAACCCATCACTGGAGGGAGCGGGGAGGAAGGGAGGGAGGGAAGGAGTTAGTTTTATAAGAGGAAAGAAAATTAGAAGAGACCAACTTCTAAAGTGTCATTTGAAGAAAGAAGTGATGGTCATCAGAAGAGAAGGCCTGTTCTTTTATTTCCCTTGAAATATATATTTGTAACTTAGCAACCTGTGAAGAAACATAACAATTGCTAATTGAGATAGACCAAGCTGTGGTTGAAAGACAGAAAAAGGGTAGTTGGTAGGTTGAAAGGTTGGTGGTTGGATTATCAGGGTTGAGTAACTTGGCATCCCAAGTATTTTCTGAATAGTGAAATAGTCTAATTAAATAAAAGCCATGCTACATTTGAAATATAAGCTAAAATGCTCTGCTTCATGCGTGCTTGAGTGTAGTGGAGTGTAATTTTGAGCTTGGAAAGTTGAAATGGCTGTCTCAGTTCAAAAAAGTTTACCCACTGTAGGAACCTGGGCTTTGCCATACAATACAGATAGACTTCAACTTATGACAATTCATTTAGTGACCGTTTGAAGTTACAAAGGCACTGAAAAAAGTAACTTGTGACCATTTTTCACATGACCATTGCAGCATCCCCGAGGTCACGTGATCAAAATTTGGACACTCATATTTATGACGGTTGCGGTGTCCTGCAATCCACGTTTTGTAATCCTCTGACAAGCAAAGTCAATGGGGAAGCCAGGTTCACTTAACATCTGCGTTACTAACTGAACAACTGCGATAATTCACTTCACAACTGTGTCGAGAAAGGGTCGTAAAATGGGGCGAAATCTGGTTAACAAATGTCTCGCTTAACAGCAGGAGTTTTGGTCTCAATTGTGGTCTTAGGTCAAAGACAACAAGATAATTTACATCTTACTCTGATGGTCCTCAATAAAGGATTCATCCGGTCATGTTATTCCCCTTATAAGCGCAATTCCATCAGTAAAAGCAGAGGTGTATCCAGCCGGTTCAGACCGGTTTGCCTGAACCGGTAGCAGCTCTATGCCATCCTATTTAGGCACGTTTTTGAGGCTGTGCGCATGCGTGGATGGGACATTTGCGAACTGATAGGGAAAGTAAGTGAATACCACCTGAGTAAAAGGATAAATATTTTCCACCTCCTCTTTCTTCTGCAGTCATTCTGAGCATCGGGTCCTGATGGTCAGGATGGGAAAGATCAGTGAGAAACTTTGTGTCATAAACAAACATTGCTTAGGGATACGGACAAAGGCTTTGAGAACATGTGTTATCCCTTGGTTGTTTTTATGCAAAAGGAATTAAGCATCTTCATCTCTCACACCCTGTTAATGATTTGCTAGAAGCAAGGTTATGGCACTGCTATGTTTAAAGACAGTTGTGCTATTTTTAATTAGTTCATATTTACAATACAGTTGATTTTCCTTTAAAAAAAAACAGGACTTTTTCCCAAGTTTCTCTCAGTCATCGCTTATCTCGCATCTACAAATAGCTACTCTTCCTGTCTATGAGATATGCATTTGTTTTCTTTCCAATATGTTCACCCGGAGTTTATTTCATGCAGGATATAAAAAAAAAAACAAAAAGACACAAAGTCGCATTATGAAAGATTATTTGTCTTTAAGTTAAACATTCATCAAAATAGTTCAACTTAAGTTCAGTCCCGTCTTCTGACATTATAGGTCAGTAGAGCTACTGTTATTTCAGTTAGCGATTGTATAAAAGAGAACATTGAATTCAGACAGGACTGATTACATGCGTATGACTAACAAGTATTTCCTACTTTTAAACTAGGAAACTCAGAAAGTGAAGAGAAAAACAAAGGATCAGTGTGTGCATTACACAGACACATTCTTAATGATAGCTACGGTTCCAACAGTTAAAAACCTCTCAAGCAAAAGCAAGGCTTGCAGCTTTGAAATAAAAGCACTGAAAATGTTCAGACGAACCCCGAGATATTAAATAAGTGCCCCCCAAAGCCGTGGGAAAATACAGAACATCGTAGAGATTGGTGATAGAGGTCCCTTTGTGGTCCAATTTTCACTTTTCTTAAGCAAAATAATAGAATAGAAAGAACAGAACAGAACAGAATAAATTTTTTTATTGGCCAAGTGTGATTGGACACATAAACAATTTGTCTTGGTGCATATGCTCTCAGTGTACATAACATAAAAGATACGTTCATCAAGAATCATAAGGTACAACACTTAATGATAGTCCTAGGGTACAAATAAGCAATCAGGAAACAATACCAATATAAATTGTAAGGATACAAGCAACAAAATTACAGTCATACAGTCATAAGTGGAAGGAGATGGGTGGTGGGAACGATGAGAAGATTAATAGTAGTGCAGACTAATAAGAATAGGAAGTTTCTGTCAGATATTGCCTACGTATGATGCCCCAGGCACCAGAAGGGGT
>WNWU01000063.1:6128772-6155539 GCA_012654045.1 Ptyas mucosa | reverse complement strand
TATTATATTATATTATATTATATTATATTATATTATATTATATTATACTATACTATACTATACTATACTATACTATACTATACTATACTATACTATATTATATTATATTATATTATTATATTATAATATTTATTATATTTATTATATTAATATGAATTCACTGGGTGAATTCTACAGAATATCCAAGTTGTAATATTGATTAATGAATTAATTTCTTTACCATTTTCAATTAAATGTTTTGCAGAACAATTTATGCACAAAAATTCCCTAAAAACAATGGAGGACTTAAAAATAACTATGGGCATTAAAAACAGATATAAAGTCAAGAAACTGAAATAATAATAATTAATGATGATGATGATGTTGTTGATGATGATGGTGATTTAAACAGGTGTCTAAATCTTATTAGGTTTGCCATCTACTTTCCCACTGAAGCAAGCAAAGAAGACATGATTTTTTTACCCCAGTGGTGTCAGGGGCCACAGCTGTGCAATCCAAGCTCTTGTCCTGACTTTTTTGACTCCTTTGGCACATGTCACTGATTTTGCTTATTTAATGCTGAAATGTGGGCTTTTGGGGGAAATCATTCTGGTTTGAGATAGCTGAGAAAGCCTTTTGCCATAACCTATTAAAAAAAAAAAAGGGAAGTATTTCCCAATTTCCTAAAGACCCTCTCTAGGAGTCTCTGGAGGCTGGGGACAGCAAAAAATGTCACTTCTTGTCTGGAAGTTCGGAAACAGGCCGTTTCGCACCTCTGGAGTGCCTCCAAGGGGATTGGGAAGGCTGTTTTCGCCCTCCCCAGATGCATACAGAGGATCTGGAGCCAAGTGAGAAAGAAAAACGGGCCTTCCCCATGCCCCCCCCCCCCCCCCCAGGCCCTCCGGAGGCAGGAAACAGCCTATTTCCTTACTTCTGGTGGGCCCAGAAGGCCCGAAAATCAGTTGGCCGGTGCACGCATGCACGCCAGAGCTGAGCTGGCGTGCCAGACAACATGGCTCTGCATGCCACCTGTGGCACGTGTGCCATAGGTTCGCCATCATGGCTCTATATCATTTCAGACAAATGGTTGTCCAATCTCTTTTTTTTAAATGTCCATTGCTGTAGCACTGTAGAAAGTTGCTGTAGAAAGTTGTTCCACTGATTAATTTTTCTCGCTCAAATTTAATCTTAGTTCTAGGTTGGTTCTCTCCTTGATTAGTTTCCATTCATTGTTTCTTGTTCTGCCTTCAGATGCTTTGAAGAATGAGTTGACCCTCTCTTTTTTGTGGCAGCCCCTCAAATATTGGAAGACTGCTATCATGTCACCCCTAGTCCTTCTCTTTGTTAGATGCACCCAATTCCTGCAACCATTCTTCAAACGTTTTAGCCTCCAACTCCCTAATCATCTTTGTTGCTCTTCTCTGTACTCTTTCTAGAGTCTCAGCATCTTTTGATATCATGGTGACCAAAACTGGATGCAATAGTCCAAGTGTGATCTTACCAAGGCATCATAAAGGAGTAGTAACTCCTCACGTGTTCTTTATTCTATCCCTAAAGAATATAGAATCCATTAAAAAAAAAATCAGCCTAGGTCTGAATGAACTCTGATCACCAGATTTTGTGAGACTTACAGGAGTCAACTAGATGCAAAGTTCAGGTGTAAGAAACAACCATGTGGATAGTGAATTGTTTTCCAGAAGAGAAAGCTGCTTAATTGGGGAAATTACAATTTATGGGATCCTTGATGCTGTCTGAGTTCAGTGGTTTTCTTGCTCGAAAGTTCAGCAGTTCAGTGGTTTGAATCCCTAGTAGTGCCACATAACAGGGTGAGCTCCCGTTACTTGTCCCAGCTTCTGCCAACCTAGCAGTTCAAAAGCACGTAAAAAATGCAAGTAGAAAAATAGGGACCACCTTTGGTGGGAAGGAAAAAGCGTTCTATGTGCCTTTGGCATTTAGTCATGCCAGCCACACAACCACAGAGATGTCTTCGGACAGTGCTGGCTCTTCAGCTTTGAAACGGAGATGAGCACCGCCCCCTAGAGTCAGGAATGACTAGCACATATGTGCGAGGGGAACCTTTACCTTTTTATTATCAGTGCTCAATGCATAACTGATGATGTTACCTAGTTTGGTAATGACACCTCTGCAAGAAAACTACCAAGCTCAGAAAGTACCAAACAGTCCACAGTTCAACCCTGAGTGACAAATATTCTCTTCTATCCATAAATTACAATTTGTCATTATATTTATTGATCCCTCTATTAAGAAACCTGTACAGGTAGGTTGGGCTCTGGGAAAGTGATCGCTCCAGAGAGTTTTGTGGTCAACAGGCCATGTATTTAAACTTGGTCCACCTTTAGCCACCTACGATAGATGAAAGAAGAAATGTAATTGGACGTAAGGAGCCAGGATTACTGCAAATTTAACAGTAAAAGGAGTCCATCTCTTCTTCCTTTTTTTTCTCACACACAAACACAGCATGGTGCTGTGTCTGGCTAAAAATATAGCTCAGGCAGCCAGAAACATAAGGACAATCCAAGGGTGTCCAAAGATACCTGTCAGTCATCCTGGGTTTCTAAACAGATGAAGCTTTTCTTCAGATTCGCTCAGAGAGTTTCCTAACTGGAAAAAGGAGATGAATAAGAGATGCAATTATTCAGGGCAGAGAAAGTCTTTCAATGTTTATTGAAAGCATTTCTGGTTGTCGTTTTAGCTGAAAGCAGATTCTTGAAAGTAGAAGTGATTAAGAGCAGAGGTGGTATTCAGCTGGTTCAGGGCGAACCGGTAGCGGTGACTGTGGGCGCCACCCACCCGGATGCAATGTCGTCCTATTTAGCCATTTTTGAGGCTGGGCACATGCGTGGAAGTCATATGTGCAAGCAAAGTGCATGCATAGAAGGCCGGGCGCATGCACGGAAGGCACCCACGGGTGCAGCGAGCATGCAGAAAGCCGGGCGCATGCATGCAGCAAACCAGTGGCAACAATATGTGAAACCCACCCCTGATTAAGAGGATAGGGAGGCTTTAGCTTTCCAACCCAAATCAAACAAAAATGGGTTTGTGGAGAGGAATTCACTAAACAGAGAAGGATAGCACAGCCTTCATCTTAGATGGTTCTCCTCCTTTTCTTGAGGGCATCCTCTAGATCAGTGATGGCTAACCTTTTTGCTATCACTTGCCAAAAGCAGGAGGAGCACCGGGGGGGTGGGGCGCACACCTGTGCCCATACCCATAGTTCAATGCGCCCCGCCCTCGGTGCATGCACATGTGACCCCCTCCCCGCTTCCCTGCTTTTGGCATGTGATAGCATGGTAGGCCCGTTTTTCACCTTCTTCAGGCTCCGGAGGCGATCTTGGAGCCTGGGGAGGGCGAAAACGGCCTCCCCTTCCCATAGGCCCTCCGGCAGCTGGAAACAGCCCATTTCCCGACTTCCAGTGGGACCGGAAGACCCATTTTTTGCTCTCCCCCAGGCTCCAGAGGCTTTCTGGGAGCCTGGGGAGAGCCAGAATGGCCTTCCCCACCCCCCGGAGGCCCTCCAGAGGCCAGAAATAGCCCGTTTCCCGACTTCCAGTGGGCCTGGAAGGCCTGAAAATTAGCTGGCCGGCACGCGCATGTGCACTGGAGCTGAGCTAGGGCAATGCTGGCGTGCCCACAGATAGGTTCCTTGTGCCACCTGTGGCACGCGTTCCATAGGTTCGCCATCATGACTCTAGATGTTTGAAAGGCCAGCTTTATCCTTCCAGGTAAGTGTTCCCTTTTTCTCCTTTCCTCTCTTATCACTTATTATTTTCTATGGTCACTGTTGATGCATTAACAGCAGAGAAAAAAAAATCTTCTGCTTTTTAGAACTCAAACTTTAGGAAACTTACATAAATTTCATTTTTAAATTTTTTTTTTAAAACTTACAGAAGATTCCATCGATATTTTTCAAAAATCCAGGTTGTAGCCCCAAAAAGTAGAAGGTTCTGCTTTATGTGATGAAAAGATCCCCAAATTAAAACTTCATCATAAATTGACACGGGGAGGAAGAGAAAGAGGGAAAAAAGGAGAAAAAGGAGGAGAAATTTAGTATTCTGGTGGACCTCCTGATATGGTTGAACTTTGCTTGCCACCACTCCTATTCACAGCATCCAATGATGATTAGAGATGAAGTATAATAAGAACTGAAAAGCCTCACATTTCCTATAGGTTGAAGCAGAAAATATTAGCATGGGGGGGGGGGGGAGAACAAAGAAGTCAGCATAAGTTTGCCGTTAAGATCTCTTGATAGTAAACCATTCATGTCTACTAATTAGCAGTGTAATTTCATTTAGGTAAGAATTTATTTTAAAAGTGTTGAGTGGATCCTCATGGTTTTGCTTCGACATACATCAAAGAACCTGCATTCTTTAGTAAGCAGGGCAGCTAAATAAACACTGTAAGAGTTCCATATCTTTTGCTTCCCAGCTCCTCTGTGAAGTCCTTCAGCCTGATATACAAACCGCGATTCAGATGTTCATTGAATTTGCTCATCCAGATACAATGTCAAAGAATCCCGTTCTTTCCAAGTACATCACATTAGATTTTCATTGGCAGGACCAGATGCTTTCATGCTGGCATCAGTCTGGTGTCTCTCTTGGCTGCCCTGCTGAAGGTGCTGGATGCAACTTCAAAATATGAAAGTTCATTTTCTGTAGGTCCTAAGTAGTCCCTAGTGGGTTGCTGAGCCAAAAAAACCATCCTTTTCTCAGCCATAATGAGCAGCATTTCCATAAACCACATTGGAACAAATTGTTTCAGAAATATGTTGAGGGAATAACCGAGAGAGAAGACACGATGGTCTTCAGCCGAGTTGAAATGTTCAATGTCCTTTAGCACTTCACGCTTTATGAAGGTGCATAAGAGAAAAATTACCCCATCATGCTTTCAGCTTAACATTATTCTCCATGTTTATCCATGATTGTTTCATATTTAAAGAACAACAAAATATTGTGTTTTGTCAGCCAAGGACAATAATAGTTTAATAGTAATTTATTTTCCATTGCTACTGATAATACAACCAATCAACACGTTAAGTGGTGCCAACATTGGCATGTTGCTAAATAAATCTCTAGGCTTTGCGCTGCGAATACATCTTTCAAAGATAAGTCAACAAGAGCAATCAGAGCAGAAAATTAGAATTTGGTATGTTAGAATTAAAATACAGCTAAACTAAAGTTTTAATTGGGGTGATCTAAAAGGGCACTTGATGTAATGATCTCTTTCATTTGTTACTAATTGTTTGTTCCTGATGAAGAAGAAACATGTACATGAATGTGCCGTTTGAAAAAAAAAGAAAAAGAAAAGATGGCCGTTGCCATAGCAGCCCGTTTCTATGGTTCAAAGAGGAGGGATCACCCAAATGAAAGGAAGGGCTGCTTGTGAATTTTAACTTCTTTCCTGACACTTCACCACAAGAGATGGGTTTCGTTGGGGTGGTAATACTACATATTTTTTTTTAAAAAAATCTGACCTTATATTTGAACTGGAAGAATACTCTACTGCAGAGGTATCAAACACGATTTCACTGAGGGGCGCATCAGGGTTGTGTTTGACCTTGGAGGGCCAGGGGGTGTGGCCAGGGGTGGGCAGGGCCATGGTAGGTGTGGCCAGTTTGACATCACTCGTGTCAGGGGGGCACCTGCGGTGGCCAAGTGTTAAGGCAGAACTTCCCTAAGACCCTCCCTCACTCTCATTATAATCTCCTTCCTTCCTTCCTTCCTTCCTTCCTTCCTTCCTTCCTTCCTTCCTTCCTTCCTTCCCTCCCTCCCTCCCTCCGTCCCTTCCTTCCTTCCTTCCTTCCTTCTTTTCTTCTTATTCCTTCCCGTTTCATTCTTCTTTCTTCTTCCTTCCCCTCTTTGCTTATTTTGCCTTCTGTGCTCCCGTCAAGCTCTGTTTTCACTGACAGAGGCACCACAGGCTCTGTTTCCTTTGCTGTTTCCAGGCTGGTCCACGGGCCAGATCTAAGCACCCCATGGGACGGCCTTGAGTTTGACATCTACTGCGTTCAGTATTCCCCTCCATTTGAGGCTGGACAAACCCTATTTCTACCTTCTGCTGGAGACAGACCCCCCCCCATCTACCATTTGCCAAAAGAAGGCAAAATCGCCCTATTGCTCCCAGATAAAATGGACCAAAGGCAGACCCCACGGCACCCATGTCAAAAGAATTAAATTTCTTTTTTCACTATTGATCTCAATTTGACTACAATGGGCCAGTCGTTCTGGATGACTGTCTCACATACATTCCTTGCATGATTGCAGAGAGTGACATAGCTTGGTGAGTTCAATTGTCCATCGATGTTATCTATGTTTAATACAGCAAAAGGGAAGCTTTTACTTCACAGCAGGTTGAAAGTCTGTAGAGATTCTCAGTCATCCATGGTTGTCCCAAAGGTGCTTTTTCAGGAGGCAACTGGACTTTCTTGCTTTTTTTTTCTTTTGAAGCCGTTTCGCTTCTCATCCAAGAAGCTTCTCCAATTCTGACAGGATAGCGGTGAACGGAAGGATTTATATTCCTTGCAGACAGCTGGTCATTTGCATCCTTTTAGAGGATCCTTGAAGCACTTGGAGGTTTATCTGTGTCTTCAGGGTCACCTAAGTTAGTGCTCCTGGTTCCTGGTGACCATCAGGATACAAATAAACTTCCAAGTGCTTCAACAACTCTCTAAAAGGATGCAAAGGACCAGCTGTCAGAAACGAATATAAATTCTTCCTTTCCCCACTATCCTGTCAGAGCTAAAGAAGCTTCTTGGATGAGAAGTGAAATGTCTTCAAAAATAAAAAATAAAAAACAAGAAAGTCCAGTTGCCTCCTGAAAAAAACACCTTTGGGTTGCTTAACCAAAGGCTGTATTTTGTTATGCTTTGCGATCACATTCTTCATTTCTAAATTCGGACTTCCAGAAAATTCACTGAAGTTTTGTAAAAAGGTGGGGAAGAAAGGCCCTTTCTGAAGCTACAGTGAAATCCTTAATAAGCAATCACTCCCACGCGGTGGCTCAGTGGCTAAGAGCGTGTCGATCGAAAGGTCGGCAGTTCAGCGGTTCAAATCCCTAGTGCCACATAACAGAGTGAGCTCCCATTACTTGTCCCAGCTTCTGCCAACCTAGCAGTACGAAAGCACATAAAAAAAAATGCAAGTAGAAAAATAGGGACCACCTTTGGTGGAGAATGGACAGCATTCCGTGCGCCTTTGGCATTTAGTCATGCCGGCCACATGACCACGGAGACATCTTCGGACAGCGCTGGCTCTTCGGCTTTGAAACGGAGATGAGCATCGGCCCCTAGAGTCGGGAACGACTAGCACATATGAGCGAGGGGAACCTTTACCATTACCTTTACTACTCACCTCTACGTAATACTAGAACTAGTTTAGATTTAAATGATATCAACAAAGAAGTGTGGGGATTTTTTTCTTCTTCTTCTTCTTTTTTGCTTGCTGTTAGATATTTCCAATGTTAGACCTTCTAGGTATATGTGATGTGATTCTTCCCTGATTTGGACCTGTACTGATGTCATGCCTTCTACATAATTAAGTTTCCTTTTTAAAGTAGAGCATAATTCATCACCTTCTTCCTCTTTCAAATAATCTTTATTTTATAGATGCAGGGCAATAAACCTGAGCTGAACTCATCCATAATTCAATCAAACAGGTTCATCTACACCTGAGAATTCCAGTGCAGATAAAGACTTCTAGAGTGTCACTTATCCTTTTCCTTTCAAGACTTGATCAAGTCCATCAAACCTAAGTCCCACCGAAACCAGCATGAAGTCATGATTAACCCTGCAGTTAATTTAAGCGAGCAGTGTTAAGTTTGGAATGGCTCTAACTCTTTATCTTTCAATGATTATATCGTTGACGAAAGCAAAGGTCTTCTACGCATCTTTGAGACTGTGGCAGAGTAACAAGCGACTGTGAAAATTGTCCATAAATAATATAAATCAAATCCCATTGTTTCCTAGTTCAAAAGCTGATTGTGTTCCCCTTTCTCTTCCATCAGGGGCTCTTAAAAGTTGCCATCGACAATGCACGGGCTCAAGAAAAGCAGGTGCAGCTCGAAAAGACGGAGCTCAAAATGGAACTCTTTAGGGAAAGAGAACTGAGAGAAACACTTGAAAAACAGTTAGCGGTGGAGCAGAAGAACAGAGGTAACAAAAATAATAATAATAATGACCTTGTCTATTACCCTAGTTTTACCAAGCTGTCTCAAAACATCAAGGTATAATCTTGCATAGTCTCTATAATCAAGAGCGTTGATGGGTGTACTAGATGGGGTGTCAAATTATTTTTGGTATCTGGATTGAAAGAATACCAGCAACAACAGGTAATATCCCTGTGGGTATCTATTGTAACTGGAGAGCAAAGTTCCAAGAAGCTCTTTGACCCTACTTCTCAACAATTATGATTCTCAACACCAAAGAATTCCCTTACTCCTTAGTGTACCACCATTATTCTCTGTTTCGTAGTCTCCTTTCCACCACAACTATATGAACAGCTAAAAGAAATATGAGAGTTGTTTAAAAAGATTTTAATGTATATAAATGAGCAATATTTGTGAATTTCGCAGTTAGTGAAATGAAGCTACATCCAAAATTCCATTCAGTCAGAACTGAAGACACTTCTTGGATGAGAAGTGAAATGTCTTCAAGGACAAACGAAGTCCAATGGCCTTTTGAAAAAGCACCTTTGGGACAACCATGATCTGGATGAGTGGGAATCTCCATAGACAACCACAACCTCTACTTTATGGGAGGAGTGAAAAGGGTGAAAGTAGCAAAGAACAGGCTGTCCCAAAAGTACTTTTTCAAAAAGCAACTAGACTTTCTTGTTTTTTTCCTTGAAGACATTTTGCTTCTCATCCAAGAAGCTTCTTCAGTTCTGACTGAAAACAGGCTGTGAGATATCTGGAGAACAAACTGGCAGGGGTTGATTATAAAATTTTTATGTCAATTATGCCAGATAGACTTTAAAAAGTATTAGAGAAATTTATTCACTCTGATCAAAATGGCTTCCTGCCCAGAAGTCATATAAGGAACAATATTAGGACTGTCTTAGATACTATACAATACTATGAAGCCATAATGAGAAACAAATGGCATTGATATTTATTGACACCCAAAAGGCCTTTGATAACGTTAAATGGGACTTCATATTAGGACAACTAAATTATATGGACTTAGGGGAAAATTTATAAAGATGTACAAAGGAATCTATTCTGGACAGGAAGCCAAAGTGGTAATTAATGGGGAAACGATGAAAAATTTTCCAATTCAAAAAGGAACAAGACAAGGCTGTCTGCTATCACCATTACTATTTATTCTATCACTAGAGATTTTAATTCGAGAAGATGAACAGATCAAAATCTTAAAAATAAAGAAATAATTTTTTAAAGCACAGGCATTTGCAAACAACCTTGTCTTTATTATTGAAGAGCCTGTGAAATCTGATGTTAGGCTGACGGAAGTGCTGGAGAAATATGGGGAAGTAGCAGGCCTAAAAATTAATAAGAAAAAAACCAAAAATAATAGTTAAAAATATGAGCGAAAAGCAAAACTTTTTTCAAAAAGCAACTAGACTTTCTTGTTTTTTCCTTGAAGACATTTCGCTTCTCATCCAAGAAGCTTCTTCAGTTCTGACTGAAAACAGGCTGTGAGATATCTGGAGAACAAACTGGCAGAGGTTGATTGTTTGTTCTATGGATATGCAGAGATTTGAAGTTTATTCACGCTGAATGTTCTTGAGGCTGTTTATTTCTTTCTTTTTTCCCAAACCTTCATTTCTGATTTTCTAAAGTGCTTTTAGTATGGGAGGGGATTGTGATATCTAGGTGTAGTTGTTGAGTTCCACAATCCCAACTTTGACTGGATGATAAGGTAATCCACCAGGAAGTGGCAGAGATGAACCAGTTGGCGATACCTGCAAAATCTGCCCTTGAAATTAATCTCTGCTTGCTGTCTAAACCGCAGATGCATAAATGGAAAAACGGCACGCTAAACGTTGCCATAGCGATGCTCACGAGGCCTAAAATAAATAAAATGTCAGAGCCAAGGTCTTGTAGTTGAACTTGAATGGATTTTGTTTTTGTTTTTGTTTTTATCCCCCCACAACAGCAATAATTCAGAAAAGGTTAAAGAAGGAAAAGAAGGCGAAGAGGAAATTGCAGGAAGCACTTGAATTCGAAACAAAGCGGCGAGAACAAGCCGAACAGGCGCTAAAGCAAGCAGCTTCCACCGATAACCTCAGGGTCCTAAATGGTGAGATGGCAAACTTCTTCTCTGGCTGGCTGATGCTGGGTTCAAGTGGTTTTATTGAAAGCATCACAACCGCTTTAAGTGCAGGGAAGACAAACAAACCACAGGCCTCTTTGGGGAAATGACACTTCCTATCTCTTGCTGATTGAATCTCTATATCTAAAACCTGGAAGTTTTTAAGAAGAGACTGGATGATCATTTTTCTGATAGGGCAGAGGTGTCAAAGTCAATTTCATTGAGGGCCACAACAGGGTTGTGTGTTTGACCTTGGAGGGGGGTGGCATGGCCGGGGGAGGGGAGTGGCCAGCTCAACGTCACTCATCGAGGCTCCATTTTTGGCCGCGACAACCTCCTGCAGCACTCCACCCACAAAAATGGAGTCTGGGGGTGGCCGCACATGCCATTTTCAGCCATGACAGCCTCCTGCAGCCCTCTGTCAGCAAAAACGCAGCTCATGGAAACCACGCTCCCTCCCAAGCTCCATTTTCTCTGACAGAGGCATTGTGGGACAGTCCTTAGTTGTTTCTAGGGTGGGCCCATGGGCCTTGAGTTTGACATCCCTGGTATAGGGGTTTCATGCTTGAGCAGGGGGTTGGGCTAGAAGATCTCCAAGCAGGGGTGGGCTTCAAAAATTTTACCAAGGGGGTTCTCTGTCCAGTTGCTGGGTGGGCATGGCCATGGTGAGTGTGGCCTAGTCGGCCTCCTGCAACACAGTGGCAGGGTCACATTTTTGCCCTCCCCAGGCTCCAGAGGCTTTCCTCGAGCCTCCAGGAAGGCGAAAATGGACTCCCCAGGCTCCAGGGGCTCATTTCCGGCCTTCCTGAACTTCTGGTAGGCCCGTTTTTCACCCTCTTCAAGCCTCCACGCGTGCCTGCACTTGCCTGCATCCAAAATGGACCGTGTGGGGACTCCTAGGAGGGGCGGGGTGGGTGGGACCAGCCATTTGGGGGGTCTCCAAACTGCACAGAATCTTAGTTCTGTGGGCTCTCCCAAACCCTTGCTAACCCCCAGTAACTCACCCCTGTCTCCAAGGTCCCTTCTAACTCTGTTATTCTGTTAAAAGGAAGAAGTCTAAAAAAAAAATATTAGTGTTTTATTAAATTATCAGCTTGGCCATGGCTGTCCTCTTTCCCTGCTCTCATGATTCCTTCCCATCAATCTTGCTCCTCACAAAATTACGGTGCTGGCCCCCGTTTTTGTTCAACATTCAACACGGAGGCAAAGGTTGATTGTACGGTGATTCAGAAGTGGTAACAGGTTGTAAAAAGAGCCCTTTAAGATCCGAGTGAAATATGTGTCAGCTCTACCTTTCTGTGCTTTTTAGATTCTCTGACCCCAGAGATAGAAGCTGACCGCAGCGGGGGCCGAACAGATGCTGAGAGGACAATACAAGGTAGGAATTTTCAAAAGGCCATAAATCTAGATCGCAGTATATTAGTTTTTCCTCTACTTTAGCCTGCTATTCAAGCATGCAACCTGCCATCTGGGCCACATCAAAACAAGTTCATTCAAGGTCAGCTTCATCTGGACAGACTGGTTTTTTGTTTTGTTTTTTCAAAAGAGAAAATTCATTTTGTGTGATAGATTTCCTTTAAATTAGCAGGTCATTCAAGTTTATATAATGTAATTAGAAGAACAATTAATCTGGGACGATGAAGAATTTCATTCGGCATGGTAAACACACAATTGGACAATTTTTAGTTTGTCCAAGCCACGTATTTTCAGTTTGAAATCTGGCTTAATGAGATAATTTTCAAGACTGGAATTCTTCATAATTTTCCAGTTTTTGAAATAAACAAAAGAAACTAGAACACTCAGAATTTAACTCCTTAACTGTTATCCTGTCCCTGAGTAGATTTCACCTTCATTACAGTTATTTATATTTTAATATATAAGTATAGAGAAAGCAAAAATTGGACAAGTAGCTCATATATTTTAAAAATTCTATTTATACTGGCCCTATTTATCCCTGGGCCAAGGATGTTAATATGAATAATAAATAACACGGAGACAAAAAAAACACATAAAGCATTTATTTTCAATTTTAAAGGAAGGTAAATTCTTCAAAGACAATCTATAATGATTAACCAGAGTTATTTTTTCATTTGATTTTTAAAGTCAACCCCTGTAAATCTAAATACTAAATCTAGTATTAAACTTTAGTTTGTAATTCTTGTGAGGTGTTGTGCTAACTGTGATAGCATAGGAAAATATTCAGAAAGATAATAAGCAACACAATGACTAAACATGCATTAATAATACTAATACTAATAAAAAAGAATAGATAATTTGTCTCTTCTCCACACATCAGGAGACACACTGGAGAATTGGCCATGAATTATTTTGCCAGGTGTGATCTCAATGACACCAGGCAGAAAGGTGTTAGATGGTTTGATGACTCATCATTGTTTCAAATAGATTAGCTCTGTACAAACCGCCTTGCTCTGAGCGCATGAGATTAACTTAATTTAACGTTCTAACTATCAGCATCTCAATTTCATTGAATTTGCCTGCCAGATTGTCCAATTCATCTTTTTTAAAAATATATTGTTGTTGTTGTTCACCAAAAACCCAACAGGCATATATTTC
Source organism: Ptyas mucosa (assembly GCA_012654045.1). Classification (NCBI taxonomy): domain Eukaryota; kingdom Metazoa; phylum Chordata; class Lepidosauria; order Squamata; family Colubridae; genus Ptyas; species Ptyas mucosa. The sequence continues at coordinate 6,142,701 of WNWU01000063.1, read as the reverse complement.
TGGAAGACGTATGCAGAGGTTTTTGCCTGCCTTGACATTCTAGAAGAAAATAGGAATATTCAAACAATGTGAACTCTGTTTTTAAGATTAGTTATATCCCAAATACGTGCGGCAGGGATAGAAAGAGGTTTGATCTAGAACAGGATGGACATAGATTCATAGAGTTGTAAAACTTCTCTGAGCTTGGTTTTTTTTTTTAAAATTTAATAGTATTTTATTATGACACAATATGACAATCACATAACATACAACGTATAAATATCTCCTCTTTTTTCAACAGCGTCTCTTTGTGATCTTTCCGTTTTGTATCTATCCTCCCATATCTCTATTACTATTTCATTTTCTACATTGCCCCTTTTCCTTTGGTTACATTGGAATTTCTAATAATCTTAATTTTTAACATTTCTATACATTTATTATATACTTATTTTATACTTTTAAATTCTTCCCTGTATTTATTATTCTTTATTTCTAGACTCAAGCCATTCATACCATTTGTTCCAAATTATATAATAATCTGTTTCTTCTTTTTCTTTAATTTCTTTGGTTAGAGCTTGGTTTTTTTATTGCCCACTTAGGTAACAGCTGAAGGTAACAACTGAAAATGAAAAAAACCAAGCTCAGAGAACTCGTACAACCCAGAGCTACCTATATGCTCCACAGACCAGGTTCATGTCATCTTCTGGCTCTCTGGAATTTTGAGTCAGTCACACTAGTCTGTTACTTAAATGTACGATGCACGATGAAATGTACGATGAAGATGTTTTTAATTTACCAATGCTTATCGAGACAAAACCTGATATCCAAGACCTTCTAGTTACGACAAGAGTGAACAGTGAACGTAATTGTGCTTCTCAGAGGAAAAGGAGATATAAAAGTTACAAAATAAACAACTTAGTGCGCATCAGAGAAACTTGCGGTATCCAGAGAGTTTGCCGGTTGCATAACGAGACCATCAAACTTCTCCATCCTTCTCTTTTGACATTAGCAAGATGATGATCATCTAGGAGGTTAAACAGCTTACATGTACTGTTTGTCATAAATATATTCACCATGGAGGTAATGAAACATAAATGTTATTCCTCTTGGCTGTATATAAATCAGAAGGTGATAGGACAGCTGTCTATTTACAAAGAGTCATTAATCTTTTGATTCTGAAAAATTGAGTGGGTTAGGAAAGCTTGTCAAAGTGAAGGAAGAGCATTTCATGAGTAGAATGGGGAAGTTTCGTAGGAGAAGAAACAGTCCTGCATATCTCCTGGACCACTTCCTGCATTAAATATTTTACTAACATTGGGGTTTGGTACTTTGTTATTGGCTACTTTTGTTACCATTTGTTACAATTACTTTCATTACAATTTTTGTCATATTACATGTGGATTGATAGCTCAGAGGTTAAAGATGCTGAGCTTGTCAGCTGAAAAGCTGACAGCCTGGGTTCGAGACCTGAATACTGCACAACAGGTTGAGCTCCCATCCTTGCCTCAGTTCCTGCCCACCTAGCAATTTGAAAGCATGAAAATGCAAGTAGATAAATAGGTACCACTTTGGTGGGAAGGTAACAATGTTCCGTGTGCCTTTACCTTGTAGCCATGCTGGCTACATGACCACAGAAAATATCTTTGGTCAACACTGGCTCCTTCGGTAAAGAGACAGAGATGAAGACTGCCCCCTAGAGTTGGACATGGCTGGACAGGGGAAACCTTTATCTTTACCCTGACTTCTGTTAGTTGTGAAGGATTTGTAATCATCAGCCATTTAATTACTTATTCTGTCTTGGCATCAGAATAAATTTTGAGAACAGCCATGAGAAGGTTTTTCCAAGAATAAGTTGCATAGAAATTAATTTGCATTGAAAAAAAAAGAAATTAATTTGCATTGAATGCCATTTTCAGATCAACTGATAGTTCTAAGTAAGTAAAAACACACTATTCAAATGACTTTCTTTCTTTCTTTCTTTCTTTCTTTCTTTCTTTCTTTCTTTATTTATTTATTTATTTATTTATTTATTTATTTATTTATTGGTTCTATTTATATGCCGCCCTTCTCCGGAGACTCAGGGCAGCTTACAATGCGTTAAGCAATAGCCTTCATACTTTTGTATATACCTGCTTAGTAGGGCTTTGCCCCCCTCCCCCAAGTGGTGTTCTTTTTTATACAAAGTCAGCTTATTACCCCCACAATCTGGGTTACCTACCTCGAAAGGATGGAAGGCTGAGTCAACCTTGAGCCTGGTGAGATTTGAACTTGCAGTAATTGCAGGCAGCTGGTGCTACTTAACAGCACTTTAGTCTGCTGCGCCACCAAGGCTCTTGACTTGGTTGACTTGGCTTGGTGTCAAAAACATAACACGTCTTGAAAATTTTTAGAAGGTTTAGAATATTGTGGCTTACAAATTTGAAATATTTTTACTTCAATGCTTCCTGGGCAGAAAATATCCACACATTTAAAATACTCAAATAAAAGTAAACTTTATGTACTGTACATCGTAATCGATGCAATTTCAGAGGGTTACCTTGTACTTTAACTGTAAAAATGAATTGTGGGAAAATTGAACGATTCAACGTTGATATTTCAGGAGAAATATCAGTTGAGTCAAAGCCCCAACTCTGGTATAGCAACTCGAAGAACATAGGATATCAGTTATAAAAAGCTATTGTTAACTGATGACAAAAGGGCAGTCTTGCTGCCTCATTGATAAGTTGATGTCTAGGTAAGGATTCCATTTGTCCATTCTTTCATATCTTTATCTACTTCGTGTCAAACCCAATGACTGATGACTTTATTTATTTATTTATTTATTTATTTATTTATTTATTTATTTTGTATACCGCTGGACTCAGGGCGGTGAACAGCCAAAATAAAAACAGAGCATACAAAATAAAAAACAATTTAAAATAATTAAATAGTTTTGGCCCAATTGTAATAGGTGGTGTGGTAAAACTTCTTCCAGGGTCCCACTGTATTTTTTTTTCAGTCTTGTTGTCCCTTTCTCAACAAATCCTGACCTGCTTAGTACTATAGCAATAGCACTAGACTTATATACCACTTTACAGTGGTTTACAACCCTCTCTAAGCAATTTACAGAGTCAGCATATTGGCCCCAATAATTTGGGTCCTCATTTTACCCACCTCGGAAGGATGGAAGGCTGAGTCAACCTTGAGCCTGGTGAGATTTGAACTGCCAAATTGCAGGCAGCCAACAGGCACCAGAAGTAGCCTGCAGTACTGCACTCTAACCACTGCGCCACTGCAGCTCAGTATGGTCCAGCCAAGTCAACTAGTATGCCATCTACTGGGGTTTTAAACCCAAAAATGTCAAATTCATATCTTAATCCAGTGTAAAAACCAAGTCACAACAGGCTAAAGGTAAAGGTAAAGATTCCCCCATACATGAGTGCTACTCGTTTCCGACTGTAGGGGCAGTGCTCATATTTGTTTCTAAGCTGAAGAGCCAGCGCTATCCGAAGGCATCTCCATGGTCATGTGGCCAGCATGACTAAACACTGAAAGCACATGAAGCGCTGTTACCTTCCCACCAAAGGTGGTCCCTATTTTTCTACTTGCATTTTTTACATGCTTTCAAACTACTAGGTTGGCAGAAGCTGGGACAAGTAACGGGAGCTCACCCCATTATGCGGTGCTAGGGATTTGAACCACTGAACTGCTGACCTTCTGATCAACAAGCTCAGTGTCTTAGCCACTAAGCCACCACGTCCCTCACAACAGGCCAGAGAGACTTAAAACCAACAATGTGACAGCTCTTTCAAACGTGATATAGCAATAGTTGTTCTTGGAATAATTTCGTCATCAGCTATGACATTTAAAGCAACTTTCTATATTCTTTGTCATGGCAGGTCATCAGCTAATGGAAAGATCAACGATCCCACAGTAATTTTTCAAAAAAATAAAATAAATGAATGACTAAATCCCTCTAGCATGTCACCGTCAGTTCAGTCCCATTCCAAACTAGTCAAAGTGGAAGCGAATTAAATCTATAATGAGGACACAAAGGATCACAGAATTTTGCAGTGTGCTGAGACAAGTTCTCCAACTGGAGTAAGGGTTTCTACTACCTCTAGTGTAGTCTACCTCTACACTAAAATTTGTAGAGCACCTCTGAATGGACAAGAGTCGGGATCCCACAGAGCAGGGGTGTCAAAGTCACACCGTCAATGTGGCATCACGTGATGTATCGTAACTTTTTCCCCCTTCGCTAAACCAGGTGTGGGCGTGGCCACTGCGTGATGCATCTGGCCCATGGGCCACGAGTTTGATACCCCTGCCATAGAGCGACCCAGACACATGGTGTGTTTCCTACTGTTTCATGCTTATACACCCAGCCATTTGCTATAGTTGGCTCTGATAAAATCCTCCTCTTTTGTTTGCTTTTTAAACAGCTTTAGAAAAGGAGAGCAATTCTCAAATTATATTTTGTGGCCTTGAAACACCTCTCACTCCCCCGTGGGGTTGTGGGTGGGTGTACGTACGTGTGTTTTCTTTCATAATTGATTCGCAAAAATTCCGTATGAAAACATTCATTATGTACTTCCCTCCTACTTCACTTTCCCCTCCCTTAACTAAGAATAAACGGTGGAATTATAGTGCCGTGCACAGAAATGAAACAATAATAAGTTTATTTCCTGTCTTCTGGCACAGCAACTCTGGTATTTTGGCAGCTTTTCAGCTCCAGCTAATCAATTAAAGGCAACTTTTGATTAAGTTAAACAAAAGGTGGTATTGATTGCTGACAGTAACCTATAAATAGGCTATTGTTTCATACTGTTCATGGGTCACTATTAGCTACACCTTTAAACTAGACATTATTCTATTTATCATCTCAGAAAGCAAAGCTTGTGGCATAGTTAAAGCATACTAACTTAGTCATTTCAGGGTTATTTTTCATCTTTTAAAGAGGAGTCTCTCTTAGAAGCTGTAGATATTTATGGATTTTTTTTTTTCAGGAGCCATCTGCATCTTGTTCTTTAAACTAGATCCTTAGATACAATCCCATGACCTGCTTGGAAAAAAATAATAATTAATCTTCTTGAATAATTCTTAATACAGTTCTACGACTGTATTAAGACAACTCATGTCCAAAGAGATTAGTAAGGCTGGGATGAAAGTGAAGAATGGTATTGAGGAGCAGAGAAAAATTTGAGTGGGTCAGGCATTTCAAAAGGAAAACAAGACGGACATGCAATCTGGTGGTTTTATTATTATTTTAGCAATAGCACTTAAGACTTATATGCCGCTCAATAGTGCTTTTATAGCACTTTCTTGTCAGTTTATAGAGTCAGCATATTGTCCCCAACAATCTGGGTCCTCATTTTGCCGGCCTCAGAAGGATGAAAGGCTGAATCAACCTTGAGCCAGTCAGGATCGAACTCCAGACTGTGGGCAGAGTTTGCCGGCAATACTGCATTCTAACCATTGCACACCCAGGCTCCTATTTTCAGGCAAAAACCATGCATAATGTTTATGCAAAGTGGGTGCCTTCCCAAATATATTATGCAAGAGAACCATGAGTATTTCTGGACTTGTGGAATTCCGTAGCAACATCCTGCTGTTGCCTTATCGTTTCTTGTCCTGATATTAAGAATATAAACCTTTCTATTTAAACAACCCCCTTAACTTTGTAGTCCATCTCCTTCAGTTTTATGGCCAACAAGAGTGTCTGCAGAGTATGATCAAAAATATAAGGATGGCAACAGTGGTGGGTTTCAAATTTTTTTACTACCGGTTCTGTGGGTATGGCTTGATGGGCATGGCTTGGTGGGTGTGGCAGGGGAAGGATACTGTAAAATCTCCATTCCCACCCCACTCTGGGTGAAGGATACTGTAAAATCCCCATTTCCTCCCAATCAGATGGGGGCGGGAATTTTTACTACCGGTTCTTCAAACTACTCAAAATTTCCGCTACTGGTTCTCCAGAACTGGTCAGAACCTGCTGAAACCCACCTCTGCATGGCAACCACAATACTGTGATCCAGGCTTTGCCTGTTTTTCATGTATGTCACTGAAACTATCTCTGCCACTGGACCAATACTGTATCTGAAACTCATAATAACCCTAACCCTAACTTCCCAAATTCATGTCGAATTGAAATCGAAAGAAATTATCCTTCCTTTTCCCACTTGTCCCCTAAGTTGTGATGTAGGTCTTTCATCAGCAAGGGGACAATTATATACAGAAACGAAGATAGGCATGTTAAACAATCTGCGCCAAAATCTGCCTATTTGGGGGAAAAAAACACAAAAGGAACAGCAGGCAAATTTTCATGCATGTGAAAATATGCATGGAAACCTGTGCAAATAATACCGAAATCAGACATAAGGATCGTTTACAGGAAGAATGTGATTGGAGGTGTTCTCTTAACAGCTTCTTTTCATGGTTTGTTGAGACGACAAGGAATGGGTCTGTCAACTCGTAGACGTGCCTGTCAGCTTGTAAAGCAGGAGAGGGGATTTTTCTTTGCCTTTCATGAGGCTTAAAAACAGTCCCATAAGGATGTTTTGGATAGCCCTCAACAACCAAAATTTAGCCTTGGTGGTATCCTCTCCGTAGGTGTGCAAGCTCCCCTACTGCATAGTTTTGCTAAAAGAAAAAAAAAAACCTTGCCTGGTATGATTGGCTATATCATTAATATATAAGGCAGCCGCGAATTTACTTCCCGGAATATCCATCTGTTTGTTTCAAGCTTCAGTAAGTAGAAAACTTTGACGTTCTCAAGTATAAAAGAGAACATTAAGGAAACTTTTGATAAGATAATGCTATTTCTACTGCAGCTTAAACAGCTGCATAAGCACCTTACATATTACGCCCTTCTGCACGCCATAAAATTTGATTTCAATAAACAAAGCTGAAATGTAAATATAGCTGGTGTACGTACACCTGTGTAGGTGTGATGCATGTGACCAAGGACACTGTGTTCCAAAGCCAAAGGATTCAATCCTGTGCACGCTTATTTAACAGATAGGCCACTAAGATCAGTACAATTGGTTTCTAATTGTCATTGAATTATTTATGTATTATGCCTTTCGAACGATGAAATCTTTTAGTAGGAATCCGAGAGAATTCGAACGGAAGGTGGGACCGGTTGTGGACTTCTCAAATTAAATTTCCCAAATTAAAAACAAAAGTATCCACAGAAGGCTGTTGTCGTCGTCGTTTTAAATCCCCTTCGATTTTTTTTTTCAAAGTTCAAAAAAAAAAAAAAAGCAAAAAGCTGCTTTGCGTTATCCTGATTCCTGTGGCTGGGCACAGCGTACGGTCCTGCCAGAATCCTGTTATGTGTGTGCGTGTGTTTTCCTACTGTTCAAACCATATTAATGAGAACATCATTTTGGAGAAGTAATTATTTCTATTTGTCTTGTGTCACACTTTCTAATTCCCCTATATTAGCACAGCCAAAGCAAATTAATTGCTTTTTCAGCAACTGAACCTTGTCCAAGCCAGGAGCTGGGATGCTTTTTCTGTTTCCCATTTTCTCAAAGTGGAGGGCGACTACATTTTTTCCCTTGATCGTGATTGAGACTCTCTTTTCAGACCCTAGATGTTGCTCACTTGATGAAAAGTACAAGTTAAACTGAGCTCCCAGGAAAGATAAAAGTTCTGCGCTGCAAGATTATACATCAGAACAGTTAAAGTGAAATTAAAATTAAATGAATGAATCTCACTGAAGCAAAAAAAAGCTGTAATTAATGGTTCCCTTAATTGTCTTCATAAAATATTTGCATGGGTCTAATTTGCATAATTTGCATGTATTAATTAATCTTTCAAAGGAATTTTGTGCTGAGAGAAGCCAAAAATATCTCTTTGTTTTATTTAACATCTAATGAAATATTTATCTTCTTTAATGAACTTCTCATTTTCATTAAAATAAAAGTTGCACAAGTTGGTAGGTTTTAGATGTGGTTGTCATTGAAGGGCGTTTGGTTTTAAAAGGAAAATAAACACCTCTTACCTCACAACCTTAGAGAGCAGAAATACCTTTTTATATATTTTGAGTTGACAGCTGCATCTAAAACAATGAAGTATTATCACGCTTTGGTGACAATCTTGCAGTTTACAAAATTTCTCATCCAGGGTTTTCCACATCTGTCAAAAACTACAGGTTAATCTTCCTAAGCTCCCATGTTTTCATTTCAGCTCTTCAAAATTATTAAAAGCCCAATTATTTTGGTGAATGTCGTGACATAGCTACAAAAAAAAAAAAAAATAACTAGCTAGCCTGATTTGCAAATAGAGGTGCAGAAGAGGGTGGAAAATGAATTATGAACAGCGAAGCAAAACATGCTGAAGGTATATTATTAGAGTAAAATTGAATAAACAAGATTAAACTTCATCATTGCAAGGATAGGTCATAATCAAATGAAGTAAAAGCCTTCATTTTAGATAATAATAATAATAAGAACAAGATCTTCAACAGAAGGGAATTCAAAAGGAGAAACCATTGTGGAAATAGAAAATTAATATTGAAACTGTCAGGTTAAAATCAGAATAGGCAAGCATTACGAGATGAAATGTGATAAAGTGCTTTCGCAGAAAGCAATTTCTGTAAAAGTTATGGATCTAAAAGGACAGTGATTAGTCTTTCAGAAGCAAAAGGTTAAGGCTATTACTTAAGAAGGAGACCACCTCCGTCCCAAGGAAACGCATCAAGTAGTTAATATTGGAGCGGAACGTAATGGAGGAATGCAGAGAGGTGGTTACAATGCAAGATTGCCGCTTTACAAAAAATTTAACATGGTACATAATAAGATTTATGAATGAGAGATTCATTTTTCAAGGATAAGTACAACACTATTAGAACAATAAAACCCGTACTTGAGCCCTGCACGCGGTTGTGGTTTGATAGGACAATGAAGACAAATTTATTCAGTCGAGGGACACAATGCAAATGCACTCTCTCTGTTATTGGTGTAAATCCTTTGAAAATTTGAAAACTCCCTAATGAGGAGAAGGGCGCTGGAGAATGTGTTTTAGAAGAGAATGCCCCTCTGGTGTATAGCTTAGAAATAGGAACTGAGTAAAAACACTTTGGAAAAGTGCCACTTAGAAACTAATTTGAAATCGGCCCATGGAATTATCTTCACAAGGAGATATTTTTTGTCATACTACAGCTATTCTGCACATACCTCTCACAGCCACACAATTACCAGTTTCTTTGGGGTGGGGGGGAAAATCAGTACAATTTGAGAAGCGGATTATGTTAATTTGCCTGATTTATCCATCTGATTCTTACGTTTCACATTAAATAATTTTCAGGGGCCATTGGTACAAAAGAAGGTTAGGTCTGCTTGTAAATATGGAAGGGAAGAACATAATAAATAGGTATCCTAAAGTATACAAGTCGTCCTCAACTTACAACAGTTCATTTAGTAACCATTTGAAGTTATAACGGCACAGTGGTGAAATATAAAATTTGTTACTACCGGTTCTGTGGGCGTGGCTTGGTGTGTGTGTGTGTGGGGGGTAATGTGACTGGGTGGGTGTGGCCAACTTTTTTAAAAAAACTTTTAAAAGCATTTTTTCTACAACGTCTTCAGCTGAAGAGGTTGTAAAAAATGCTTTTAAAAGGCTCTGACGATCAGGCAACTCAGCTGGGATCGTCAGAGCCTTTTAAAAGCATTTTTTTTACAACCTCTACAACCTCTGATGATTGTGCAGCTCAGCTGGGCATGGGGGGGGGGCAGGGATTTTTGCTACCAGTTCTCCGAACCACCTGCTGCCATCGCTACCAGATCAGGCATTTCACCCCTGCAACGACACTGGAAAAAAAATGACTTTGGATCAATTATGACCATCTTCATTGTCACAGGATCAAAATTTAGATGCTTGGCAACTGACCCATATTTATGACATTTGCAGTATCCCAGGGTCATATGATCACATTTTGTTACCTTCCAACAAGCAAAATTAAGGGGAAGCCAGCTTTACTCAACAACCATGTTACTAACTTAACATCTGCAGTGATTGCCTTAACAACTGTGACAGGAAAGTTCATAAAACGGGGCAAAACTCCCATAACAAATGTCTCGCTTACCAACTGAAATTTTGGGCTCAATTGTGGTCATAAGTTGAGGACTACCTGTATTTATTAAGGAGTATAACAATGTTGTATCTCTGTTGCATGTAGTTGAACTCAGGATCACTTCGGAAGAATGAATGAAATTCCAGGCATCAGATCCCACAACTGAATCTTGGCCTGGGTCAAAACTTCATCTAAGAAAAGATACAAATTCTGTATGAACAGATGATGTGGGAAAGAATATTGCAAACTATTAAAATTGGTCCCATGGCTACCAATTAATTTTATAGAGTATGGCTAGAATAACACCATTTTTTTCCAGCATTTTTCATGCGTCTGACAAGAATTAAAAGCTAAGTTGTAACTTTAACCGGTACTTAGGTGGAAGAGAAGGAAACCAAACTCAATGGAATTTACTTTTGAGTAGGTATAAAATTAGATCACAATGTTGGCCAACTCAAAAACGTTTATTGCTAAAACCCTTTGAACCATTTTTGTATGCCTTTCATTTCTCAGACGGCGTTTTCTGCTATTTAATGCTTCCATTCCCTTACATTCATTCCTTCACAATAGCAATAGCACTTAGACTTATACACTGCTTCACAGTGCTTTACAGCCCTCTCTAAAGCAATTTACAGAGTCAGCCTATCGCCCTCAACAATCTGGGTCCTCATTTTGCCCACCTCAGAAGGACGGAAGGCTGAGTCAACCTTGAGCCTGGTGAGACATGAACTGCTGAATTGCAGTCAGTCAGCAGTCAGCAGAAATAGCCTGCAGTACTGCACTCTAACCACTGCGCCACCACGGCCACAATGAGCTTCAATTGCTCTTCCATCTTGCAGAGTTTGCCTGTGTGTGTGTTTACAGGGGGAAATCAAGTGATAGAATGGCAATGTAGCAATGGAACTGGGAAAAAAAAATAACATAATGTTTCAGCTAATATTGATAAAAGAGATATTTTTTTCCTATTATGTTCTTACTTTTGAAAAGCTTTGAAAAACAGTCTGGCGTAATTGCTAGCATATGTTCCGGTAGAAACTCGCCTTCAAAACAAAATATGCCCGAATACTGAAAATGTATATAATTATATACTTAAAATTAAGACAGTTATTTTACTTTTCTGTTTGCTGTTTTGACAGATTTCCTTTATGACAAACAGCAAACAAAACAAGTTAAACAAAACCACAGGGAAAAAATTGACTTAAGAGAAATGCATTTGTCGCTGTATCGCTTTGCAATACGTAAAATGCAATGAAGGCTTTGAGGTATTCAGGCTTAGTTTGAATACCACAAAACATAGATTACCATTAATTTATTCTTTCCCCTTTTCTGTTGTATCCTTTCATCTGTAGATCAGGCAATGCTTTCATTACAGGTGCTACGCTACAAATGGTAAAATAAAGATGCTGATTGAAGCTAAAATGAGATTGCTAAAACTTTATCAGAGAACGCTGCAAGAATAGTACTCTATTTATTTAGGATTTCCAAAAGTACTGCAAAATAACAGAGAGTATTAGGAAAATAATTTAGAATAGAATAGAATTCTTTATTGGCCAAGTGTGATTGGACACACAAGGAATTTGTCTTGGTGCATATGCTCTCAGAGTACATAAAAGAAAAGATACGTTCATCAAGAATCATAAGGTACAACACTTAATGATAGTCATAGGGATCAAATAAGCAATCAAATCATATTAGGAAACAGTCAATATAAATTGTAAAGATACAGCAACAAGTTACAGTCATGCAGTCATAAGTGGGAAGAGATGAGTGAAAGGAATGATGGGAAGATTAATAGTAATAGTAATGCAGACAGTGAATAGTTTGACAGTGTTGAGGTAATTATTTGTTTAGCAGAGTGATGATGTTCGGGAAAAGAACTGTCCTTGTGTCTAGTTGTTCTGGTGTGCAGTGCTCTATAGCGTCGTTTTGAGGGTAGGAGTTGAAACAGTTTATGTCCAGGATGCGAAGGATCTGTAAATATTTTCCCAGCCCTCTTTTTGACTCGTGCTGTATACAGGCCCTCAATGGAAGGCAGGTTGGTAGCAATTGTTTTTTCTGAAATTCTAATTATCCTCTGAACTGTCTAGTTGGGTTGCAGAACCAAACCAGACAGTTACGGAGGTGCAGATGACAGACTCAATAATTCCTCTGTAGAGCTGGATCAGCAGCTCCTTGGGCAGTTTGAGCTTTCTGAGTTGGTCCAGAAAGAACATTCTTTGTTGAGCTTTTTTGATGACGTTTTTGATGATAGGTGTCCATTTTAGGTCTTGAGATATGGTAAAAGCTAGACATTTCCTAGGGTTTTTTGTTGTTATTGTTTCACGAAGTGGTTAAGCCAGTCCTTCTCTTTTCCTAACCCTAATTGTCCTTGGGCACTTTTCGACTCTGTCTGAAGAATGTATCCATTCCTTTGATCGACTCTTTTGACCTTCTTCAACACTCAAGAGGAAAATTCATGAAAAGGGAGGTAATTTTAATCCAACTCTTAACACAACAATACCATGGAAACAGCATTGTAGAGTCCTCTTAGACAGGTCATTGAGTCCCGTCTACCTTATGGAGAAGAAGAGTTGGCTCCTCTTTCTTCAGAAGAATATTTTCCCCCCTCTGTTGGCATGATTGTTATTATTATTATTATCATCCGTCATCCTCATCAGCAGAGAATTTGCTTACCTACAAACACCCACAAGTGCACGAATGCAAAATGGTTTTCAAAAGGGGATGTTTTGGAAACCTCTCTTCCAATTCAAAAGAGGGAGGAGGTGAGATTTCTCCCTTTCATCGCAGGCTTCCTTGAGTCTTGAAAAGCAGTAAACTTGTCCCATTTATTAGGAGACCTTGGTGTGTCTCAAATTAAAAGCAATCACCCTAACCCCAACCCATTTCTACGCTTGCAGCTGAAATTCTTTGTCTGCCTCCCCTCATTACAGAGCAGACATATTTTTCCTAGTCTTGCAGATGTAATAAATAAATGGCAAGCTGTGTAATGACATAAGTTAATTCCGGTCCTGTTATAAATTCTGATGATGGACGTGGAAAGCCCTTCAGATAGTAACCATAGTCACAGCCTTCGTTTGCTGTGTTCCATTGTACCAAAGTAATAGGCAGAGATACACTTGATCTTAATTGGGTGATATTTATGTATGATGCTCTGTTCTATATACATGTTTATAGTTGTTGTTTCTGAAGCTGCAAGAGGCATCTTAAAGCATTGTTGCTCAGGTTGATTAATATTCTTTTGTAATGCACAACCACATGGGGAGATTGGAAAATCTTGGGATAAAAAAGGGGGGGGGGGGGAAATCCTGAGTCCCTAAATCATTATCACTTGGAAAAACTGGTATTAGGTGACACAATGAGGTATTAGGTTGCACAATGATCTCAGAAGAAAGACTCTCCCTCTCCCTCTCCCTCTCCCTCTCCCTCTCCCTCTCCCTCTCCCTCCCCCTCCCCCTCTCCTATCTATCTATCTATCTATCTATCTATCTATCTATCTATCTATCATCTCTGTCTCTTGCTTGCTCGCTCTCTATCACATATGGTATCCATCATTTCAATTGGCCTTAAATAATACTCTACCCACCCAGCCCCAGACTGAGTCCTATGCATTTATTCAGTAAACCCCAAGCAAATATTCTCTTGGCTGGGACCAATAACAACTGCAGTTTGAATCAGGGCTGCATCTCAAGTGACTTATAATCTTAGTGTGATGTTTTGTTCCCAGCCAGTTAATACTTGGAGGAGATCTCTGCATTAAGTTCTCTCCAGAAGCAAAATGTCTCACAGTGGATTCCTTAGACTCATCATACCATTCTTTATTGAAATATTTACAAGCAGGTTTTAGAATAGAGTAGAGTAGAGTAGAGTAGAGTAGAGTAGAGTAGAGTAGAGTA
>WNWU01000063.1:6110488-6127159 GCA_012654045.1 Ptyas mucosa | reverse complement strand
TAGAATAGAATAGAATAGAATAGAATAGAATAGAATAGAATAGAATAGAATAGAATAGAATTCTTTATTGGCCAAGTGTGATTGGACACACAAGGAATTTGTCTTTGGTGCATATGCTCTCAGTGTATATAAGAAGAATAAAATGCATTCATCAAGAATAAAAAGATACAACACTTAGTGATAGTCATGGATACTAATAAGCTATCAAATCGTGCTAGGAAACAATTAAAAACAATATAATTGAAAGATACAAGCAACATGGTTATAGTGATAAGTGGTAAGAGATAGATACTAGTAAGGAAGAGAAGAATAATAGTAATACAGTCTTATTAAACTATTAGATGTTATATAGTGCATTACAGCCCTCTCTAAGCAGTTGACAGAGTCATCCTATTGCTCCCAACAATCTGGGTCCTCATTAGGAATGAAAGAGTGCCATCCAAATGTCCTGTGATGCCCACATCATGGCTTCTAGAAGATGCAAATGGGCAGATGCCCAATGTTAAGCCCTTTCTTTGATCCTTTGGTAGAGATTATAAGTGGAGAAAGGCTCTTGGCTTCCTTAGGGGTTTTAATTCTTCCCTAAGACCCTTGTGTCCACCTCCTGAAATGAGACCTGGCTCTACTCATTGGCAGAAGATGTCCCATGATACCATACACAAGTCCAATGGGACCTTTGAATCCAAAAATCCACTCATCCTTGAGTAGATAGAGAGAAGGCTGTTCTACAACAAACCAAGAAGTCTATTCTGAGATTATGGAAAACTATAACCATCAATAAATTGATGGAACCAAACTTCCCTTCGCGATTGTTCAGATGAATATGGAATCCTGTATGATACCTTGTCTGGAATAACTTGCCCTTCCATTTCTGGACTTAGCCTTGATTCAAAACTTCCACCTGGATTTCTGATGGCTCTGCTTGGGAACGAGATTCTCAATGTGTGTGCTTCATTTTACTGAAATTAATCCTATAAAATAGAGATAACCAATCCCTGCTCTTCAGCCTGGTTGTGGTCCATGGCCTGTTGGGAATGAGGCCACACAAATTACAGTTTCACATTCTAACAGCTGCAGAACTAAAAGACTTGGTTCACTCCATGGGAAGACGTTGTAAGGCCGTAATTCATGCTAAAGGTTACCCAACTAAGTATTAACTGACGATGATAATTTTTGTATATCTCATTTTTTCTATGGTGATAATTTTTGAATCTCATTTTTTCTATGTATTTCACTTTTCTTCTTTATACTGTAACTGCTATTCTAATAGCAAATCCTTCCTAAAAGTTTTTGCATTACATTCTTGATTAAATTATCTTTCCATTGATATATAATTTTATGTACTACTCCCCCCACCCCAAAAAAAGTGGTGTTATTAGCTAGTTTTAGCAAATACATTTTTCCCAAAAAGTTTCCACAATTTTGGCCATTACTGTATATTCAGAAATAAGGGCAGGTTTAATACAGCTTTCTTTTCTCATCAGAAGGAAACCTCTATGTACCCTCCCTTCTTTGCCGGCTGAAGAAGCAGGAATGACTCCAGCTGCAAAGAACTTTGCTGCTTTCTATGGGGAAAAATCCTCTCTGGTCAGTGGTGTTCTGGAAGTAGATTCTGGAGTAGATGGAATCATCACATGACTGTATTATTCCATTAACACCAGGGGTGAAATGTTCCCTGTTCGGACAGGATCGCTCGATCCGGTAGTGATGGCGGCAGGTGGTTCGGAGAACCGGTAGCAAAAATCTCTGCCCTCCCCCATGTCCAGCTGAGTTGCACGATCATCAGAGGCTTTTTTTTAAAAAAAAACTTTTAAAACATTTTTTTCTTCTGATGAAAAAATGCTTTTAAAAGTAAAAAAAAAAAGCCTCTGATGATCGTGCGGCTTAGCTAAGATTGTCAGAGCCTTTTAAAAGCATTTTTTTTACAACCTCTTCCACCGAAGGGGTTGTAGAAAAAATGCTTTTCAAAGTAAAAAAAAAAAGTTGGCCACGCCCACCCAGGCACATTTATCCCCCCCAAGCCACGCCCACAAAACCGGTCATAACAAATTTTACATTTCACCACTGATTAACACAATGCCATCAGTGCTGTGGGTTTATAAAATTAGACTGTCAGAGGAAAGAATTTTATCCAAGTGTTTGAGGCAAAGAGCTATTTTTGGGGTGGGAAACACCTGCTTCCCCGCAGGCCTTTTTACGCATTCCAGTGTTGTAGGCCAGATGTGATCTGCAATCAAAAAAGTTATTTTGGTATATTTAGCATTTATCTTTCCTGGAGCCCATCAAGCGCCCTTCTCTTAAAGTCTCCCAAAATATTTATATTTTAGTCCGCTGTGTGAATGTTTAGTGGCTTTTCTTCATGGAACTCATTCAATTTAAACCCCCGCTGACTCCAACTAACTCTTTTTATTGCTTAAAAAAACAAAAAACAGATGGAATTTGAAACCTCTGACTGACGTGGTTATATGTGATTTTGTACATGAGTTTTGACATGGGTTTTTGCAATGGGTTGGGTGAACCAATTTCAAGTTTTTCCTCGTTATGAAAGCATCACAATCAGGAGAAATTCTTTCAAACAACTAATTTAGATCTGAAAGATTTCTTAAAGGAGCATAATTTTTGTGGGTACCTATCAGTCTCCACATCTTGATGACCTTCCCATAATTTTCTTTTAATAAAAAGTGTTTTTATTAAGTAAACATTAATAACATTGGACACAGTGTGACCGTCCTGGTTTTGTCATATCCATACATATTTTTAACATAACAACAAATTAATTACTACTTAACATACATTGCTACTTTGTTCTTATAAACATATCCCTTGTCCTCATTTACATAGTTGTCTAAATATTGTCCGTGTCAGTTCTACGAACCTTAAATCTTTTTTTGTTCCAACTCCTTTTCTCCTTTCCAATCATTGGTACACTTCGTTCCAAATTTTACAGTAGTCTGTCTCGTCCTTGTTTTTGAGTTCTAGTGTCAGCCTGTCCATTTCTGCACATGTCAAGATTTTCTTTATTATTTCTATTTCTGGGGTGTGTGGAGTGGTCTTCCTTTTTCCAGTATTGTGCATAGACCAATCTTGCTGCTGTTATAACATGCAGTATTAAGTACATCAATCCTTTGCTATATTTCTCTTTTGTGATTCCTAATAGGAATAGTTCTGGTTTCAAATCTATGTTTTGGTTTAGTACAGGGGTCAGCAACCTGTGGCTCTGGAGCCGTATGTGGCTCTTTTACCTCTCTGCTGCAGCTCCCTGTCACTCAAAATATGCGTCACCACTGCCAGCACACAATTTATTGAGCTTTTCAACCCCCAGTCGGCCAACCATAGATAAATCCAAGAAAATAAAAGTTTCAGAAGAAAACAGAACATTTAATTCAACTACATATGCTAGTTTTGTGGCTGCTCAAGAAATAATCAGGCACAGGAAGAGTTTTGTGGCTCCTGGTGTTTTCTTTTCTGTGGTAAATGGGACCAAATGGCTCTTTGAGTGTTTAAGGTTGCAGATCCCTGGTGTAGTATCTCTTCCAACCATGTCTTTATCTGATGCCAAAATTCCCTGGCTTTTATACATAACCACTGCATGAGATAGAAAGATCCTGACGCTAAATTGCACTTCCAATATTGTGGTGATAAATTCCTGTTCATTTTTGCTAACCTTGTGGGTGGGAGGTGCCACCTGTAGAACATTTTAATAATAATAATTTTCCATAATTAATGTAACGCGAACATTCTCAATAGATAAGAAATGCATTTTATTCTACAAGATGAAACACAGTATGGGAATGTGATTGTGAGAAAGAGTTTGCTAACGTCTTTCTTGTGCCTATTTCAGATGGAAGACTTTATCTGAAAACTACTGTTATGTACTGAGTTTGTTCAGTCGGAACAATGTGTGTTACCAAGCCAGAGGACTCTGCAGTAAAACATCCAGTGTTTCAAAATTCTGCAAAAAAACGGGGAAAGTGCTTTGCAGAAAACTTTTATCACTTCACATAGCCATGTGCGGAGATTTTAAGTGTTTGATGGGAGCATCCTCATTGCATTGTCCAAGCTCCATCCTGTGTTACGGAAGACATTTCTACAAACTTGTGTAGCTTTCTAGTAGCTACCAGGAAATCTGTACTGAGACTCCAGAGCAGAACTCTGTATTCCCATTTCAATGGAATAAGAACTGTTATTCTCTTCTGAATCTTTTAGGCACATCAAGGAAATCTTCCACTTCTCACGTTAAGCACTCTTATGCCAAACCAGCAAGATGGTTAAAAAAAAGAATGAATATTTCTCAAATGGACATCAGAAGATTCCTAAAAACAAAAAAACCATAAAACCTGAGGTTAGGAATACACAAAACAAAATGTTATATACCATTTTCTTTTCTTTTCTTTCTTTTTTCTTTCTTTCTTTCTTTCTTTTTTGGTCCAAATTCTGGGAAATGGGTTCTTTCACACAGCCTTTGCAAGAGACCAAGGTGTACCTTATAAGACCTTAAACCAGTTTTATCTCAACAAAAGAAGTACAGAGTTTGAACAGCATTATGTACGATTTGCAGTAATCACAAGAAGAAGAAGAAGAAGAAGAAGAAGAAGAAGAAGAAGAAGAAGAAGGATGCTTATAATTTGTCATGTTAAACTGTCAGTATAAGAGGGATGACAAGTTGTTCCTCATTTCTGAAACTGTTCAGGTGTACAGTATATAACCACAAAAACCACTCACAGAAAATATTATGTATGCAGTAGTATACTAGATTTTAGGAAAACAACAATTTTAGAGAATATGTTTTGTCACCCTGTTGGTCCAAACACCATCTTTCTAATTTTTAACGCATGCAGGCATGTAAATATTTGTCTTGAAGTCACAGTGTTAATGAAGGGAATCTTAACCATCTGGGAGGGGTGATCACTTTATATGTATATGCTGAAAAATATGGGACACTTTTCCGAGTGGATTGTGGCCCCAAATCAAGTCAACTCCCCAGAAATATTTTTCTATATTAATGTCATATTACTTCAACCTTGCCGGGGAGAAAAAATTGTCCCCCAAGGCTGTAAAGACATTTGATGTATCAGTCCAATACCACGTAGAGCTAAGTGATGATCTTCAGTCTTTTGTCCTTTCGACCCACCATTGTAGGCGGTTCTGTGTTATTTTTATTGTCTTTATAAAAAAAAAAAACAGTCTCCTGTTTTTCACCTTTGTGCTCATAACTGGAAGTGAGTTGAAACCGAGTGTTTTGTACATCTTAAATTTTTTTCCTTGGCTCGGCCGACTTCTCCAAATTACCCCTTTAAAGACCACTTGGAAGGATGCTCTAGGCTTTCTGAATCTTTAATGTTTTACGCAGAAAACGCCTTTTCTACGAATTCGTAATTGGGAACCTTCAAGTGCTTACTCATCTGGATGACCTACAGGGTATCCAGATTTAAAATCTGTCGGGTAAGGCAAATTTTTAAGAGGGTTTCTCGATCTGGATTTCTGTTCGTTTTGGCATGCATCGAGACCACGCCTTCATTTTACGTCTTTAAAAAAAAAAGTATCGTTGAAAACACAAAGCAAAGCCTTCGTTACCTTTGGGGGTTCTTTTTTTTAAATCATACACAGTTAAGAAAATCTTAAATATTTCTTATCTTTTGAAAGAAAGTTGTGCATTCTTTAAAGGGTTAACAGTTATAATTGGATGAACTTTTGTGGCAAATGGCTAGTTCTATACGAGGGGTTTTTGGTTATTCACTTCACTGACGAAACAGTGATCCCAGAATCTACCATTCCTCTCGTCCTGGCAAAAAAAAAAATAAAAATAAAATGAAAGCCACCCATAAGTTGGTGTGATCATTTTTACAGTGTATTCTTTAGAGACACCATGGGTATTAATCATTGTTTGCTTTGGTACACAAGTCAATGGAAATGCTAAATGAAGAGAAGACGTATATCTTGTTAAACCACGTGTAAATATTACAGTTCATGAAATGCTACCGTAAGATGAATTTGGATTTCTTCTGCCTTTAGTTACCCAAGACCTTTTTTTTTTGTTTTTCTTTTTTCCTTTTGCCTAGAATATGAAGAAATGTTGTGTTCATGTTATTGTTTAAATGCTTTTTGTACTCTTAAAAGATATTAAATGTTCTAGTTGTTCTATATTATAATCACCTTTTCTGCGTTCTATGCAACCCTTTGGAACAGAACATTCTCATCTTCATGTAGGACCTATGAAAATTGTCTATTTTTATCTATATATTTAAAGTTTTCTAAAAATGAGAAAAAAAGTTATTATGAATTTTGTTGTACAAAATCTGTACAAAAAAAATCTGTTTTTACATCATATTGCAAGAATTGGATAATTTTTCTATCGTAGTCTAGTTAATCTGAGCTTGGTTTCATGTTCAGAACCACGTTTCCTGCGATCGTATTTAATTTTCCTCTCTCTCTCTCTCTCTCTTTTTTTTCTCCTCCTCCTCCTTTTCAACAATCTGCTAATAAAACTGTCTGAAATTTGCCTGTGACTTTATTTACAGTTCATATTTATTAAATTTGGTGAGATGTGTAACATTGGAGGGATATTTGCTTTCTAATGGGAGGCATCTTAAAACAACATAAGTCAGCTGTTTGCAATACGAGCAGAACAAAGCTGAATGATTTCATTTAACATGCAACCGCTTCTAGCTCTCTAATATGAATTACTGTGGTGAAGAAAGGAAGAAGGAAAAAAAAACACATCATAAAAGCACATTCTGTGGTTATTGTTTAACAAGCAGATTTTCTATATTTTGTTTCTTGCCAGCTAAGCAAACTGGTCCATCTGCATGATTTATTTATGTTCATTTCTTGGTTTATGAAGCTGTTATTTGTACCTTTTTCCCCTTTATATTGTGATATTCCCAGGATTCTTATTTTACAAAGCTTTGTGCTGAATAATGTAAAGTGAACACACTGATGGAAGAAAACATGTTATTTCCATAACTACAACAGTGTGGAGATTTCTTGCTGCAAAGTCACTTCCTGGGGTTCGTAGGCTTCCTTCTCACTTCCAGAGAGATTCTTAGAAACTTTTAACATCTTGCTGCATATCCTCACTCAGAGGTGATATTCAGCCGGTTCGGAAATTGCGGATGGGCCCAGCCACCCACCCCGACTCTGTGCTGTCCTATTTAGGCATGTTTTTGAGGCTGAGTGCATGCGTGTAAGGTGCACAAGCTCACATTTTCAGTGCTGGGACAACCAGTTGGTAAATTATGTAAATCCCACTTCTGGCCTCACTGCTTTAACATTAAAAAAAAAAAATAACTTCAGAATCAAAATACGGGCTCAGTGAATTAGATGAATCTTGCTCAGAAGATTTTTTGTTTGTTTGTTTCACTTTCAAAGAAAGTGTCAGTCCTAGAGGCCATCTTTTTCTTTGGATCTTCAGGGCTGCCAACCTTAGTGCTGTGGGAAACTGGGAGGGGGAATTGTATGGAATTGTAGAGATATCTAGCCATAATAACATTCTGTTCTCTGGGCATCAAGGACGTTCAGCCTGCACCTGGAGTGGTGTGACTAGGAGGCATCTCCAGTTGGTACAGTGGATTGATTGGACCATGTGATGAACATGTGGGTGCAAGGGGAAAGGACTTTGACTTTCTTGGGTGGGAAAACCCAGAAGCTTTCAGATTCGGGTTTTCCCAGATGTGCCAATATGACATCTCTAATAAACTGGAACTTTGAGGAACTTCTAGCCTCAGAGTCTTCTTTCGTTGGGGGTGTTACTTGGAACCCTGACAATAGTTTTTTTTTTTTAAAGAAAATCAATAAAATATGGTTGCATCAATTCTCTGACAAACACTTTTATGAAAGTGTTCACTTTCACTCCTATAATTATCTGCTTATACCATTGCACATAAACAAGTAACTAAAATAGTACACTGGTACTCCGGTACTCATTGTTAATTGGTTCCAGGAGGTACCATAAAGAACAAAAATGATAAGTACCAAACAAATTTTTCCCATAAGGAATAATGTAGTGAGTTACAAGATAACCAACATCGACAAGTTCTAGCTTATGCATTGAGTACCAAACAAACAATGAGTACAAAAGTTTCACATCAGAACACATTGAGTACCAAATTTGATGAGTTCAAAGCAGTTGAGTACCAAGGTACCACTGGATAGCAATAGCATTTAGACTTATATACCACTTCACGGTGCTTTTACAGCCCTCTCTAAGCGGTTTTACAGAGTCAGCATATTGCCCCCAACAATCTGGGTCCTCATTTTACCCACCTCGGAAGGATGGAAGGCTGAGTCAACCTTGAACCTGGTGAGATTCGAACTACCAAATTTCAGGCAGCCGGCCGTCAGCAGAAGTAGTCTGCAGTACTTCAGTCTAACCACTGCACCACTGCAGCTCTTGTGAACATTGGTGAATGTGAATATTCTAGTATCATAAGAGAGACAATTGATGACAATAAAGTAGTACAGTACTCATTTATTTTGCCAAACTGATCGTGCATGTGCTGAGTTGGACATCTTACCCAGGTAGGAAAATACCTTGTTTACCATGTCTATCACAAATATTTTGTCCTTATTTTTTGAAATGGGGGAAGATGGTAGATTGTACAGTTAACATACTTGCTCTTTAATCTTTTGTGTAACGACAAGCCAGATTAAATGAGTTTCTTTCATTAGTCACCGTGCTGCAGTGTTCGGCTAACAAAATTTACCATGGAGATAAATTCATGGCAGCATGCCATATATTTCCAATTTTCCTTTATGTTCATCAACAACTCACAGCTAACTCCAGGTTGTGCATACAAAGACCCAATTTTGCCCTATTTTATTGATTTATTCCCTATTATGCATCGTATAGAAATTGTAACCATTCCTATTTTCATATCAGAGGTATTTGTAAGCTAAGAAATCAAAGAATTCATTTCCAAACATAATCCTAGCCATATGGTATTATTGTATATGTTTTTAGTTATGTTAAAGGCCACTGTTGACTCCAGTAACTAAAGCTAAATTACTACTGTATATTTGATGCTACTGAAGAGATAAACTAACAAAGCCATACTTAAATAAAGCACAATCCAATTGCACACAAAAGTTTCTTTGGGCTAACAAGTAAATCCACAGATGTATAAACAAGTTTGAAGTGCTAAAAGCAAATCAAAGGTTACTACGAGGCTTGACTAAAAGTCAAGAGCTATTTTTCCAATAGAGACTTGAGGTATTGACCTGCTGGAATGGAAAGGATGTAAAATCTGTCCTTATTCTTTTTATTTTGGTACATTATTGGTCGGTTGAATGTTTCTGCAAGACACTATGTCACTGGTGGGGAAATGGCCAAATTGTATGATACAGCCAATAAATCACAACAGAATTGGCTCAGTAATACGTGTGTGGAAATAGAATAAAATGAGACTTGTTCTACTGAAAGAGTTTCTGTAATTCCATGTACCACTGATAGATTCGTCCTTGTTCCAATCCTGCTTCAAATTAAACTGTAAGAGTCATCCAATGGGAGCTTATGCAGTGATATGAGAGAAAGAGGGAGGGAGAGAGAGAGGGAGAGGGAGAAGGAGAGGGAGAGGGAGAGGGAGAGGGAGAGGAAGTATCTTAGCCAAGAAGCCAAGGAAAAAGATATAGTGATGTAATTATGATTGGTTAAGCTTTTTTTGTGACTGTCTTGGAACCAAAGAAATTTGTGGGAGCAGTGGGAACAGTACTAAGTCATTTCCTGTTCCCAAGCCATCCTTCCTGAGTTTTTCTACTACCGTACCTTGGAGTACAAAGTGATCTCTGGAACATTATATTCTCCAGTCACAAAACTGGCCTCTTGCTCCTGTCTGATGGAGATCCTTTATTCCATTGTTCTTACAACCTGAAAGATTCAATAGTTTTAGACATGAAATGGGAGCCATTTTGTTGTGCCTGGACTGCAACAGAACTTTAGCAGGCCAAATCTTGCCACTTT
This sequence comes from Ptyas mucosa, assembly GCA_012654045.1. Lineage (NCBI taxonomy): Eukaryota > Metazoa > Chordata > Lepidosauria > Squamata > Colubridae > Ptyas > Ptyas mucosa. The sequence continues at coordinate 6,117,204 of WNWU01000063.1, read as the reverse complement.
AGAATGAAGTTGGCCAGGCATAACCTATAAATAAAAATCTGAAATATAACCACTTACCCGAGCTGCAGAGAAGGAGCTTGACCAAGCTGTTTTCAGAGCGAAGATGTTGCATGTAGACTAATATTAAAATCTGCCTTTGTCGATGCTGCTAAACATTCCTGTAGATACATTACCAACTTCTGCTTAATTTATAGACAATGATTAAAAATCTGAGGGTGGAAGGGAACATTTTCAGAATGTGCAAATACTTCTAATAGGTTATCTTTGGGCAGGAAAGTGGAGAAAGTTTAGAATTCACATTTGTGTGATCTGTTCCTGTAAACTTATGATACATAAAGAGCTTTCTTCTTTAATCCAAAGTGACAGACCTTCATTTAAACTTCCATTGGAAATTAATTGTGTAAATCATTGATGAGCTTACTTTATTAGTATCAACAAACATTGGGCCCATCCAACTGATTACTGAATTAATCAGATTGTTCTTAGCTATTAATTTATCCTGTCAGCTCTACATTCTAGGCCTGAAGAAAATTCCACGTTGAACTACTCTCTCTCATTGCATGTAATTTCCTCTCTTTCATTTCTTTTCCTCAGGTCAGCTTTGAACCAATTTTTTTTTTAAAAAATGCCTTCTTCTGTACAGTCCATATTGAATTTAAAACACCTTTAAGTGTTGCTTGTCTCTCTTCATAAGTTGGGAGAGTTGGCTTACTTCTAAGGCTGGAACTGCAGCCCATTGTTGGGTCCTCTAAGTTTAAGTCTCTGGCCATCCAGAAGATCCTTGGATGACTGTATCCCTGAAGTTCTGAAGGTAAGACAAGCTAAGTTATCCTATAAACTACCCAGGGGTGAGCTTCAAAAATTTTAGCAAGGGGTTTTCTGCCCGGTTGTTGGGTAGGCATGGCCATGGTGGGCGTGGCCTAGTTGGCCTCCTGCACCATGGTGGGGGGGGGCATTTTTGCCCTCCCTGGGCTCCGGAGGCTTTCCTTGAGTCTCTGGGGGGAGAAAACGGCCTCCCCAGCCTCTGGAGGCCCTATGGAGGCCCTATGGAGGCCCACTTCTGGCCTTCCTGAACTTCCAGTAGACCCATTTTTCACCCTCCCTGAGCCTCTGCACGCATCCTGCACTTACCCGCATCCAAAATGGGCCATGTGGGGACTGACTCCTGGGAGGGGCCATGTGGGGTGGGCAGGGCCAGCCAGGAGTAGGATTTGGGGGATCTCCGAACTGCACAGAATCTTAGCTAGATGTTCTCCTGAACCCCTGCAAACCCCCAGCAGCCCACCCCTGAAACTACCCCTATTTTATTTTACAGTAGATTGCTGCTCTGGTGATACATCACTCAAAGAGGAAAGAGTATACATTCTCCATTAAGGCTGTGCAGAGGTGGGATTCACTTACCTTCCCTACTGGTTTGTAAAGGTGAGTGCGCATGCCAGGTCTGCGCATGCGCACAACCTTCTGTGCATGCGCAGTGCTCGCGTGTTACGTCAGGGCTAGTGGGTGGAGCGTCTCACAGTAGCCGCTACCAGTTCGTGTGAACCGGAGAGAACCGGCTGAATTCCACCACTGAGGCTGTGTCTTTCTTTAACAAAGATACAAGCAGAGATCTCACTTAACACTGCTTACCAAAGCAATGTGGTTTCTGCTGTAAGAGTGAACATAGTTTTTTTATGTTGCATGGCTTTTAATTCTCTCCATGGCAATAGCCTGGTTTTTCCATACGAAACCTGGGAAGTTTCTGCACTACAAAGCACCTTTTGAGGCACATAGCAAAGCCTCTTTGTAGATAGATAGATAGATAGATAGATAGATAGATAGATAGATAGATAGATAGATAGATAGATAGATAATTTTATTTCTATATTGCCCCTCTCCCGAAGGACTTGGGGCGGTGCACAGCCAAGTAAAAAACACAATACAAATATCCCAATTAAATTTAAAAATTGTTAAAATTATTACATTTACGGCCGAAATTTGTTAAAAACCCAACAATTTAACACTCCAAATTTAAAACTCCTTTACAAAGATAGCCCTGCCTGTTGGAAGAGCAGGGTCTTGAGGGTACAGCGAAAAACTCAGAGGTCAGAGATTGTGCGTATTTCTGGGGGCAGTTCATTCCAAAGGGCATAGTTTGGGCGACGGCAGCCTGAGGAGTCCCTCTCTGTGGGAGCGAACTGGTTGGTGGGAGGCTATCGGTGGCAGAAGGTGGTCTCGTAAGTACCCAGGTCCTGAGCCATGGAGCACTTTAAAAGTGGTAACCAACACCTTGAATCGCACCCGGAAGACTACTGGGAGCCAGTGCAGCTTGGCAGGAGAGGTGTTACATGAGCGCAACAGGTTGCACCCATAATCACCCACGCTGCCGCATTCTGGACCAGTTGGAGCCTCTGAGTGCTCTTCAAGGGGAGCCCCATGTAGAGAGCATGTGCCTTTTGTCTGGAAGAGGCACATCAGATCATCTTGGCCCCATGAAGGCTCTCTCTGAAGTCCATCAGTTTACCTCACATTTTCCCGCTACATAATTTGTCTGTTCTAGAACCAATGGCACGATGAAGAACTTCAATTTATGGAACCCAGTGGACAAAGTAAAGAATTATTTGTGTGAAAATTCAATAAACTATTCAAAAACTCGTTCATTGCTGAAGTGACACACACACACACACACACTTTTGGTATTGAAGGTTATTCTGTACCTCAACGACTGTGATCAATCAGACAAATATCTAACACATGTTTCTAAGCAGATAGTCCATTTACATTTATTCTTAGACCTTCAAATGTCCCAATCACTTTCTGTATCTTTGTCTGGTTTCTACTATTCATTCAAGCATGGCATCCATCAAAATAATGTTTCTGGATTGCATTCTTTAAAAATATTGCAAGATTTTTCTCCCAAACACATCTCTGGTTCTTTCATTATCATTATTCGTTATTAAGAGCCGTGGTGGTTAGAATGCAGTACTGCAGGCTACTTCTGCTGACTGCCGGCTGACTGCAATTTGGCAGTTCGAATCTCACCAGGCTCAAAGTTGACTCAGCCTTCCATCCTTCCAAGGTTGGTAAAATGAGGACCCAGATTGTTGGGGTCAATAGGCTGACTCTGAAAACTGCTTAGAGAGGGCTGTAAAGCACTGTGAAGCATCAATTCTCACTGGTTCGGAAAATGCAGATATCACACACACAAGCAAACACAAACACACACACTCAGAATCTATACTGTAAGAAATATGATGACCCTTGAGCCATACAATTCTAGTTTCCAGGTGAATAAAGTTAGTCCTTGGCTAAGTCCAGTTGCTTAATGACCATTCGAAGTTACGACAGACCTCCCCAGAGTTACTGAATGTCCCATTTTCAGAGTTACACTGGCTACACACCAGAGGTGAGTTTCAGCAGGTACTGACCAGTTCTGGAGAACCGGTAGGGGAAATTTTGAGTAGTTCAGAGAACAGGTAATAAAAATTCTGACTGGAACTGCCCCCATCTATTCTCTGCCTCCGAAGTCCCAGCTGATAGGGAGGAAATGGGGATTTTGCAGTATCCTTCCCCTGGAGTGGGGTGGGAATGGAGATCTTACAGTATTTTTCCCCTGCTACACCCACCAAGCCACCAAGCCATGCCACGCCCACCAAGCCACACCCACAGAACCGGTAGTAAAATTTTTTGAAACCCACCACTGTACACACACACATACACACACACACTGCAGTCACAGGATCATGAAACAGTCATAACTTTAATTTGATCACATGATGTCTCAAGTTACGACCTTCAACAACTTATCACTCTAATTCTGGTCTCCATTACTAAGGACTACTTGCATGGGCCAACGTTAGATTGTAGGTTATTGAAGAAATCACAGCTCGCCCATTTCCAAACCATTATAGTTGGATGCACTGATATTTTTCCACCTCTCCAAACTGCCTGTAGCCACGCAAAAGTCTCGCTCCACATTCAGGAGGCTACTTAAACCATTAGGTGGTCCTTGCTAATCCTCCTTTTGGACAAAGACCCAAGAGAAGACCTGGGGCATTTTTTCTTCTGCTTGCTTTTTTTTTTTCCTTTTGCAGCTGGAGGAGCCCAAGGCTGTTAAAAAAAAACAACCTCTGAATCATTGCTAGTCCTTTCCTTAATAGAATACCCATGTGTGGATTTATCGGCAGACTTTCAGTTTGATAAACTGTTGGCATGTAAATATTTCCTTGAAGAAATTCCAGTCCAGCTGCTTCTGTTTACAACTCTATCAATGGTTAACACCACCGAATGTATTCTGCCAGGATCTCTGTTATAATTACAGCAGATGTAACTGTAGATTAATTATTTTTAAAAGAGGGAAGCTAAATAATAAATATTTTCTGGGCTTTGGAACAATGCCAGGGCCTGCATTCACTGTGGAATCCAACAATGTAGGTTCCTCTGCTTTCCTGAATTCATGCTTAGATTTTATTTTCCTTTCAGAAAAAAAAGAAAGAAATTGGCTGGATGAGATGTTCAGTGGGAACCAAGGGCTTAGCCAGAACTTTTATTTACATGGTTCCAAATCTCCTTTGTTCTGAACTCTTAGGTCCCAATCCTAGGCAAACAAAGCTGACATACAGATTCACCCTTCTCTCCCATAACCAGTTTTCTGTGGCACATGCTCTAAATTAGGGGTCTCCAACCTTGGCAACTTTAAGACCTGTGGACTTCAACAAGTTCTGGGAGTTTATTTATTTATTTTATTTATTTATTATTCATATTTCTATGCCGTCCACTCTCCGAGGACTCTGGGCGGCTTACACCAAAGACAGTATACTAAATAGCATATTGCCCCCAACCATCTGGATCCTCATTTTACACCACCTCGGAAGGATGGAAGGCTGAGTCAACCTTGAGCCGGTGAGATTTGATCCGCTGATCTGCTCAACTAGCAGTCAGCTGAAGTAGCTGCAGTACTGCACCCTAACCACTGTGCCACCTCGACTCCTTGTGGAGTTGAAGTCCACAAGTCTTAAAGTTGCCAAGGTTGAAGAACCCCTGCTCTAAATCTCAAATATAAATGAATAAGAAAGATATCTTGGAGGAATTCTCAGGAGGAAAAAGACAAGGATGAATGCCATCTAAATTTTCTCCCGTATAGGTAATTCTTGACTTACGATGGCAACCGAGTTCAAAAATTTCTGTCGCTGATGGAAACATTTTGTTAAGTGAGTTTTGCCCCATTTTATGACTTTTCTTGCCACTGTTGTTAAGTGAACGAACGTCGTTGTTAGGTTAGTTACCACACTCAGAATGACTGCAGAAGAAAGGGAAAGTGGAAAACGTTCACCATTTTTTTTAAAAAATTTGATTTATGTCGCCCTTCTCCGGAGACTCAGGGCAGCTTACAATGCGCTAAGCAATAGCCTTCATACTTTTTGTATATTTACACAAAGTCAGCTTATTGCCCCCACAAACTGGGTCCTCAATTTACCTACCTTAGAAAGGATGGAAGGCTGAGTCAACCTTGAGCCTTGGTGAGATTCGAACCTGCAATAATTGCAGGCAGCTGTGTTAATAACAGGGTGCTTTAGACCACTGTACTATCCATTTTAATGATTTACAGGTGTAATTGCACTTATAAGTGGAGTAATATTATTGGATGCACTGACATCATAGCAGTGTTTCAATAACTCAGGGGTTGCCACAAAGAAGAGGGAGTCAAGCTATACCCCACAGCACCTGAGGGTAGGACAAGAAGCAATGGATGGAAATTAATCAAGGAGAGAAGCAACTTAGAACTAAGGAGAAATTTCCTGATAGTTACAGTAGAACAATTGAAAAAGCTCCTTTGGCAGAGGTGGGTTTCAGCAGGTTCTGACTAGTTCTGGAGAACTGGTAGTGGAAATTTTGAGTAGTTTGGAGAACTGGTAAATACCACTTCTGACTGGCCCCACCCCCATCTATTCTCTGCCTCCCGAGTCCCAGTTGATTGGGAGGAAATGGGGATTTTGCAGTATCCTGCCCCTGGAGTGGGGAGGGAATGGAGATTTTACAGTATCCTTCCTCTGGAATGGGGAGGGAATGGAGATTTTACAGTATCCTTCCCCTGCCATACCCACCAAGCCATGCCCACAGAACTGGTAGTAAAAAAAATTGAATCCCACCACTGACCTTTGGGGTTTATTCATGAAAAGAATCCCAGGGTTTCTTGGGGTCACCAATGTGCTCTCCGTCAGCTAGCCAATCTGCTAGAAGCCTGAAGAATAGCATGGTAATAGCACCCCCTTCTTCAGTGTATTATTGATTACATCTAATGTTCATAAAGTCAGTTGAAAATATTTAACCGTATGATTCATTCACTTTACACATAATCATCAGCCTGTGAATTTTATGACTAAGTATGGCACTATGAATAATACATTCAGTCACCAGAGCCTGATATATTTATCTTTCTCAAGTGCATTAACAGAAATGAACCATTGTCCGAGAACACGTTGCAGGAGTTGAAGCCTGTTTCAAAAATAGCATGGGAAGATGCTTGTCAGAAATCTCCTTCTTTAGAAAATAGGGTGCAAATCTCGTCACTAAGAGGCTTCATTTAGGGATTTGAAGATTAATGTAATGTTTGAGCTGAACTGTTGGTTGTTTGTTTTTTTGTTTATATTAGAATAGAATAGAATAGAATAGAATAGAATAGAATAGAATAGAATAGAATAGAATAGAATAGAATAGAATAGAATAGAATAGAATAG
>WNWU01000063.1:6085925-6106819 GCA_012654045.1 Ptyas mucosa | reverse complement strand
AGATAGATAGATAGATAGATAGATAGATAGATAGATAGATAGATAGATAGATAGATAGATAGATGATAGGCAGGCAGGCAGGCAGGCAGACATAGGTAGATAGATGTGTGTGTGTGTGTGTGTGAGAGAGAGAGAGAGGGGGGGGTGATAGAGATGATGGAGAGAGATAGAGATAGAGATAGAGATTTCCATATTTGCAAGCCTTAACCAAGCCCTTATCTCTTCTTACTTTGAACCTGAGCACTCATGATAACATGTGACTTCTTCTTCAGCAGAGCTTCCATGCAGCCACCATTCATGACGCTTTGTGCCATTTCCATCAAAGAATCGTCCTTGGAATGTGGAGAGTTTCTTTCAGAAATCCATGGAGCAAGCCAGGGGCACACTTTTTCCAACAGGTAGCGTCTACCATCAGGAACGGAAGCACACCAACCGAAATTGATTTGTAGCACGTACCTTATTAGAAGCAAACATCAAAAAAGCCGGAATCAATGTTGAAACAAAATTTGTCTTGTAAGCAATCCTGACTGAAATGTGTTGACACAGCATCACGTTTCGTTGCCCCGTTTTTGCATGCTTTTCAAAGCGCAGCCATCTCGATCTGGGAAGGATGAATAATTGACTGATCACTGCATAATTCAACATACTGTTGTAAAAATTCAAGGTCTGGCAAATTTGAAGCTTTCCTTCTTTATTGAGAGTGAGGTTAAAGTTTCAATCAACCTTGAAGAAACATTTAAATAGCACAAGGATGCATGATTTATTAAAGTACATATTATGGCCCCCTCATCTTCCCTCCTTCTTCATTAAGCTACCTTTTATCGTGTTTCCCGAGGTTTTTTGTAAAGCCCATCCGGAAAAAAATAATAATAATTTAGCTATTCAATGGTCAACAACAACAACAAGAAAGCTTCACTGAATGGACACTGCATTGGAAACAAAAAGAATTCCAAGTGAGAGGCATGGCAGAACTCATCACCATAATTTCATCTGAGGCACCATCTGCCTAGAAATTACCCAGCACGCACCCCATTGAAATAAACGTAAGCTATGCAAAGCAGACGCTTCCTATTCATTCTAGTGAAGCCACATTCTTTCCATTGGTTTGCTTTAAAAAATAATTATCTATTAAAGACTATTGAAATTTACTTGTGAGTGGTGCAAGTTAGCTTCTGTACATTTACAGCAGAGATGAAATCCAGCAGGTTCTGGAGAACTGGTAGCAGAAATTTTGAGTAGTTCAGAGAACCAGCAAATACCACCTCTGGCTGGCCCCAGAGTGGGGTAGGAATGGAGATTTTGAAATATCCTTCCCCCTGGAATAGGGTGGGAATGGAGATTTTGCAGTATCCTTCCCCTGCCATGCCCACCAAGCCACGCCACGCCCACCAAGCCACTCCCACAAAACCAATAGTAAAAAAATTTGGATTTCACCACTGATTTACAGTGGCTTGGTAGACCTCAGCTGACGACCACCATTGAGAGCAAAATTTCGGTTGCTAAGTGAGATCATTGTTCAGTGAGTTTTGTTCAGTGACTTTTGCCCCATTTTATGATGTTGCCACATTCATTTAAGCAAATCGCTACAGCTGTTAAGTTACTAACACGTGTGATTTTTAACTGGTTTTTCAAAATATAAAATGCAAAGAAAAATAAATGAAAAAGTAGTGGAAAATTAAGAAGAGGAGGAAGGAAAACAAAAGAATTATAGTGTAAGGGGAGAAAAGGAAAGAAAAAGGCACCAACTGCCAACTCTCTTTAGCACAGTAGATGATAACAACATTACGAACGCAATGTTTTGCTTTTACACAACAGTATGTACAAGCCATTTCTATAACAATAAGCCTAGCTAGTTAACAAAAACAAAATCAAAGTTTCTTTCTTTCTTTTTTTTCATTGCAAGCACAAAATCCGGAAGCAATTTCAGAATAGAAACAAGGTTAGATATATTCCCTTCTTTAGACAAAAGAATCAATGTGACCATCTATTAAAGACTATTGCAATTTACGTCTGAGTGGTTGGCTCCTGTACATTTACAGTACAGGTAGACCTCGGTTTATGACTGTCATTGAAACCAAAATTTCTGCTGCTAAGTGAGATCATTGTTAAGTGAGTTTTGTTCAGTGAGTTTTGCCCCATTTTATGACCTTTGTTGACACAGTTGTTAAGCAAATTGGCACCGTTGTTAAGTTAGCAACATGGTGGTGAAGTGAATTGGTTTCACTTCACAATGCATCACAAGTACCGTGGGCTGGTGCTAATGGTTCATACAGGTTGCTGCCAGCGTCCTAGGTATCAACCAAGTACCTTCTTAAGATGTACGATGTTCCAAGTAGCGCAGTTTTTTGCAGTTCTGCTGGTGTTATTGCAGGTAGCTGCAATTTGTTGATGTATCTTATAAAATTTTTGGGCATAGTACCAAATGCCCCGATGACAATGGGTATCACTGTTACATGTTTCATCCACAGCCGTGTATTTTTGATGGCCAGGTTGTGATATTTAATGATTTTTTTCCAGTTCTTTTTCTTCAACTCTGGCATCTCCTGGTAGGGCGATGTCAATAAATTATACGTTTTGGTTTTCGACAACTGTGATATCTGGATGATGATGATGATGATGATTATATTATTTTTATTCATAAACATTTTGAATACAGTGTATTGTCAGGGTACACCATTTACAAAAGAGAAACAAAGAAAAGACAATAAAAATATTAACACATATACTAGTAACAATAGTAATAATGTAACAGAATAGTGTTGGCTAAATTTCTCTTTATATTAGCTTACTTATAATTCTGTTAAATATATTGGCTAAATATACTGATATATATATATATATATATATATATATATATATATATATATATATATGTCTTCTCAAGTTTTTTGCATATATACACATATCATCTTTATATTTAATTTATACATAGCAATAATCTTTCTTCATTTAATTTCTACCTCTTATCTCTAACCACTCATAAAATCTATTCCATATCAAGTAATATTCTATGTCTTCTTTGTCTTTTCTTTTTAAAGTTACTTTGTCCATCTCAGCACAATCTAACATTTTCCGAATTACAACCTCATCCAGTAGTAGTAACCTCATCATTTTTCCAGTATTTTGCAAATACAATCCTTGCTGGTGTCAGTACATGCAAAACTAAATATGTAATCCCTTTATCATAACCCTCTGGCATTATACCCAACAGAAATACTTCTGGTTTCAGATCTATACATTGTTTAATCATCTTTTCCAACCAGGTATGTATTTTCTTCCAGTGTTTTCTTATTGGCCAAGTGCCTGGATTTTGATCACGTGACCATGGGAAAGCTCTAATGATCGTAAGCGTGAAAAACAGTCATACATCAATTTTCTACAGTGTCATTGTCACATCAAACCGTCAGTAAACGAACTGCTGTAAGTCAAGGATTACCTTTAGTTAAAATAGCTTTGGTTCTTGTAATGGTGATGATCCATAAAATGTTCATGAAAATATAGCCAAGGTCGTTCCATGTTAAATAGTCAGAATTCAAGGAATTGTGTCTTTCATAGAAAGGTTTGATTTAACCCATTTCAATCAACTCTTCAAGGGGCGGGCTTCAAAAATTTTAGCACGGGGTTCTCTGCCTGGTTGCTGGGTGGGCATGGCCACGGTGGGTGTGGCCTAATCGGCCTCCAAAGCAGGGGAGTGTTTTTGCGCTCCCTGGCCTCTGGAGGCTTTCCTTGAACCTCCAGGAAGGCGAAAACAGCCTCCCCAGGCTCTGGAGGCCCTCTGGAGGCCAGAAATTGGCCCATTTCTGGCCTTCCTGAACTTTCGGTAGGCCCATTTTTCACCATCCCCGAGTCTCCGCAAGTGCCCTGCACTTACCTGCATCCAAAACGGGCCACGTGGGAACTCCTGGGAGGGGTGGGGTGGGATGGGAGGGGTCAGCCAGGAGCGGGATTTGGGGGTTCTCTGAACTGCACAGAATCTTAGCTAGAGGTTCTCCCGAACCCCTGCGAACCCTCAGCAGCCCACCCCTGGATTTAATCCATTTGAATCAACTCTTTCAAATATATTACTAGTTGATTCTACACAAGAATTCTAGAAATCTAGAAGTCAAGTTCCCCATTTTTAATAAGTATAAGAATAGTCCATATCTTTTTTTCCCAGAGAAACATTGAAGAAAAAAAATACGTTAAGCTTGGGGTGAAAAGGACCAAGGGGAAGAAGGGCACACCAAAACGTATTCGCTTCTGTTTGTGTTTGAAATAAAATGGCAGTGAATGAAGCTGTTTGCCATCATGTGTTACAACCCATTGTCTTGGCTCTTTCACTTTTCCTCTTTCCAGTTTGAATTTGTGATTCGTACCCCTTCCAACTGCAAGCAGGTTGCATTTCAAACTTCCAACTTATTTTATTTATTTATTTTTTAGTTTTAGTTTTGCTTTAAAAATTCACAATATCGGAGGGAGAAAAGCTAGCTCAGAATCTTCTGAATAGCATGCCAACATCAAATGCTTCTTGAGTTCATACGAAACAGCTTGCAAACAGAAGTGTCACCACTCAGGAAAACATGTTATCTGCAGTTTCTGCAAATTTGTGTTGGCTCTTACACGCATACAAACACACAGAGGAGCCACTATGAAGGAGGTGTTTCTAACAGGGGTGGAAGAAAGATCCTGCTTGAAACCAATCCAGCATAAATTGAAAACTAACTTTTTTTGGGTATCTTACACTGCAAACTAGCCAATCATCTCTATTCTTCCCAAATCTATAAATAAATACATTTCCTTTTATAGGAAACAAAAATAAGAGATTAGATGCCTGCACCGCGTGCTATGCCTGCTTCGGCTAAGCAACCCCACAATTCTGAATCAATGGCGTAATATATGCTAACTATCTGAATATCTCATTATTTTATGAGCAACAGCAGGCAAAAATCAATGTATTTCAGCAGCTCAGTGTTAAAAAGTTTTTTTTTTTAAAAAAAAAATTGGATTCTTCCCTCCTCCTACTCTCTTTGGTTCACCCACCCGATTTTCTAAGCACCTTTAATTTATGACTGTTTACAACCTTTCAGACAAAACCTTCTTTATTATGTTAATTTAGGAGGTTTTCTCTTCCAAATCAAGAATAGTTTGTAATTGCTTTTGCATGCTCTTTCTATAAAACAAAATCGATAAATTTACCACCGCTTGTATTTGCAAAATAAATAGCACACAGCTCTAAAGGAATAGTGGATCCCCACTCTCCACCCTGGCCCCCGTCCCTGTCGTCGTCTTCTTCTTGATTTATATAGCTGCTGGGAACAAACTGATCTAGTAACAAGTGAGAAATCTCCTGGGGGATGTTTGAAAAAGCGGAATCCCTCCTGGAAAACAGAGAAAGGAGGGAATAGCCGAGCAGAACCATCATTCTTAGCTGGTTAGATTTTTAATAATCACTGCCTGGTTTCTACATTTCTTTTGTTCGTGACATATCAATCCGGTGAACGTGGAGGAATATATCAAAAAGAGCACCTATAACAGAATAACAGATTTGGAAGGCACCTTGGAGGTCTTCTAATCCAACCTTTCTAGTCTTATACTATTTCAGATAAATGGTCATCCAATCTCTTCTTAAAAACTTCCAGTGTTGGAGCATTCGCAACTTCTGGAGGCAAGTTGTTCCACTGGTTAATTGTTCTCACTGTCAGGAAATTTCTCCTTAATTCTATGTTTCTTCTCTCCTTTTTTTTTTTTTTTAATTTGATTTATATGCCGCCCTTCTCCGGAGACTCAGGGCGGCTTACAGTGCGTTAAGCAATAGCCTTCATACTTTTGTATATTTATACAAAGTCAGCTTATTGCCCCCACAATCTGGGTCCTCATTTTACCCACCTTAGAAAGGATGGAAGGCTGAGTCAACCTTGAGCCTGGTGGGATTCGAACTTGCAGTAATTGCAAGCAGCAGATGTTAATAGATGTTAATAACAGGGTGCTTTAAACCACTGTACTACAGGCTACAGGCTCTGTATTACTACAGTACTACAGGCTCTGTACTACAGGCTCTGTATTACTACAGTACTACAGGCTCTGTATTAAGCCCTCCTTGATTAGTTTCCATCCATTGCTTCTTGTCCTGCCCTCAGGTGCTTTGGAGAATAGGTGGACCCCCTCTTCTTTGTGGCAACCCCTCAAATATTGGAACACTGCTGTCATGTCACCCCCTATAGAGAGAGAGATACAGGACAGAGATTATGGCAGCTCCAAGGTTTAATGAAGCCTAATTATTTCATCGGCTAAGAAACAAACAAAAAAACCTACCCTGTAATTTTTTAAAAAAAAAAATAGGATGGGGGGAAGGTTGGTTTGACAGGCCTCACATTATCTTGAGGCAGAATTGAGGCGGTGGTCACAGCTGGCTCATACGTCAAAATGTGTCAGGATTTAAATGGTAAAAACAGGAGCGGGACAGCAATTGGCTTTTCAATCAATAAAGCAATCAATATATTTCACAGATATTTCCCCATATCTAAATTACTCTGCAGAGATGAGGTAGCCTGAGTGTTTATCAATCAATAAAACACACAAGGAAAGGACATCTGTGGCTGTTCTTTTTCCACTTCAAGGTGCTGTTTGCCTTTTATTTCCAACTCCCTCTTTTTAGTTCAGAAACGAGGGTGCCGCTGTGCGCACAAATCAATTCCAAGTTGGATTATAAACACTTTCAGTTCCTCCTCTTCTCCTTCGCTTTGGCTTTCAAGGGTACCGTTCAGACTTAGGAACAGCTCGGTTCTCATTTCATTTCTTTCTGGTCCCAGCTCTGAGGAGCATGTTTGAAAGCAGAGAACATAGGGAAGTTTATTTGAAACTTAAGGGTTGATTTTCTTAGCCTCGTTTGTCATACCCTTCTAGCTCTTCTAAAATGTGATCCTCAGAACTATATTTGATTATTTTAGCCAAGGTTTCTCCTGACAAACCTTGACTTACTTGACAAATCATGATACAAATAAAAGAGAATATTTGTAGCTCAGAGTTGAATTATGGGGATCTTTATGCTCTCTGAGGTTGGTGGAATAGAATAGAATAGAATAGAATAGAATAGAATAGAATAGAATAGAATAGAATAGAATAGAATAGAATAGAATAGAATAGAATAGAATAGAATAGAATAGAATAGAATAGAATAGAATAGAATAGACTTCAACTGGTGCAGAATGCAGCCATGCGGGTTGTCATGGGGGTGCTATGGTACTCCCATGTTACACCACTCCTTCGCGGTCTGCATTGGCTCCCGGTTGTTTTCTGAGTGCAACTCAAGGTGCTGGTGATCACATTTAAAGCCCTACATGGCCTAGGACCAGAGTACTTGCGAGACTACCTCCCACCTCCCGCCACAGGTGGCCTCCCATCGCCCGGTTCACTCCCACAGAGTTGGCCTCCTCAGGGTACCTTCGGCTAGACAATGTCGATTGGTGACCCCTAGGGGGAGAGCCCTAGGGGAGTGGAGTGGAGTGGAGTGGAGTGGAGTGGAGTGGAACGGAACAGAATGGAACGGCAAGGCAAGGCATGGCATGGCATGGCATGGCATGGCATGGCATTGGATGGAAAGGGATGGGATCGATGGGATGGGATGGGATGGGATGGGATGGGATGGGACGGGTGGGACAGGATGGGACGGGACGGGTGGGATGGGATGGGATGGGACGGGACGGGACGGAATGGAATGGAACGGAACAGAACAGAACAGAACAGAACAGAACAGAACAATTCTTTACTGGCCAAGAATAACAGAGTTGAAAGGGACCTTGGAGATCCTCTAGTCCAACCCTGTGTTCAAGAATGAGACCCCATACTATTTCAGATAAATGGTCACCCAGTCTCTTTTTGAAGCCTCCAGTGATGGAGCACCCACAACCTCTGAAGGCAAGCTATCCATTGGTTGATTGCTCTCACCATTTTCAGAAATTTCTCCTCAATTCCATTAATTCTCTCCTTGGTTAGTTTCCATCTATTGTTTCTTGTCTTACCCTTTGTTGCTTTGGAAAATAGTTTGACCCCCACATCTTTGTAGGAGCCCCTTAGATACCCAAACTAAGTAACAGTACCCAAACTAATGTGTTTTTAATGTATCTTTATAGTGGTATGAATCTTCAAATAGATGTACATGGAGATTCTGCGAGGTCCCATTTCTCCACCATCAAGGTCATCTGCAACCATTTTGAAGACTGTCCAAAAGGAGGCAAAATCAATCAGTCACCCTCAAAGACAATGGTTGACCCTATCCTTGTGTTCAAGCAGAATGTGTCTCAAGCAGACAGCAACATGTGTCTTTTACCTCAGGTAGCAAAGTCGCTCAACATTGCTATGAGCATCTGGAGTAGTTTACCCAGACCTTAAGGACTCTGTGATTTTCTCAGGCTAATCTCTGGAGATTAGCTTTTACTCTAGAGATGCTGCTGATTGTGTGTCTAAAAGCCAGTGGTTACGTTATGGAGTGCTATTGATTTATTGATTTATCTTTCTTTCTTTTTTTTAATGGTGTAGTTTTACTTTTTTTAAAAAAAAAAGATTACATATTAAATATGGTAATTGCTGCATGGCAGGAGTGATCTCCAGAGGTTGAAAGATACAGTAAGGAGATCATAGCTGGAAATCTGGGAAGAATTTAATCCATTGCACCAAGCTAAATTTGCAGCAATTGGTTTAGAGTGCCATAGTCATCGGGAAATTGAAAACACAATTAGTTCTACTGGAAATTTGGAATCCAGTTTCCAAAAATGAAAAGACATCTGACTAATGTCATAGGGCCAGGTTGAAGTACAATATACGCTTTCTATTGATCAAACAAAAAGGGCCAATAATCAATAGATTTATGCGTCTAATACAATTTCCATTTCTATTGATGCAGACTCTAAAAAGAAGTTTTCTTCCTGCTTTACTGAATATATTTCAGTATTCAACATAGACTGAGTGTACCAGGAACATCTGAGAAAATTACCATTCATCCACACTGCATACAGCTTAGGCTTTAAATATCAAACACGGCAACAAGAAATATAATTACAATAAACATTTAATCCACAACGGGAAAGCTAGCAAAAGATGCTAACTCCAAGGAGGTGGGGAATAATGGATTAGGCAAGTAAATTACTACCTTTGCTAAAACACTGGGCCATAAACCATTTGAAAGGACAAGAAGGAGTAAGTGGGTGGGAGAAGGTTGTAGGAATCTCTGGGAACCAAGAACAATTTTAAGATAAACTCCATAACAATAACTGTCTAGAAAGAAATTGTGTTCATGAAAGATTGTCTCTTCCTTTTTTCTCAATCACCATTGACATTAGCTCCAAATCCACTTAAGTATCACTTTAACTTCATTAATGATCGATGTTCCACTTCCATACACCCCATTTGTATGTATGCCTGAGCAGCGAGCTGGACTAGAAGCCCTCCAAGGTTCTTTCCAACTCTTACTCTGTTTTGTACCAATAGAAGAGAATATTTGTAGCTCAGGGTTGAACTATAGGGTCCTCCATACACTCTCTAAGCTTGGGTGTTTTCTTGCAGGTATTTCATTACCTCATTAAGCAACATCATTCATGTACAGGACATTCATGTAACTACTATATATAAGCCACTCTCTTTTGCATTCCAATAGAAGAGATTACTACCTTTTTTTACTACCAACCTGCCTTCCATTGAGGACCTGTATACTGCACGAGTCAAAAAGAGGGCTGTGAAAATATTTACAGACCCCTCGCATCCTGGACATAAACTGTTTCAACTCCTATCCTCAAAACAACGCTATAGAGCACTGCACACCAGAACAACTAGACACAAGAACAGTTTTTTTCCCGAACGCCATCACTCTGCTAAACAAATAATTCCCTCAACACTGTCGAACTATTTACTAAATCTGCATTACTATTAATCTTCTCATTGTTCCTATCAGCCATCTCCTCCCACTTATGACTGTATGACTGTAACCTTGTTGCTGATATCCTTTAGACTTATATTGACTGTTTCCTTATGACTATCATTAAGTGTTGTACCTTATGATTCTTGATGAATGTATCTTTTCTTTTATGTACACCGAGAGCGTATACAGCAAGATAAATTCCTTGTGTGTCCAATCACACTTGGCCAATAAAGAATTCTATTCTATTCTATTCTATTCTATTCTATTCTATTCTATTCTATGTAGTTTAGAATTGAACTATGGGGTCCTTGGAGCTCTCTGAGCTTGGTTGTTTTCTTGCAGACATTTCATTACCCATCTAGATAACATCATTAGGAGTAGCACTCAGAGCTCAGAGAGCACTAAGCCTATGTATTATCTAATGTGCATCACTATAAAAAGGAATTATGTCTCCTCCCTTTTTGAGTTTGTCACCGTCTTTTCTGGTCTACCTTTAATAATTCTGTTCTTAACAATGGACGAACTGCAGAATCTTCAGATCTTATTTGAATTAGCATCACTCCATCTTCTGCTTCCACATTTTCCATAAGCATTGTCTGTTTCTTTTTTTTTCCTCTTTACAATTCAGAAAAATCCTTCCCTCTTCTCTTTTTTACTGTTCGCTGTTTGCACAGCACTGCCTCTCTCGGTGTCTATTGACATTTTCTGTTTGCTAATTTTGTACATAATTAAACCGATGTTATAAAAATGCTATATGTTTCCAAGTCTCCTTTCATATGGAAGCCAATGGTCTTTAAAAAAAGGGGGAAATAAAACTGGTTCTGAAACTTCCTGCTAGTGAAATGGAGGAGGTCGAAGAACGGACCGAGAATAGCGCAACAAATTAGAGCTATATGGACATGCAAAGTAATTATAGAACATAATTTGCAGAACATTTAAATAAAGCCAAAGCTGTTAAGGAAGCCATTTGAGTTAGCTGTGAGCAGAAAGTGGAAACAATAAGAATACAAACAGTGTCAAGAGCACTTGATATCTCATTCCTTAGAATGGCTACATCAAAACTGAAATCTGCAGTACTTAAGCATCTTTGGAAAGTTGGGGAACTCTGGGCTGCGAACTCTGTATGGTTCAATTCTTACTTAATTCTGTCAACAGATGGAAGGAAATACAGGTCAACCTTCTATTTTTAGTAGACATCGCAGCTAACAAGGAATGATGGAGGATAATGTCGATGGCTGACATTTTCATGGCCCATGAGAGAAAATGGGAGAACTATGCAATTAGGAGTATAAAGATAAGATGAAGGTCTACATCTTCAAGCCAATGGCTGTGAGAAACATAAGCTTTCTGAGATCAGACTTGTGACGCTGGACAGAATTGGTTTGGTTCTGAAGAGTTGGAAACTTTTTTTCCCCAAAGAAGTGTCGCCTGTCTCCAGTCTCTACACCAGGGGTGTCAAACTCAAGGCCCACGCAGATCTGGCCTGTAGGGTGCTTAGATCCAGCCCACAGGGTCAGCCTGGAAACAGCAAAGGACCGGCTGATGGTGCCTCTACCAGCAAAAATGAAGCTCCGTTTTTGCTGGCAGAGGGCTGCAGGAAGCTGTGGTGGCTGAAAAGGGGGCACGGGGGGGGGGGGCGCATGTGGCACCCCAGGCTCCATTTTCGCTGGCAGATGGCTATCAAAACAAACTAAAAACAAAACAAATGGAGAAATGTTTCCCCTTTTGCATTTGAGCATGCAAGAAGGGACAGGAAAGGAGAAAGGGAAAGACAAAGAAAAAGAAGGGAAGTTGGGAAGAGAGCAAGGAAGGAAAAATAAGGAAAGAGGGGAAGGAAGAAGAAAAGAGAATGAAGAGGGATGGAAAAAGAAAAAAGGAAGGAAAGAAGGAAAGAAGGAAAGAAGGAAAGAAGGAGGGAAGGAAGGAAGGAAGGAAGGAAGGAAGGAAGGAAGGAAGGAAGGAAGGAAGGAAGGAGATTATAATGAGAGTGAGGGATGGTCTTAGGGTAGTCCTGTCTTAGAACCTGGCCACCACAGATGCCCCAACACATGTCCCATGTCACATCCAACATGGCCATGCCCCCCCTGGCTCTCCAAGGTCAAAAAGAACCCTGATGTGGCCCTCAATGAAATCGAGTTTGACACCCTGCTCTACACAATAACCCCATTTCTGCAGTTGGTAAATAGAGGTTGATATTATCTCTTCAAACTTGCATAACCAGTTGCTGAATTAAAGGGCATTAGATGTGTGGTGTGAGCATAGGAGAGATGGAGAACTGTACACAATGCTAGAAAGGAAAAAAAATGAAAAGGATAGGATGTTAGCTATCTTCTAAATGTTGCTGATTATATTCTCAAACAGGTTTATGATTCTTTCCATCAGCAGATCAAACAAGTCACCTAAATAAGGCAATGTTATCATTATTTAAAGGTGAAAAATTAGACACTGCATTATCTATCCTTCTCCTCCTCCACCACTACCACTACCACCACCACCTCTTCCTTCTCCTCCTTTATTAGGTGTTCCAAACAATCACAGAAGGTACCAAACCAAGCAGATCCACAGCTCAGGGGGAGAGGTTGAATGATAGGGGTCTTCAATGACATTAATTAAGTCAGAAACTAATAAGAAAATAGCGTAGTTTATTGACACGGCCATGGTTAACTGATCTTTAGCAGGGAAGCAGATTTCATCAATTGATTCTGTTATGGAAACAGCCTACAAACCATCCAAGGACCAGATTAAATAATTATTTCACTTGGGTTCCTCTGGAAACATGGGAAAATGGCAGGATGAAATTAGATGATCCTAGTAGAGTGGGAAACATGAGAGAGAGAGAAGGCTAGAGAAACGATGGGTATTCCAGGCAGAGATCTACTTTTTGTGATCCATTCTCCACTAAGATCAATGGGATGGGGAGACAGGAGAGATAAGTGAAAAAGGTAAACCAGTATCAACTATAGAAGCATGGAACCTAGAGAGAGAGAGAGAGAGAGAGAGAGAGAGAGCCCATGTTTTCCCCAAAATAAGACCCTGTCTTATATTTTTTGCCACCAATAAAGGCACCAGGTCTTATTTTTGGGGGGGCTGTTGTCCACTGATTCACCTTATTTGTGCGTGTCACCCCTGGCCTTTTTTTGTTATTGTTGTCAGAGGCCTTCAGGAACTTTTTCATCTGGCAAGGCCAGCAAGGTTTTCCTGAAGGCCTCTGTAGCTGGTAACAGAGCTCCAGATCAATCCGGAGCTCTGTTCTTGGCTACAGAGATCTTCAGGAAAGCTGTGCCAGCTGCAGAAGAAATGAGCCGAGATGTGC
This sequence comes from Ptyas mucosa, assembly GCA_012654045.1. Taxonomy (NCBI): domain Eukaryota; kingdom Metazoa; phylum Chordata; class Lepidosauria; order Squamata; family Colubridae; genus Ptyas; species Ptyas mucosa. Next base: position 6,093,617 of record WNWU01000063.1, on the reverse strand, counting down.
AAGGCCTGGTTGCCACCGTCCGAAGGTAAGTAGTAGGGCAGCTCCACCACCACCCCATCCTCCCCCTAGCTTAATTTTTACCTGTGCACTCTGGAGTGGGCGGGGTTTTAATTAGGGCTTCTTTTGGGGATAGGGTATATATTGGGCACAAATGTAAAAATCAAGCTAGGACTTACTTTTTGACTAGGTCGTATTTATTGGGGAAACATGGTATATATATGTGTGTCTCTCTCTGTGTGTGTATGTATGTATACAAACAAATTTTTGTGGTTGATGCTATTCTGTGATAAATTCAATCAAAGTGGCTTGGTGAGTTGCATTGTCCATGTATTGTTTTAAAAAAATGTCTGTAAGCTTCTCAGCGTTACCTCATGGTAAGATGTGCAACCAATAAATAAACAAATAACAAACAAACAAACAAATATGCTGCAAATGAAAAAAAACTAAGCATTCATTTGTGACCAAGTCCTTGCTGATATTTCAACTCCGTGGTACAGAAATGTAGTTTTGCTGATAACTTTTATATTCATTCATTTGATTCCTTGGTCTTTGAGAACCACATCCCTTTCTCCAATGCCCAGGTACCCCCCCCCACACACACACACAAAGTATAAAAAGAAAACATGAAACCCGTTCAGAATATATGTAAAGAGGGAGAGAGACTAGAATAAAGACAAAAAGAAGACCAGAGAAGGTGGCCCCAAACAAATGGAAACTCAATTTCACGGAACATTATCTCTCTCAATTCTTTTCCTCTCAGTTTTCATTTTCATTAAAATCACAGGCAACCATAAATTAATAATTACTTCGGGTTGACTAAATGCAGGCCACAGCTTAGCTCTCTGTTTCCTCAGCTGCCCCTTCTTGTTCATGCTGGAAAAAAAAATTGTTAATCCACGTAATGGGGTTTGGTCCTTGTCATATAATTCCAGCTCGCAGTTTCACTGATCTATAATGGTCTGTTCTTATTAGCTAGTATTAACTTTATCTTTTGTTCAATCGAGCTTCACCGTTTCCCCAGACGGACGATAACTCTGCTAAAATATCCATTTAAAATGTGTTATTCTTGATGTGCAGTGTTTTCTCATTGCTGAACAAGATTCTCTAACTGTATGCTATAGCGTTCCTTTCGCTTTATGTTGCAGGCTATCAAGCAGATGTTTACAATGCTCTCCGGGCTTCCATGTGTCTTCTTCACCTTACATCATTTCGTGGGGAGAGAAAAATGGATGAATAGAATAGAATAGAATAGAATAGAATAGAATAGAATAGAATAGAATTTTTATTGGTCAAGTATGATTGGACACACAAGGAATTTGTCTTGGTGCATAGGCTCTCAGTGTACACAAAAGAAAAGATACATTCATCAAGAATCATAAGGTACAACACTTAATGATAGTCTTAGGGTACAAATAAGCAATCAAATCATACTAGGAATCAGTCAATATAAATCGTAAGGATTCCAGCAACAAAGTTACAGTCATATAGTCATAAGTGGAAGGAGATGGGTGGTGGGAACGATGAGAAGTCTGCACTAATAGTAGTGCAGACTTAGAAAATAGTTTGACAGTGTTGAGGGAATCATTTGTTTAGCAGAGTGATGGCATGTGGATTCTGGCCTTGATAGGTTGCCGCAAACATTCCCTTTTCTCCTCAAATGTATTTCAAGAAAAATAGAGGAAATTTAAAGACATAAAAAACAGGTAAATCTGCTCTATAGGTTATTTGGGGCTGAGTAGGATTTTTTTTTTCCTCTTGTAACTCAAACATTGCTTTCTCTGTTACATTTGGGAATATGTTGTACAGTTGTTTTCAAATAGACACTGTGCCCTACAAAAAATCCTTCTTCTCTGGAGGATGGGATGAGATATGAGATAGTGTGATGACCCGGGATGAGGCACAAACCCGGGATGAGACACAGTCAGCTGATAGTTCAAAACATCCCTTTATTGCTCCAACTTTTCCCCAAACGCTCCCATGTTTATGGAAAGTCTCAGAGCAAAGCACTCACTCACGCACACACACACACATAACAGCCTCTGGCTGCGAGGAGTCCAGCAAAACATTGTTAGCACAATGGCTTCAAAGCAAGAAGTCCAGCAAGGCAAAGGAACAAGGCAATAAATCCATGAAGAAAGGAAGAAAGCAATGAGTCCACAAAGCAAGAAGTAAGGCAAAGAGTCCAGAAAGCAAGGAACAAGACAATGAGTCCATGAAGCAAAGAATAAGGCAATGAGACCACAAAGCAAGGAACAAGGCAAGAAATCCTGCCAACTCCAGACGTCGGCAATGGCATGCAAAACTCCACAAATTCAGCATTTGTTCCTGACAAATGCCCCTCCCCACAGTATCTCTTTAAGTCTCAGTCCCCATACATCCCCTGTGAAAAGCAGCGGGGTGCTTCCCTTCTGAGTCATTGGGTCAGCTTACACTATTCCCACCTCCTCTCCACTCTCCGTGCTTGGGGATCAAGAGGGGGTAGTCCTTGCTCATCGCCTGAGCTCCGTCGCTCCTCATTTCCAATGCCTGCCCACTCTTGGTCATCCTGCCCCCAGTCCTCCCTGCTAGCAAGCCTTCACAAGCCAGAGTGGCCCAGAGCTGCCTTGTCCTGCTCCTCCCCATATTCCTCCAAAGCCAATGAGGCTGCCCCCTCAACCTCTGGTCCTCGACATCCATTGGTCCCAGCTCCTCCACGGATTCAGGCTCCGATGGGGACATGATAGATAGCAAAGCCTGAAGTCACCTCTTCAATCCTTACCTGCAGTGGTCACAGATTGCTATGTATGATGACACAATGGGACATGTGGAAGGTTGTGTCTCTGCTTTCCCTGATGCTGAACTTCTCTGTGTTCGCAGGCACATGTGTTTGGGGAAGCTGAAGGAGGTTCTGGATCTATTTGGCTTTGGACTTGTGAACAGGAAGCAGGAAGGAGGACACAGGCTGTGGAAAGTTGCTGTTGGAGTTGCAGCCCAACTTTTCTGTCCTAAGGTTGCCTTAGGGGCATCCACTTAATTTTTAGCTCAGTTGTTCATTGGCCAATCTCTTCTACAATATTAAATATGGTTCCCGTATGGATATGAGCCCCTTTATACTATTTCTTTCCAATAGTTCACTTGATTGAAAAATATAAAAAGGATAATGTCAAATGCCCCAAACTTACTTCTTGATAAATGTCTAATGTATTTCTTCATAAAGCCTTCTAAGATGACCTTGCCAAATCTGGTAAAAACACACGATCCAATGAGTCAATGTTCACACATTAATTGATAAAAAATATATTAAGGAACAACAGGAGAGAAATAAAAATTATCCTGTTTTCCCGAAAATAAGACCCAACTGGAAAATAAGTCCTAGCATGATATTTCAGGATGCTAGTAATATAAGCCCTACCCAGTGGTGGGATTCAGCCAGTTCGCACCACTTCGGGAGAACCGGTTGTTAACTTTCTGAGCAGTTTGATGAACTGGTTGTTGGAAGAGATCATTAAGGCAGAGAACCGGTCGTTAAATTATTAGAATCCCACCCCTGGCCCTACCCCCAAATTAGCCCCAGTTAAGATTGTCAGCCAGATGGATGCATTTAGTAGCATATTTTCCCCGAAATAAGACCTAACCAGAAAATAAGCCCTAATGCATCTTTGGAAGCAAAAACAAATATAAGACACCGTTTTATTTTCAAGGAAACACGGTAGCCATTCAAGGGAGGGAGGAAGTACACATTTATATCTCAAAGGTCTTAAAATGAAACAGATTCCTGAATTCTGGAACTCTCCTCAATTTCCTTGGAGAAATAATTGCGATTCGTTGGCTGTATTTAGATGCTTCGAGGAGCATAAATAAGGAATTATTCATTGTCTCTTCAAGGCAAACATAGGAGCTACAATAGGTTAAGCTCAACATGTTCAAGGTTAAGCAGGAAGCTAAATCTGAATGTACCTTTTCTGCTGGCATAAATGCCACGTGCATTGTCACATTATGGGCTCTAAGTACCAGATGATATTTAACTAGCCAAGGGTCATTGCTTCATTGAAGAATTTCAATTGTGAGAATTTCAGCCATTGGACTGCGTTGTGATGAAAACCTAGCCTGTTTTTTTCTGAAAGACTTATAACAGGGCCTAGGAGGGGGAGAAAAGTTGATCACAGTATATTTTACTGCTTGAGATGAAAACCTGGACGTAGCTATCATCATTCATGATATGGGGGCCGTATTCATCTTTTCCCTTTGCAACTTCTGCCTTTAACAGCTGCCTGCTCCAAGGACCATCACTCCTCCTGCTTAGATTTCCTAACATAATTTGAACTCTCACTTTGGAAGAGTGGCGAGTCCCCAGCCTGTTCTGAAACTTAATCTTTTCTGATTGCACGCTGTAAACTAAAGAGGTTTGGCCTTATAACTTTGCTTTATGTTTATACATCAGCTGCTCGGAAAGCCATTTATTGCTCCAAATCTATCAGCTTGAAGGTCAGGTTTTTATAGACCTTTGATGGCACGACTTTCTTCCAGTGTTGCAAGATGTAGGAAGCGATAGAGAAGGCCACGTTTCCTTGGGGAGGTCCGTAACAAATGACAGGGAGAGCTGTGTGACATTTTTGTCTCTTGCAATGTAGCAATCTAATCTAATCAGGATGTGCCCGATTACTTTCTCATCTGATGCAATGCTTAGTTTTTCATTTAATGTCCCACATAAGGATGTGCACACACATTGCAGAGATTTAAATCCTGTGTCACCTGGGTAGACACCTGTAGACTGTTTTTTTGTATGTTTCTGCATTTATCCCAAAGATGCTTTTTTTTTTTCTTCCAAGAGGCAACTGGACTTTCTTGGTTTTTCTTTGGAGACGTTTCGCTTCTCATCCAAGAAGCATCTTCGGCTCTGACTTGGAAGGTGGGGAATGGAAGGATTTGTATTCCTTGCAGAGAAGCCTTCTCCACACAAAAGCCTTCCAGTGTGTCCTCCATGACTCTCAAAATGAGTGTTAATGACCAGCTGTCTGCAAGGACTATAAATCCTTCCATTCCTCACCATCCAGTCAGAACTGAAGAAGCTTCTTGGATGAGAAGCAAAACATCTTCAAAGAAAAACCAAGAAAGTCCAGTTGCCTCTTGAAAAAGCATCTTTGAGACAACCATGACCTGGATGACTGAGAATCTCCATAGGCTTTCTGCATTTATCTTCCTTTAATTATATCTCATTGACAAAAATAGCATCTCTAGCTGTTGATCTGTATCTATATATCTATATCTATATCTATATCTATATCTATATCTATATCTATATCTATATCTATATCTATCTATCATCTATCCATCTATCCATCTATCTATCTATCTTACTTTATTTAAAAAGTATCATAAGGACAAGGTCTTTCAGTGTTTTATAGGAATCCCTGCAGATTTTATTAAGCTAATTGTTGCTGATCATCTCCATTCCCAGACCATTGAACCAGCACTGTCATTTCCACAGTCAGCATGATGTTACAGAGTGCTGTTTCCTTCCCATTGAAGTGGTACCTATTTGTCTACTTGCATTTGCATGCTTTCGAACTATTAGATTGGCAGGAGCTGAAGCGAGAGTGGGAACTCACCCCATCCCATGGCATTCAGATCTCAGACCGGGCTGCCAGGTTTCCAGCTGACAAGCCCAGCAACTTTCAGTGTTTTATAGAGAAAGTACAGCAACATGGCTACTCACCACCCCCAAGGTAGTTAATAGCAATAGCACTTAGACTTATATACTGCTTCATAGTGCTTTTACAGCCCTCTCTAAGCAGTTTACAGAGTCAGCCTATTGCCCTCAAGAATCGGGTCCTCATTTTACTGACCTCAGAATAATGGAAGGCTGAGTCAACCTTGAGCCTGGTGACACTCGAACTGCCAAAATGCAGACAGACAGCAGTCAGCAGAAGTAGCCTGCAGCACTGCATTCTAACCACTGTGCCACCACATCTCTATACATAAACCCAGAGGTGAAATGCTCCCGGTTCAGACTGGATCGCGCAATCCAGTAGTGATGGAGGTGGGTGGTTCGGAGAGCCAGTAGCAAAAATCCCTGCCCCCCCCCCCCCATTGCCCAGTTGAGCCACGCAATCATCAGAGGCTTTTTTTTTATTTTTAAAAGCATTTTTTCTACAACCCCTTTGGCCGAAAAAAATGCTTTTAAAAGTAAAAAAAAAAGCCTCTGATGATCATGTGGCTCAACTGGGATCATCAGGGGCTTTTAAAAGCATTTTTTCTACAACCTCTTCAGCCAAAGAGGTTATAGAAAAAATGATTTTAAAAGGAAAAAAAAGCCTTTGCTGATCAGGCAAGTCAGCTGGGATCGTCAGAGGCTTTAAAAGCATTTTCAGCTGAAGAGGTTGTAGAAAAAAATGGTTTTAAAAGTAAAAAAAAGAAAAAAAGTTGGCCACACCCACTCAGTCATATTACGCCCCCCCCCCACCAAGCCACACCCACAGAACTGGTAGCAACAAATTTTACATTTCACCACTGTATAAACCCCTTGACCTGTACAGTTGTTGTAGCTTGGGGGCAGGGGGAAGCTCAATTTAAAAACAAGTATTTTCGGTTCATCCTAAAAGACCCCACTCTAGTAGGGGATCTTTCGGAAGCAGTGGGGGATATTTGAGCAGGTCTTATTAGGATGCGAGGAAGCTGCTATTTTAAGGGATGGAAGACCTATAATAGGGAGTCTTGAAATGGGTTAAGTCAAGCTTCCAAACCAGGTTGGTCAATCTTTGGGACAAAAGAAATAAACTGAGCAATAGTTGGGATCAGGGGTGAAATTCACTTACCTTCCCTACTGGTTCGCAAATGTGCACATGCGCAGAGGCTGAAAATCATCGCAAAAAAGTGACGTTATGATGTCCGTGCGGGTGGGCGGGGCTTCGCACAGTCGGCCCTACCGTATCGCACGATCCGGATGAAACCAGCTGAATTTCACCCCTGGGTGGGATGGAAGAAATAATCAACCCACCGCTTTAAGGGGGACAGTAATTAGTGTGCATTGGAGGCTGGCGAAATTATTTTGTCAGCTCAATAGTAAATGCCACACTAGACAGTGTAATTGTATTGTGCAGGTGTTCTCGCCTACTGCAGTTTGTTTATTTATTTAATTACATGTCACCCATCTCAGTGATGAGGCGGTTCTGATTATACCAAGTTACACGGATATCAGGACCGTCTGCAGCATACGGTAGAAAAAGCCAAAATGAACAACGACTGCTGAATTCGCCATGACTCCAGTCATATTTGCAGGTCTGCAAACAGAGAAATTGTTCCTACTGAAAAAACTCTTATTCCATTAGCAATAGCTGTAGCAAAAGCACTTAGACTTATATACTGCTTCATGGTGCTTTACAGCCCTCTCCAAGTGGTTTATAGAGTTAGCATATTGCCCCCAACAATCTGGGTCATTTTACCATCTGTAATGACCTGGGACAAGGCACAAAGGTCACACAGACAGCTGAGAGGTCCAACTCCCCTCTAAGGCTCCAAATGTCCACTCAAACGCTCCCACATTCTTGGCAAGTCCCAGAACAAAGCGCGCGCACATACAGAGCAGCCTCTGGCTGTGCCCAGTCCAGCAAAACAAAGGAATGGGGAAATAGAATAGAATAGAATAGAATAGAATAGAATAGAATAGAATAGAATAGAATAGAATAGAATAGAATAGAATAGAATAGAATAGAA
>WNWU01000063.1:6048286-6061982 GCA_012654045.1 Ptyas mucosa | reverse complement strand
TCCTTCCTTCCTTCCTTCCTTCCTTCCTCCCACACTCCCTCCTTCCTTCCTTCCTTCCTTCCTTCTAAAATATTAAAATATTAAAAGTGCATTTTTATCAAGAGATGGATGTTCTGCAAATTAACATTATTATAGTTACCTCTGACTCCATTAGTTACTGTGACAAGTGGTGAGGGCAGAGACATTACCAAGCCTTTGCCAAAATGTTGAAAACAGACAAAAGAAAGCGAGTGCTCCAACCAAATCTCAAGCCCTTTTCAGAGAAGCTAAACCAAGTGCTTTGAAAAATTAGGTGGAAGATGGTATGATAAGATGGCTTGCCATTTCTGACTTTACCCACCTTGGGCTGTAAATCTTTCACCTGTCAATGAAGTCAGGTAAGAAAAAAGGGAAAACACAGGCCAGTGAGCCTGCAATGTTACATTCGGCAGACAGCTCTCTTAGGATCAATACTGTATTTTCAGATGATATATTGTCAGGTGGGAAAATTCAGACTGGAGAAATAAATAAGAGAAATGCAAGGTTTGTTTGGAGGCTACAGCTTCACAGAGAACCCTTTGGTCTGGCCGAGGGAGATTCTTCATAAGGGAGCTGATTCTTAATCCTGTAATGAATAAACTCAAGTAGAAACCGGAGCTGATGAAGGATGGCCTCAACCTGAAAGGTATCAGATTAAAGGGAGGTTCTGAAAAAGGATCCTATCATTTTAGGTGGGTGATGATAAATTCACCAGAGACTTGGTGCAAAATGATACATTTTTCTTTCCCTGGAACCCATCTTTAAAGATGGAGCTAACAAGCTGAAAAAATTAAAAGCTTTCAAAGGAACACATCCTCAGTAATTCCCACCAAGAATATAAATGAAATAGTGAAGTGGGATCCAAAAATTCAGGCAATTCCTACATCCCATTCAAAATATCTGGAATAACGATGGTGGAACCAGCTTGAAAGAGAAGTTACCGTATTTTTCGGACTATAAGACGCACCAGAGTATAAGAGGTATATAAGTATATATAAGTATAAGATGCACCAAGATTTTGAAGAAGTAAAGAAGAAAGAAAGAAAAAAGAAAAGAAAAATGGGCCCTTTTTTTGTCTCCCAAACCCCCCATGCATTGGTGGGTTCCTCCCGGTTCGGCCCGGTTCTCCCAAGCCGGTAGCGGTAACGATATGATGTTACCGAACCGGTTCTGCCGGTCTTGTTGACCATCTTTGCTGTCCAAGGAATATGCAGGAGGCTTCTCCAGCACCACAGTTCAAATGCGGTGTCTTCTTCCTGTCTTGCTTGAAATAAATAGAGTCCATCAAATGAACCCAACATAAACTAGGGTGGAATGTTATTCCTTTCTTACTTGCTCTCTGCTCTTTGGCACAATGGGAAAGAACCATTGAAAGGACCAATTGCTCATTCAGACAGTGGTCCAAGATGTCTGTGCACTTAGATCACAAAGTAATCTGACTATGCCAGATGTCAACATCTTTCCTTTCTAGATCAAGTCTCATTTGCTGTGGAGTACAGATAAGATCTATTACATACCTGCTCATATCACTCTTAACCACAGAGGTTTGGCACTCATGTCCCTATCCTACTGAAACCATTGATACATCAGTGTTATCGGCATACAAGAACATCTAGGAGTTCATGAACAGCTAATAGTAGGTAACTAGTTTTCTAGTAATTAGCCCAATTAACAGCTCCATGTTCACTGCAAATCAACACCTGCCTCCATTGCTACCGGATCGAGAGATCCGGTCTGAACCGGGAGCATTTCACCCCTCCTACAGAGTCAGCATATTGCCTCCAACAATCTGAATTCTCATTTTACTGACCTCAGAAGGATGGAAGCAGAGGTGGTATTCCGCCAGTTCATGCCAGTTCGTGTGAACCGGTAGTGGCAACAATGGATGGGCCCACCGGGTAAGCCCATCCGCCCTGGCATAATGCTGTCCTATTTAGCCACGTTTTCAAGACCAGGCGCATTTGCGGAAGGTGCGCGCACACGCGAAGCAAGCGTGCGGCTGTGTGGCAAACCAGTGGTAAGCATTTCTGAAACCCACTGCCGGATGGAAGTCTGAGTCAACCTTAAGCAGGTCAGAATTGAACTGCTGGCAGTGGGCAGAGCCAGCTTGCAAGACTGCATTCTAACCGCTACGCTACACAGTATGCTTCTTCCTTGAAGCTTTTGGTGACCTGCTGGAGCTTTGATTATTATTTATGCATGTTTGGTATGCAGCACACAGTTTTGTGTTTGTTTCGTTTTGCATACATTTCGAACAATGCCGGTTGCTTGTTTTTAATTGCTTGCACATTGCCCCAAACTAATGGGTGAGCAAATAGTCCAGTCGTAATTCCGTACTGAAATGTTAGATGGACTCTTATAATGAAAGCATTCCAGAGAAGCTATTTAAATAACAAGCTACACATTGTTTACGATTGTACATGGAAACCATGCACAATCTGAAGTGGATTGACTTTCTGTAGAGTGGTTCCCATGATTCTGGAAACGTCATTTTCCCAATCAGCAACATCTTTTTCTTCATTGCTGCCACATACCAAAAATGCTACAATGGGAGGCTTAGGTAGGAGAAGGGGATTCATCTGTTAAAAGGTATCACCATGTTCAATTGCTCTCAGTGTCTGCATTATTTATTTATTTATTTATTTATTTATTTATTATTTATTTATTTATTTTATTAAATTTTTTTATACCTCCCTTCTTCTACTGGACTCAGGGTGGTGAACAGCCAAGAATAAAAACATCACATACAAAATTTAAAATTTTTAAAAGAATTAAACAAATTTTGGCCCAATAAATTTAAAACACCCCAACTAAAGTCAATTTACAATTTAAAATATCTAAGGGGGGTTACGCCAGCCCAGCTTGATGAAATAAAAAAAGTTTTAAGGGCACGGCGAAAAGCACGGAGAGCTGGTATGCTATGTATCTCCGGGGCAGGTGCTGCCACAGAGAAGGCCCTCACCCTGGGGGTCGCCAGCCGACATTGTCTGGCCAATGGCACCCTGAGCAGTCCCTCTCTGTGGGAGCGTACTGGCCGGTGGGAGGCTATTGGTGGCAGAAGGCGGTCCCGTAAGTACCCAGGCCCTAAGCCATGGAGCGCTTTAAAGATGGTGACCAACACTTTGAAGCGCACCGGAAGACCACCGGAAGCCAATGCTGCTCGTGCAGGAGGGGTGTCACATGGGAGAGCCTCAACTTTAATATCCATTAAAGTTGTTGGGAGAATGATAATAGCCCATAGGCAGGGAATCCAGTTCCCAAGCAATTGAAACAGGGAGATTGTCAGGCCTGGAAGCCATCTTTTTCATTGAACCTTCAGGCCTGCCATATTTACTACTGTGGGAAACTGGGAAGGGGGATTGTATGGAGCCAGAGTGATATATAGTCATAATAACATTCCTTTCTCAGAAAGTCAAGGTCATCTTGCCCTGCATCTGGATGGCTGGAAGTGGGAAGCATCTCCAGTCAGGACGGTGTTTGGATTGGACCATGTGGTGGATTTGGGAGTGGGGCAGGGACTTTCACTTGGGTGGGGAAAACCTGGAAGCTTTCAGATTCGGGTTTTCCCAGATGTGCCAATATGACATCTCTAATAAAATGGAACTTTGAGGAAACTCAAGCCTCGGAGTTGTTTTTCATTGGGGGTGTTACTTGGAACCCTGACAGAGAAAAGACTTTGCTAGTTCAGTCGGATGCACTGACGGAATCTTCCCAGCAGCGTCTCATATTAGCTGAAGTTTGCCAGGCAGCAGGAAAACTAATAAAAAAGTGTGATAATATAATTTGGCTGGACTGGGAATGAACAAAGATGCCTCACATTAATGACAGCTTATTTTACAGATGTTGCTCAGCTGGTAGAAAACAGATTTACACTCAGCCGCTCCTTGCAGCACAAATATTAGCGTGGACTCATGCCATATTAGCATCTTTGGCTTCTATTCCAATATTAATTGATTGCTTTCAATAACAGTTCTTTTTTTTTTCTTCTCCTGGCAAGAAAGTGGCTTCTGGACTGGAAGAGATTCCTTTATATATGTGTGTGAATCAGCAAATCAGAAAAAGTCCCTTCCATGCAATAGAGGGTCATTGGGCAACTATTTACCTTGCTTTTCAACCTTTCTCTTCAACAATTATCTTCTGGCGACTTCCGCTTCCGGTTCCGCTGGCGACAGACTCTGATCGGGCTAGCTCTGGCCCCAGAGTCCTATCCCCCCCATCTGGAGGCCCTTTGGGCCAAGCGCCCCATTATTGGGGCGTTTGCCGTTTGAGGGCGGCTCGCCAGGGGTCCCCTGCCTCACTTCCAGGGGCCGGGAGGCCGATGCTGGCGCGCCCGAGGCTCCAGAGGGGGTGGGAGGCGATCGGCGGCTTTTCTTTGAGGCCGCGGAGGCGCCACAGCGCCTAAGGGGACCGGTGCTAACTAAGAAGGCACAACGGACTGAACTGATTGGTTGGAGTTGGAGCAGGCATCCTGGAGGCGAGAGGGGGGGTTGGAGTTCCCCCCCCTTGTAGCTGGAAAGGAGCCGTGGCAGAGAACTAGGGGGAAGGAGATGGAGTGAAACCCCTTACCTTGCTGACTTTTCCTGGGAGGATGGCTGTGGCAGAGTTGCTTGGAGAGGTCTGGTGGCCTCTCCTCCCGGTGGGCAATGGCGGCGGTCTGACTTCCTGCTTCTTTATTTATGATTGAAGACAACATTCTCCTCTGGCTTCCTGTTTGACCTACTCTATACTTCGGACTCGTTGCTCCTGTGAGCGCCCACTGGTGGATAGTTGAAAAACTACTCTGATTGCTAATCCCTCTTTCTTCTCTGGAGGTTTGCCTTTTGATTTCTCATCTTCTACTGATCTAAGATGGCTAAGGGCCACAAACCAGCAGCAGCTGACATGGGGAAAATTTTGGAAAGACTGGCAATATTGGACCAGAAGTTGGACAAGTTAGATGACATGCAAAAAGGATTATCTGAAATTAAATCTGAAATGACATTTATGAAAAAAGATTTAAATGATGTTCAACAGCTGGCAGAGCAAAACAAGAAGAAGATGGGGGGTCTGGAGGGGGAGGTACGGGCACTCCAGAAGGTGGAGGACGGGAGAGGAAATGCAATGTTAACTTTACAATTGGATAAGATGTCTTATTTTCTCAGGTTCCAAAATGTGGAACAATTTGACCAGGAAAATTTGAGAGAAGTGATGGTTAAAATGTTGGGTGAATTTTTAGAAAGAGATTTGGAGTCTATTGGAAGGGATGTGGATTTGGTCTACAGAGTAAACTCACAATTTGCAATTTTACATAATTTACCAAGAGAGATTCATATTAAATTTGTGAGAAGGGAACTGAGAGATGAGATATTGAGAAAACAAAGACTGGGGGCGCTGGTGTACAGGGGCAAGGAGATCACCATCCTGAAGCAGATTCCCAGACAGGTACGAGAATTAAGAAGAAAATATTATTTTTTATCAAATAAGCTGTACCTCAAGGGAGTAGGTTTTAGGTGGTTGATTCCGGAGGGCTTGATGATTTTTTGGGAGGACAGTAAGAAGAAAATTAATACTGTAACGGAAGCTAAGGCTTTTCTTGACCAACATAAATCCTTCCTAGGTGGAGAAGATACAGGAGCCGAAGAGGGGGAAGTATTAGATGATCAAGGAGTGGAGGCGGACGGAGCTGCTGCGGCCCGGGAGGGGGGGGGGGAGGCCAGACCATGGTTTTAAGAGCCAGAACTAGGAAATGAAGAAAGGAGGGGAATCTACTGTTTAAGGTTTTTTTAATTGACATTTTTCTTTTTTCTCTCTTCTTTTATTGTATTTTGTATAACACTTTTTTTTTGTTTATATAATTTTTATATAACCTGGTTGTTTGTTTCGATTTAAGATAATAATGTCTGTTGTGTGAGAAATTAAAAAAAAGAAAATAATAACTGAGATATCTTTGTATAAAGATATTGAAAATTCAACATATTGTAAACTGTGATATTGTATATTTTTGACCAATAAAAACTTTTTATTAAAAAAAAAAACAAAAAAAAACAATTATCTTCTAAGACAGATCAGGCTGATAAAAAATGACTAGCCCAGGGGTCAGCAACCTGTGGCTCTGGAGCCGCATGTGGCTCTTTCACCCCTCTGCTGCGACTCCCTGCAAAATATGCATAACAACCACCAATGTGCAACACCTACTGGCATGCAATTTATTGAGCTTTTCAACCCCCGGTAGGCCAACCATGGATAAACCCAAGAAAAGTAAAGTTTCAGAAGAAAACAGAACATTTAATTCAACTCCATATGCTAGTTTTGTGGCCATTCAAGAAACAGTCAGGCACGGGAAGGGTTTTGTGGCTCCCGGTGTTTTCTTTTCTGTGGGAAATGGGTCCAAATGGCTCTTTGTGTGTTTAAGGTTGCAGACCCCTGGACTAGCCTAATGACATTAATAGATGGACTTGGATCTGGATTACCCAAATCCAAATCCAACCAATTCTCCATATGTACTCTAGATGGCAGCCAAGAAATACAGTGAGTTTTAACTCTTTGCTGTCATCTAGTGGCCACCTGAATTTTAGCAACTCTGAACTTTCTGCTTTCACTGAGCAGATTTTTACCAGCTGTCTATCAAGCACATTATAGACAATGTTTTAATGCCAATGTAATGTTCTGATAGACAATAGTCATTTATACAAACTGTGCATCCATCTAAATTCTCTACAACAAAGCTAATCTCGCCAAGCCAAAGCAGTTGATCTAGATACAGCTCATGCTCTCCTCTCCATATTGTTAAAAATAAAAATAAAAATGTCAGACCATCCAACTGACCTATAGAGTTCGACCTACTCCCCTTTGCCCTTCTATGCCCTGCATATCCAGCTCCTCATTAGCTACATTATTAACTCATGGATCAGAGAGTGCTACCTAGTCCAATCAGCTTAGAAACCTTCCTTACTTGTATGGGCTTTCTACGCATATATTACAGAAAACATTTCATATTTTAAGCGTTATGCTTCTAATCTACACTATCTTTGGGTTGGATGCGGGGATAAAAGGTATTTTTGGTGCAGTCAGGCAGGCCATCAACATAATTGCAAGTCCAGTGGGAGTAGGTTGATTGTATTTTTTTTCTTGCTGTACACTCTTCCCTTCCTATGGCACCTTGGATTGACCCCTTTGGCCCTCACTCCAATTAAAATGAAGCCAGGAAGGTTTTTCCTAGCAATTTGGGGGTAACATAATGCCTGGGTCCACACATTGCATTATGGCCAAGTTAACTGTGGCTCATTGGCTTAATCGCAATTGGCTGGGTTTGTACCATGTTATGCCTTACAGGTAAAGGTAAAGGAATCTCTATGGCCATGATGGTGAACCAGTGGGCATGCCCGCTCAGTTCTGGCATGCATGTTAGACTCCTCTGGAGGCTGGAGACAGCAAAAAATGTCACTAACTGTCCAACCGGAAGTTGGGAAATGGGCCATTTTGAGCCTCCGGAGGGCCTCCAAGTCGGGGAGGAAGGCTGTTTTCACCCTCCCCAGATGCATAGAGAGGATCTGGAGTCAGGTGAGAGAGAAAAATGCACCTATCGGGCCATCACGTGCCAGAAGCTGGGGGGAGGGTGGTCGTGCGTTCATGTGCAGAGCGGGACTTATAGAATTATGGGTGTGGCCACATGCACGCATGAACCTCCCCCGCCCCCCTTCCTGGCACGCGATGGCAAAAAGGTTAGCCATCACTGCCCTATGGATTTTACTCTGCTAGTCATTGCTGACCATAAGGGGCAGTCTTCATCTCCGTTTCAAGGGCCATTATAGAATAGAATAGAATGATAACTTTATTGTCACATTGAACGTACACTAATCGGCATACATTAAAGTGAAATTTCATTGCATACACCTCTCAAAGGGTCACCACCTCCAATATACACTACGTAATATAAACGAATAAATAAATACAGATAAATACAGAATTATGCATATACCCACATATATTATATGTCACAGAGAAATAACACAGTCGAGTTTGGATGTATACCTGTATCAGTGGTGAAATCAATTTTTTTTTTACTACTGGTTCTGTGGGCGTGGCGTGACTTGGTGGGTGTAGCTTGGTGGGCGTGGCAGGGGAAGGATACTGCAAAATCTCCATTCCCACCCCACTCTGGGGCCAGCCAGAGGTGGTATTTGCCAGTTCTCCGAACTACTCAACATTTCCGCTACCAGTTCTTTAGAACCTGTCAGAATCTACTGGATTTCACTCCTGACCTGTACATGGTGAAAGAATCTTGTGAGTTTACCAGTTGGATGGTATAGGGAACAAAGCTGTTACAAAATCAAGTAGTCCTGCTAGAAATACTTTGAAACCTCCTTCCAGATGGGAGCAACAGACACAGGTCATAAACAGGTGCGGCAGTGGTGGGATTAAATTTTTTTTACTACCAGTTCTGTGGACATGGCTTGGTGGGCATGGCATGGCTTGGTGGGCATAGCAGGGGAAGGATACCATAAAATCTCCATTCCCACTACACTCCAGGGGAAGGTTACTGCAAAATCCCCATTTCCTCCAAATCAGCTGGGACTCGGGGGCAGAGAATAGATGGGGGCAGGGGCAGTCACAGATGGTATTTACTGGTTCTCTGAACTACTCAAAATTTCCATTACCAGTTCTCCAGAACTGCTCAGAACCTGTTGAATACCATCTCTGGTGTGCGGAGTCTCTAACAATGCTTAGAGCTCTAAGCACATAGCGCTTACAAGCAGCATCCTGAATACCAGGAAGTGAGCTTCCTATGATCTTCTCGGCTGCCCTTACCACTCTCTGTATGGACTTTCTCTCTGAGGTACTGCTGCCACAAAACCAAACAGTGATGCTGTTTGTTAAAATGCTTTCAATCGTGCCTCTGTAAAAAGTGGCCAGGACAGAAAGATGTGCTCTCCTCATCCGATGCAGGAAATGCAGATGCTGGTTTGTAGGCTTCCCTAAGGATGATGTGTGGAGAGACCAGCTGAGCCTGGGTTTAAAAGCTTCAGTGCTTGAGAGTGGTGAAACAGCTGTCCACTGATTCAAGAAGAGGTAGAAAGATGCACTGTCACCAGTTGCAGAACAGTGGAAGGTAAGGTTTTGATTTGATTTGATTTGATTTGATTTATATACCGCCCTACTCCCGAAGGACTCAGGACGGTGAACAGCCACAAGGTGGCTGCTTACTCCATTATTGCATTCCTTGTCTGATTCAGAAGGGAACAGAATAGATTAAAAATTACAGTAGGTAGTAACACTTAGTAAATCTTTGTTAAGGCATGAAAGTTAAGTATCAGTATTTCAGTCCAAGACTCCCCTACATACTGATTATTCTAAGATGATGACAAAGTCAATAACAAAACCAGGAAAACGGCATAGATGTTTCTAAAAAGTTCTGAAGAAATCGCTTAAGTGACCATTCGTATTATAAATAACAAGGAACTGAACTGAATTTGAGTTTCGGTTTTAAGATACGAGGAGTGGACCACTGCAATTGATATCTGTTTGATCTTTTATTCGTCGGAGTGATTCACTTGTTCACTTTCTTCAGTACTCAGCTGGAGCTCCATTCATTTGGTTTCAAGAACCCAAGTATTTGAAGAAGCAATTCTAGTATCTGCAAGTGGTCTCAATCTAAGGATGAAACTAAGCTCATGGTGGAAAACTGACCAGACTTTTTTTGCAGGGTAAAATTATGTGCATTAGAAGAGGTTGAGTGGAAGTAAAGAATGGGCTTCCCCAAATATTATTTCTAGAGAATGCCTGAAAACTTTCAAATTTCCTCCCTCCCTCCCTTCTTTCCTCTGTCCCTCCCTCCCTCTCTCCCCTCCCACTCCCTCCCTCTCTCCCTCTTTCCCTTCGTTCCTCCCTCCCTCCCTCCCTCTGTTCCTCTGTCTCTTTCCTCCCCTCCCTCCTTCTCTCCGTTCCTTCTTCCCTCCCTCTCTCCCTCCTCCCTCCTTCTCTCCCTTCCTTCCTTCATCCCTCTCTCCACTCCGCTCCCTCCCTTCCCTCCCTCCCTTGTTTCCTCTGTCTCTCTGTTCCTCCCTCTCTCCCCCTCTTCCTTCTTTCCGTTCCTTCCTTCGTCTCTCTGTTCCTCCCTCTCTCCCCTCCCCCTCCCTCCATTCCTTCCTTCTTTTCTTCCTTCCTCCATCCCTCTGTTCCTCCCTCTCTCCCCTCCCTCCCTCCCTCCCTTCTTTCCTCTGTCCCTCTGTTCCTCCCTCTCTCCCCCCTCCCTCCTTCTCTCTGTTCGTTTGTTCATTCCTTCCTTCCTTTGTCCCTGTGTTCCTCCCTCTCTCCCCTCCCTCTCCCTCCCCTCCTTCCTTCTTTCCTCTGTTCCTCTGTTCCTCCCTCTCTCCCCTCCCTCCCTTCCTCATACAGAGTTTTCTTAAGAAACACTATGAATATGGTTGAATTCCCTCAGTACAATAAGCAGATATGTAACACTATCTTTGCTGGACACATCTACAGTAGTAGTATAGAGGAGAAATCTTGCTTTATTGCTATCATCCATGTTTATCCAACTTTCCCAATAATGCTAATCTTTAAACAACCCCAGGAATCAACTGATTATTACTAGGACAAACAAATTCATTGCCTCCAGTTAGAGAACAGAAGCCAAGAAAACACCAATTCCCTGCAAATGCAGTCTTAGACAATAGTAGATAAATGTACTATCATGCCAGGATCTTTTTTTTTCTCAGAGTGTCTTCGATTAACTTTAATTGTTTAAATTTCAAGAAACATTTGAAACTCCATAAGGAGCCATTGCACTAAAGAGTGTAAGATAAGCTTATCTAATTTGTGATTTAGGAAGTCAATTGTAGACTATGAAAGAATGGTAGATTATTAGCACACTCTTTATTTTTGTTACAGTTGTTATGTCATTTATTACTTTTAATGAGAATTGATTTTTACATCCATTGTATTTTGCATTTAACATAATATTATAATATAATATAAAAACAGAGTTGGAAGGGACCTTGGAGGTCTTCTAGTCCAGCCCCCTGCTTAGGCAGGAAAACCTACGCCACTTCAGATAAATGGTTATCCAACATCTTCTTAAAAACGTCCAGTGTTGGAGCATTCACAACTTCTGGAGGCAAGTTTTTCCACTGATTAATTGTTCTAACTGTCAGGAACTGTCCTTAGTTCTAAGTTGCTTCTCTCCTTAATTAGTTTCCACCCGTTGCTTCTTGTCCTACCCTCGGGTGCTTTGGAGAATAGCTTGACTCCTTCTTTGTGGCAGTCCCTGAGATTTTGGAAGGCTGCTATCATGTCTCCCCTGGTCCTTCTCTTCACTAGACTAGCCATGCCCAGTTCCTGCAACCGTTCTTCATATGTTTTAGCCTCCAGTCCCCTAATTATTTTTGTTGCTCTTCTCTGCACTTTTTCTAGAGTCTCCACATCAGGGGTGAAATCTACTTACCTTCCTTACCAGTTTGGAAGTGCATGCACCGTGCACACACGTGCTTCAGATGCGCGTGCAGACCTTCTGCATATGCGTAAAACCTGCGCAGAAGGTAAAAAACACATTACTTCCGAGTTAAAATCAGGAAGTAAGGACACCGGGGCGGGTGGGTGGAGCTTTGCTCTGCCATCGCTACCGGTTCACCGAACCACACACCATGATCTCTACCAGATCGCCCAATCCAGTCTGAACCAGAGCATTTCACCCCTGCTCCACATCCTTTTTACATCGTGGTGACCAAAACTGAATGCAATTTTCCAAGTGTGGCCTTACCAAGGCCTTATAAAGTGGTATTATTAACACTTCATGTGATCTTGATTCTATCCCTCTGTTTATGCAGCCTAGAACTGTGTTGGCTTTTTTGGCAGCTGCTGTACACAGCTGCCTCATATTTAAATGGTTGTCCACTAGGACTTTATTTGCCACATACTGTACCTGTTTGAACTATGCATCTATTTGAGCATGCGAAGTCCTTCTTTTGCCCAGTTTTACTTCTAAATGATTCTAATGAACTTGTTTAATATTTCAGTTCTTCATTTCTATAGCATGACTATATGATCATCCTTTAAAATGAAGTCCTTATAAAAACATGATTAGGTTCCAGTAAGGTCTTATTTCATCTGGCAGAGTCTCCTTTCTTTACTTTCAAAAGATGTACAGTGATATATTCCTACATACTCAAAGTTTCTCCATTTTTTAATTTTTTTAAAAATTTGATTTATATTATTAGCTTATTGCCCCCACAAACTGGGTCCTCAATTTACCTACCTTAGAAAGGATGGAAGGCTGAGTCAACCTTGAGCCTTGGTGAGATTCGAACCTGCAATAATTGCAGGCAGCTGGTGTTAATAACAGGGTGCTTTAGACCACTGTACTATCCAAGGCTCTTTAATTTTGAATCAGAGACAGACAAATATTCAACAACATTTGTTCAACATCTTCAACATCAAATCCTTCCCTTGTGTTAAAAATGCTTTTTTTTAAATATACTTTTTTTTATTGACCGTGCATTAAAAATGCTTTGGCTGGAAAATATGCCATTACTAATAGTCTGTGCATAACTTGCAGCTGGTATTTGTACAAGATTAACAACTATCTTTGAATCCTAATAGGTACAATATTTATTGGCTTTCTAAAAATGTCATCTTCTGGATGATATGTTACTAGTTTCTCTATCGTTTCATAAATAAACTGATTAAATCTTGTACAACTGAAACTAATCCTGTGGCTAACATTTCCATATCATACCATATGAGAATAATTCGGCTATATACCGTCGTTCTCATTTTTAGAAAGATATGTTGCTGATAAATTAACTTGAAGCCTGTAACACTAGCATCAACCTAAAGAGTAAACAATTGCCTTCACAATATCTTCAGTCAACACTTGTTTGTTTGTTTAATATTTTCCTTTATTTTTCTCCTTAATCAATACATCATCAAGATAACACTCATTCCTTCAATATGCTTAAAGATGTGTTATATCATTGTCTAACAAACTCTGTGAGCAAATGAGTTATTATAAAATGGCAATAATTTAAAACAGTTTATACAGGAAATACAGGAAAATATTTTGAGCAGTAAAGCACATGGTGACTGTACTCTTCATTTGCTCTATGTGGTGCTTTATATAATTATAGAATTTCTAACAGGAGAGATGTGGAGATGTGAGCTAAGCTTCTGTGAATCAAATCCCTTCAGCTCCATTTTTATTAAGTTGAAAAGGCCCTATAAACAATATTTAATGGATAATCACACAAGTAACTAAATTCATTATTTCTTAAAAAGATATTTCTAAATATTTCTTCTTCTTACTTGATTTCTTGGGCTGATGCATACTTTTTGCTGATGCTTACTTTGCATCAAATACCTGGAGCTGAAATTTATATGTGAAAGTACCGGGAGAAATCCAGATACAAGTTTCATGATCCCCATTGCAGAAATCTCCATAATTATACAGATTATAGAGATTGCATAGTCATACTAATTCTCTACTAAAACTGATGCAATTAAAAGATAGTGGCGCTTCTAAATTAAAACTTCAAATTTGCATTTGAAAGATAATGATAAGATAAATCAATAGAACTTTGTGAACTGGAAATGTGGCATTTTGGGGAAGGAAGGAAGGAAGGAAGGAAAGAAAGAAGTCAGGAAGGAAGGAAGGAAGGAAGGAAGGAAGGAAGGAAGGAAGGAAGGAAGGAAGGAAGGAAGGAAG
>WNWU01000063.1:6003056-6028880 GCA_012654045.1 Ptyas mucosa | reverse complement strand
ACACACACACACACACACACACACACACACATGCATTTCTCTCTAGCCAGGTTCTACCTACGTAAGCCAAGATGGTTTAATACATATATATATTAAATAGTTTGTCTTTAAAAACAACACAAAAAAACAATCACACACATATAAAAACAAAACATGTCAAGACATAACATATTGAACATTACATGACATTAAGGGTAATTTTACAGCGTTTCGTATCGACTTACGTATTTTCCTTTTGTAGTTCTCTATTCTATCATTGCTATTTACTACTCAATAGTAGGGTAATCGCATTACTCCAACATATATATACATACACATTATAATATTCATTGTTCTTATCATTGTTCTTACACATTTATACTCGTTTATATTTACATCTCTTTATTTGATATTGTTCAGTTACTTTAAGTTTCATCAGTATTAAGTTAAACAGTTCTTGTTCTGATTTCTATTTTCGAGCCAACTGTACATTTTATTCAGTGGTGAAATCCAAATTATTTTACTACCGGTTCTGTGGATGTTGCTTGGTGGGCGTGGTGTTGCTTGGTGGACGTGGCTTGGTGGGTCACGTCTTCCCCGCCTTGGCAGGGGAAGGATACTACAAAATCCCCATTCCCTCCCCACTCCTGGGGAAAGGATATTGCGAAATCTCCATTCCCATCCCGCTCTGGGGCCAGCCAGAGGTGATATTTGCTGGTTCTCTGAAGTACTCAAAATTTTTGCTACTGGTTCTCCGAACTGCTCAAAATTTCCACTACCGGTTCTCCAGAACCTGCTGGATTTCACCCCTGATTTTATTCCATATTTCATAATATTCTGAATCCTCTCTCTCTTTCAACTCCATAGTTATTTTAACCATCTCTGCACATTCTAGAATTTTCCTAATTACTATTTCATCTGAGGGTTTTTGTTTCCAATTTTTTGTGAATGTGATTCTTGCTGCGGTAAGTATGTGCAATATAATGTATTGAAGGCTTTTGTTCATTTTCGAAGATCTTTTCCAATGTACAAACCAGGTTATGGTAGACCTTGCTCTCTTGGCTGCTGATTAAGATATTGGGGAATCTTAAGTATCCTTGCGCTTTTAATGTAATGTTTCAGATTTTCCTTGTTTTGAAAAACAGTTGGCTGTGCCAACTTTATACAAGCAACATCCACCGTGATTAGATGCCAGAATTTCTTTCACAACACGAATTGAGCATCTAGGGCATTTTAATATGTCTTTTTCTTACCATATAGGACTTTAAGAAGTTAATCCAAAGTTTTTTGTGGCTTCCATTATTTGACAAAGAGGGTGCCTTCCTAGAAAGAGTGTATGAATCACCAAAGATTTGATTCAAATTTTTGATTCATTGCAATGAATCCAGTTGGTCCACACTGTTGCCAAATGGATTTGATTCAGTGTTTATTTAACTAAGAACAAAGATTATTTGGAATTCTAGATTCAATTCAAAGCATCAACTTTGGCAAGAGTTGGTGCATTCCAATGGCTTTCTGATTATCTGCCTAACTATTTTTGCTCTGACTGATGAAGTTGCTTGGATGAGCAATGAGACATCTCAGATTAACAAAGTTTGGTCCAGTTGCCACGTTTCAACCTTTAGACACCCTTGGCCTGGATGATTGAGTTCATGGACATATTAAGACAAAGATGCATTCAGTTTTGGTTGCCACAATGTAAAAAAGATGTTGAGACTCTAGAAAAAGTGCAGAGAAGAGCAACGAAGATGATCAGGGGACTGGAGGCTAAAACAAATGAAGAACGGTTGCAGGAACTGGGTACGTCTAGTTTCATGAAAAGAAGGACTAGGGGTGACATGATAGCAGTGTTCCAATATCTCAGGGGCTGCCACAAAGAAGAGGGAGTCAAGCTATTCTCCAAAGCACCTGAGGGTAGGACAAGAAGCAATGGATGGAAACTAATCAAGGAGAGAAGCAACTTAGAACTAAGGAGAAATTTCCTGAAAGTTAGAACAATTAATCAGTGGAACAACTTGCCTCCAGAAGTTGTGAATGCTCCAACACTGGAAGTTTTTAAGAAGATGTTGGATAACCATTTGTCCGAAGTGGTGTAGGGTTTCCTGCCTAAGCAGGGGGTTGGACTAGAAGACCTCCAAGGTCGCTTCCAATTCTGTTATTCTATTCGGTACAAGATTTTACTTGAACAGGTGATTTGATCTAATTGCATTCAAATCAATATTTTGCCTTGCTTATTTATTCATATATGAATAGATACATGTCTTGGTATCGGAGGTTAATCCATTGAGAAAGCCAGACTAGAAAGCCAAACACTCGGCTTATAAAAAATACTTTTCAACATTTAAAACATCATTTTCCTCACAACACTGGATTATATATCTGGGGGGAGGAGGTAGGAGAAAATAGCATTTCTGGAAATTCCTCACACAGATAATCAAACATTACTAGATAATAAATATCTTCCTTCTCTGCTAAAGAAAGAGGAAGGGAAGTCATAAATTTATTATCATGTTTGACACATTCAGAAAAGAATGATAACCAGGAAAAAATCCTTTTAATTCTGTATAGTCCTACTCACAGATTTCCTGAAAAACTGCCCAATGCTTAGCTGCTGCTGCTTCTTCTTCTTCTTCTTCTTCTTCTTCTTCTTCTTCTTCTTCTTCTTCTTCTTCTTCTTCTTCTTCTTCCTCTTCCTCTTCCTCTTCTTCTTCTTCTTCTTCTTCTCCTCCTCCTCCTTCTCCTTTTCCTCCTTCTCCTTCTCCTTCTTCTTCTTCATCATCATCATCATCATCATCAATATTTTTGAGAAAGAACTGAAGAAAATAACAAAATGCAAAAACCTACATATAGAAATGGAATGATTGTGGCAAAAGAAAGCAAAATTAGTAACAATACAATATGCAATCCCCAAACAACTAGAGCATCCCTGGCACACCAACGGTCAATTGCAAAAGGCAGCTTTACTTGGAACAGCTGACATCCTGCCACAATAACTTTTAACTCCACCAAACAACAGTGTCTCCATATCCCAGATCTTTGGAAAGGACTCGATAAGTGTCAAACCCAGTCCAGACTGACAGTGCGACAGACCAACAATAATATTGCGACAGCTATGCTGAAAATTATTGAGATTATAGCTTGGAAATGGCATCTCTGGAAAAAATAATTCCTAGGTTTAAGTGCTACTTTGATTCTCCTCTATCTCTGCCCCATTAAAACCCCCTCCCCATGAGATTAGAAAAATGCTTCAGTTAATCAGTGCCTTTTCCTTTTTTATAGAGATTTGCTTTTGCAATTGATGTGGCCCTCTTTTTTTTTTTATCATCCAAAAGATTAGCTCCTTGCTCTGATATAATGTCTTCTTCCTAGTGTATATTTGATCTATTTTTGTGTCCTCTGTTTGTCTTTTTTTTCCTCTCCTAATAAACTTGCCATGGGGGGGGGGGGAGAGAAAAGAAAATGTATTTCAGGCCTGTGGCATATTCCATTGTTATGTTCAAAAGTTTCATAAAATTAAGGAATTCCATAGGCAGTTGGCGGTAATAATAGTCTGGGGGGACATTATAATATTTTATGATTACAACTTGCTGGACACTTATTTGAAGAAACCAGAAAAGTCCCAGCTCTCTCTTATGTTTGAGGCTTTCATGTTCTCCCTGCTGTGATTTTAATACAAACAATCGCAGTGGTTTGTCTTCTGTACTGTAAACAAGAATTCTTTCTGATGGTGACTCTGTTACCTTTGCAAAAGAAGAAACAGATTCTCTAGAGGGAAATAGCTGGAAATAGCCAGGAAGGATATTTGGGTATTTTTTAACAGCTAAACAAACTGAAAAATAGGCCCATGACAGTAGTGGTTTTCAAAAATTTTTGCTAACGGTTCTGTGGTTGTGGCTTGGTGGGCATGGCGTGGCTTGGTGGGCGTGGCAGGGGAAGGATACTGTAAAATCTCCATTCCCTCCCCACTCCAGGAGAAGATTATAGCAAAATTCCCATTTCCTCCTGATCAGCTGGGACTTGGGAGGCAGAGAATAGATGGAGGTGGGACCAATCAGAAATGGTATTTACTGGTTCTCCAAAGTACTCAAAATTTCCGCTACCGGTTCTCCAGAACTGGTCAGATCCTGCTGAAATCCACCTCTGATCCATGACATTAAACAAAATAGGCCCATGACATTAAACAAAAATGCCAGTGTTAAAAAAAAGATATTGAGACTCTGGAAAGAGAGCAACAAAAGTTGATTAGGGATATGGACGTTGAAATGTATGAGGAACAGTTACAGGAACCGGGTATGTCTAGTTCAGGGATGGGATTCGACCGGGTCAGACTTGTTTGGGAAACCAGTTTGCTCCGATGATCAGGTTGGCCCGCCTGGCTGCCCCTGAGTTTTACTTACCTTTATCTTCTCAGCTGATTGGCACAGCAAAGTGGATTGCCATGCCTCAGCTGTGTTACTCCCAAGTGGTAACACAGAAGGTTAGTATTTGTAAAACTGCGCATTCACGTGCAGCATGCAGCGAAGTGCACAATCACTGAACCGGTTGTTGAACCAGCAGCATCCCTCCACTGGTCTAGTTTAATGAAAAGAAGGACTAGGAGCAGTGGTGGGATTCAGCCGGTTCGCACCACTTTGGGAGAACCGGTTGTTAACTTTCTGAGCAGTTTGATGAACTGGTTGTTGGAAGAAATCATTAGGGCAGAGAACTGGTTGTTAAATTATTTGAATCCCATCACTGACTAGGGGTGACATGATAGCAACATTCCAATATTTGAGGGGCTGCCACAAAGAAGAGGGGGTCAACCTATTCACCAAAGCACCTGAGGTTACGAGAAGAAGCAATGGATGGAAACAGTGGTGGGATTCAAGTAATTTAACAACCAGTTCTCTGCCCTAATGATTTCATCCAACAATCAGTTCACCAAAATGCTCAGAAAGTAACAACCGGTTCTCCCGAAGTGGTGCGAACTGGCTGAATCCCACCACTGGATGGAAACCAATCAAGAAGAGAAGCAACATTAAACAAAGGTTAAATTTCCAGACAGAACAATTAAAAGGTTTGCCTCTGGAAGTTGTGGGTGCTCCAAGACTGGTAGTTTTTAAGAAGAGATTGGACAGCCATTTGTCTAAAGTAATATAGGGTTTCCTGCTTGAGTTGGATCAGAAGACCTCCAAGGTCCTTTCAACTCTGATATTCTGTTAACAAACTAACAAACATACATGTTCTTATTTGTGTTTTGTAGATACATTTTTTCACTCCAAATATTGTCTATTTTCTTCCCATTCTTTTCAAAAGGATACCGAGTCATCCACTACATTTAAATTACATTAAATTAAATCAAGCCTTTATTACCGTATTGTCATAGAGTAGTATTAGGAGGATGAGGTCAAGTAAAAATACATTTAAAAGGTTTTCATCTAAATTCATTTCCAAAAATATCAACCATTTGTGATAGAAATTGGAAGAGTTGTTGAAATGTGTCATTGAAACATGGGATGCTTCTCCCAATAGTTTAATTTTGTTGATGAAAGTCAGTAAGTGACTAAGTTTAGAAGAGTGGAAAAAATGTACAAAATACACAGAAGCACATTAACTCAGGGTTGTCAAACTGGCGGCCCCTGGGCCGGGTGCGTCATGCACAGGCCACGCCTACCCCAGCTCCGTGAAGGAAAAAAATGTAGCAATATGTCACATGACGGCAACGTGACATGGTGATTTTGACACCTGTGCACTAACTCCTGTTCAATCTTCATTCTTGGTCTCTGATACAAGAGATCTGCCTAATGCTTTTGATAGCTTAAGAGTTTAAACAAAATGTTCTACCACAGTGATGGTGATTTTTTTTGGCACCGAGTGCCCAAACTGGAACGCACATGTATGTTCGCACACCGGAGGACTGAAAACCCGAAGACCAGCTGGCTGGCGCACACATGCCTGATTTTTGGCCGTTTTTCAAACCGTTTTCACAGGCCATTTTCAGGCCGTTTTTGGCCCAAAAATGGCCTGAAAAATGGCCAAAAAACAGGCATGCTTCAGCTGGTCTTCACAAGTGTTGGAGCACCAAAAAATGGCCTGAAAATGGCCCTCAAAACAGCCAAAAAAACAGGCTGTTTTAGGCCATTTTCAGGCCGTTTTCCAGGCCATTTTCCAGGCTGTTTTCAGGCCATTTTCCAGTGACTAGCTGGCCAGAGCGCATGTGTGCACCCGAAACCAGAAGAGCAGCTGTCGACAGCCCACGTATCCACAGAGAGGGCTCTGCGTGCCACCTCTGGCACATGTGCCAAAGGTTCGCCATCACGGTCCTACCATTTTTTTGTCATCACAATTATTTGTGATCTTTGCTTATGATAGTAAACAATCATTCTGACAGGAAGGGAATTGTTCTGCGTTTGGAACTTTCTGCTACAAAACCAGATCAGTAAATGCTTGTAGCTTGAGGAAATGAATTGTTTGATTGTCCTAGAGATAATTGCCTTGTGTGGAAATTGATCGTGCCATCAGGACTGCCATTTTAATTTTTTGGACTGCACCCAGTGGTCCTTTCTGCTTCCAAATTGTGGTGTTGGAGAAGACTCTTGAGAGTCCCTTGGACTGCAAGGAGATCGAATCAGTCAATCCTAAAGGAAATCAGCCCTGATTGTTCGTTTAATGTTCTTGGAAGGACAGATACTGAAGCTAAAGCTCATATACTTTGGCTACCAAATCAGCAGAGAGAACTCATTGGAAAAGAACCTGATGTTGGGAAAGATGTTGAAGGCAAAAGGAGAAGGGGATGGCAGAGAATGGAGATGGTTAGATGGAGTTATGGTTGCAATGAACATTTAACAGATTTAACAGATTGACAAGGTTGGAAGGGACCTTGTAGGTCGTCTAGTCCAACTCCCCATTCAAACAGTAGACCCTACACCATTTCTGACAGATGGCAGTCAGAAAGTTCTTGAAAGTTTCCAGTGATGAAGCTCCCACAACTTCTGAAGACAACTTCTGTTCATTGGTTGATTGCTTTCACTGTCAGGAAATTTCTCCTTATTCCCAGCTTGAATCTCTCATTCATTCATTCATTCATTCATTCATTCATTCATTTATTTATAATTTATATACTGCCATTCTCCCGAAAGACTCAGGGTGGTGAACAGCCAAAGGTAAAACACACAAAATACAAAAATTTAAGAAGATCCTTGTTCAGTTTCCATCCATTATTCCTTATCTGGCCTTCAGATGTTTTGGAAAATAGCTTGATCCCTTCCTCTCTGTGGCAACCCCTAAAATATTGAACACAGCTATCATGTCTCCCTGTCCTTCTCTTCACTAGACTAGCCATGCCCAGTTCCTGCAACCATTCTTCGTATGTTTTAGCCTCCAGTCCCCTAATCATCTTGGTTGCTCTTCTCTGCACTCTTCCTAGAGTCTCAACCTCTTTTTTATAGTGTGGTGACCAAAACTGGATGCAGTATTCTAGGTGTGGTCTTACTTCCTATTACCTATCTCCTCCCACTTATAACTATAACCATAAGCTTGTATTTTTGGCTTGTATTTTTACAATTTATATTGTAAAAATATAAAAGTATGATTTGATTGCTTATTAGTATCCTATGACTATCATTAAGTGTTGTACCTTATGATTCTTGAATGTATTTTTTTTCTTTTTTTCCTTTTACGTACACTGAGAGCATATGCACCAAAGACAAATTCCTTGTGTGTCCAATCATACTTGGCCAATAAAGAATTCTATTCTATGCTATGCTATGCTACGCCACGCCACTCCACTCCACTCCACTCCACTCCACTCCACTCCACTCCACTCCACTCCACTCCACTCCACTCCATTCCATTCTATTCTATTCTATTCTACTAAGGCTTTATAGAGTGGTATTAGTACCTCACCTGATTTTGGTTGTATCCCTCTGTTAATGCAATTTAGGATTGCATTGGTTTTTTTGGTTGCCGTCACACACTGTTGGCTCATATTTAGCTGGTTGCCCACTAAGACTCCAAGATCCCTCTCACAATTACTGCTATTAAGCCTGGTTTCACCCAGGCTATATGTGTACTTTTGGTTTTTCTTGCCTAAGTGTAAGAACATGAGTTTGGGCAAATTCTGGGAGACAGTGGAGGCCTGGCATGCTGTCCATGGGATCACAAAGAGTCAGGCACAGCTTAGTGACAGATAGCAACAAAAAGTGGTCACTTCTGAGTTGCTGTATATTCCAAAGTGACCTAAAATCTAGATGCTCCATATCAAGTTTAACAAGGCCGAGTCAAAATGATATTTTAAACACATTTAGGAAAAAAGATCCGATACAAGTGTCTGTGCAAATTAAAAGCAATATCTCTGCACATAAGAGATTGAGCTAGATTTATATACCGTTAGGCTTGATTTTTGCCTGAATTGAAGTGTTTACATATACATCGTCACTTTCATGTCAGTTTAAGCTCTACTCATTATCACATTTAAACTTTATTTGGATTGTTACAGGAGAGACAAAAATATGTTTATCTTCTTTTTTTTTCTGATGTAGGATTACCGTATTTTTCAGAGGATAAGAAGCACCGGAGTATAAAACGCAGCAAGATTTCTAAGAGGAAAACAAGAAAAAATTAGTTTTTGGTCCTCTCCTCTCTGTGGCAGCCCCTCACATATTGGAAGACTGCTATCCTGTCTCCCCTGGTCCTTCTCTTCACTAGACTAGCCATGCCCAGTTCCTGCAACCATTCATTGTATGTTTTAGCCTCCAGTCCCCTAATCATCTTGGTTGCTCTTCTCTGCACTCTTTCTAGAGTCTCAACATTTTTTTTATAGTATGGTATGTTCTGCGCGTCCCATTTTTGGCCTTCTGACCCCCCACATCCTGTTTTTGCCCTCCCCAGCCCCAGGAGCACTCTGCAAGCCTCCCAAACCCTCTGTGCATCCATTTTTTGCGAAAAATCGGCCTCTTTTTGGCAAAAACAGGATGTGCAGGGCGGGGTTTGGGAGGCCAAAAATGGCCGTATTCGGTCTATAAGATGCACCAACATTCCACCCTCTTTTTTTTGGGGGGGGGGGAATGTGCCTTATACTCCAAAAAGTATGGTAATTGGAGAAAAACTAGTAATGTGACATTACAAAGTCATCTCTAAAGGAGAGAGAAATAGTTTAATGGAAGCTGATATGTGTGTGTGTGTGTGTGTGTGTGTGTGTGTGTGAGATCTGTGCATTGTACTATCAAAAAAAGAAGAAGAAAAATATTTCTCAGCTCAGAAATAATAATTTAAAAAACCTGCAGGAAGGAAATACAAATGAGTTATTGTTGCCACGAAAATGTATTCATGAAGGAGACATAAATCCAGGAGTTATCATAATCAAAACTAATCAAGGAGAGAACCAACCTAGAACTAAGGAGAAATTTCCTGACAGCTAGAACAATTAATCAGTGAATGATTTGCCTCCAGAAGTTGTGAATTCTCCAACACTCGAGGTTGAATAACAGAGTTGGAAGGGACCTTGGAGGTCTTCTAGTCCAACCCTCCCGCTTAGGCAGGAAACCCTACACCACTTCAGACAAATGGTTATCCAACATCATCTTTTTTTTCAAGAAGATTTTCAAGAAGAGATTGGAGAACCATTTGCCTGAAATAGTATAGGGTTGGACTAGAAGACCTACAAGGTCCTTTCCAATTCTGTTATTCTGTTATATTGGGTCAACCCATTGGGCATCCATCTCCCTTGATCCAACCAAAATCTTAGATTTTGCCCTTTCTCTTGGTAAAGTCAACGAAAGACTTAATCTAAGCCAGGGGTCTCCAAACTTGGCAACTTTAAGACTTGAGGACTTCAACTCCCAGAATTCCTCAGCCAGCAAAGCTGTCTGAGAAACTCTGGGAGTTGAAGTCCACAAGTCTTACAGTCGCCAAGTTTGGAGACCCCTGATCTAAGCTACTAGAATGTAAACTCTACTGTATACAAAATAATGGGTTTCAAGAGCTGGCTTTTTTCCTCATGGAAATGTTTGCCAAAGTGGTCCATCATAGCTGAATGATTGTTCTACTTTGCTTCTCTAGCTCTGTCCAGTTTCCTAATTCAGCACAGCCAAAAGTCTTTAATTGGTGCCTCTATTTAGCAGAGACTTCCAGGAAATATTTAGCAAGAGGGCAGCCGTGTGATGAATTTAGGGTGCACTCTGGGGGACAAAGTGAATGACCTGGTATCTTTGACACTAAATCCATAGCCTGTACTTACTTAACTACACCACATTCCACTGAATTTGACTTTTTGACATGGAGACACATCTATGTATTTTCTTAGCAACAACATAAACTGAATTCCCAAATTCCCATTTCTTTCCTTCAAGGTTTTTTTTTCCCACTTGCCAGTTTAGCTTTCATCTAGTTTAAAGGTAAAGGTACCCCTCATACATATGTGCTAGTCGTTCCCGACTCTAGGGGGCGGTGCTCATCTCTGTTTCAAAGCCGAAGAGTCAGCGCTGTCCGAAGATGTCTCCGTGGTCATGTGGCCTGCATGACTAAATACCAAAGGTGCATGGAACACTGTTACTTTCCCACCAAAGGTGGTCCCTATTTTTCTACTTGTATTTTTTACGTGCTTTCGAACTGCTAGGTTGGCAGAAGCTAGGACAAGTAACCGGAGCTCACCCCTTTACGCGGCACTAGGGATTTGAACTGCTGAACTGCCCACCTTTCGATCGACAAGCTCAGTGTCTTAGCCACTGAGCCACCATGTCCCTTTATATACCGTTTATATATACTTTACATATTTATATATATACCATAAGATGGTATATCTCACCTTTTAATAGAAATTATTCCTTACTGATAGCAACGAGATCTCATGGTAAGACTTAACTAGTCTGGTTGCCTCAAGATGCTTTTGAATACAACTTCTGCCTGTCTCAACCAGGATGGCCAAGGCAAGGGATTTGAGGTGGTAGTCCAAAGCATCTGAAAGATAATTAGCTGTTCAAGGTAGGGCAGGTTGAGAAACAAACACTGCAGGTCTTCTGGTAGTTTATGGTTGTAGAGTACATTCTTTGAAGCTTGAAAGCTTGTGTGGAACTTTATCTATTGTTAAGGAAACCAAGGTCAAGGTGGCAATGTTATGAGTTGTCTTCTCATGGTTTTTTTTTTTTTTTGCTTTCCCAAAGGTCAGCAGAATAGTCCTTTTCCATTGCCTTCTGGAGGTCAGAGCTAAAGTCTTCTACAATAATACAGTGTCATTACTCTCCAAACTTTTCCATGTGATGTGTGTTTTGTAATTTTGTTCCCTCTCTTGTCCTCCCCTCCCCTCTCCTCTCCCCCTCCCCTCTCCCCTCCCCTCTCCTCTCCTCTCCTCTCCTCTCTCCCCTCCCCTCCTTTCCTTTCCTCTCCTCTCCTCCCCTCTCCCCTCCTTCCTCTCCTCTCTTCCCTTCTCCTCTCCTCTCCCCTCCTCCCCTCCCCTCCTCCCCTCTCCTCTCTCCTCCCCTCCTTTCCTCTCCTCCACTCTCCTCTCCTCCCTCTCCTCTCTTCTTCTCTCCTCTCCCTCCTCCCCTCTCCCCTCCTTCCTCTCCTCTCTTCCCTTCTCCTCTCCTCTCCCCTCCTCCCCTCTCCTCTCCCCTCCCCTCCTTTCCTCTCCTCCACTCTCCTCTCCTCCCTCTCCTCTCCTCTCTTCTTCTCTCCTCTCCCTCCTCCCCTCCCCTCCCCTCTCCTTAATAAATACATATTTTGAAAAAGCAGATAACACAACTCCTCTCCTGGCATTATACTGTATGTCCTTTGCTCCACTAGTGGAGGTCAATACTGCAACTTCCAACTAGTAGTAAACAGGCACTCTTGGCATCTTGCTGTTTTTCTCTGGCTGGAAGTACTGGATGACCCAAGAAATATGGTTTTGCCCTGAGAATAATCATGGAAAATAAGTAGCTGCTTGGGCAGCAGAATATATGCTGCATTTAGAGAAGTTGCTTGAGTTATACCAGAGCAAGGAAGAAACAAGCTCGCATTCCGATGGTTATATTCTATTTAGAAAAAAAAATAATGAGCAGATGTGTCTTATTTATAATGAGTCCGTTCCACCACAAAGTGGTTGTGAAAGGGAAAATGTTCTCTCATCCAGAAAGTGCAATACAAGCAAATACCAGTCAGACTCCACTTGCATTAATTACAACTAAGGAATAAAAATAAATGACTTATCCAATGTTTACTAGGGGAAAGCAAGAGATCAATAAGACCATTAATTGCTTGAATAGCAATAAATAGCTTGGCTGCCATCCAAGAGGTGTACCAACAGCAGGTCTTTCCTTATGTTGGATTCATGGCATATAGGTGATAGTCGTAAGCAATAAAGGAGGTAGTGAAATGCAGGCTGCGATAGATACTGTTCTTCGATTGTGATCAGGACATAAGCAAATGATATTAAAGGAAATGTCAACTACATGCCAATCACAACCAGATCCTGCTGATTTACGTCCGATGTACTGCAACCATGCTCTAGTTTGAGACCTGTTATACCTCGGTTTCATGGGTCTGGAGCAGGGGTGAAATGCTCTGAAGTCTGCTACCAGTTTGCTTTGCTACTGGTGTGCATGCACAGCACACACCAAACACGTGCTTTGTGTGCCTGCGCACCGCAGGCGCTACCATGCAGCACTGAAAAAGGAGGATTAAGAAGCCTTTTCTAAGGTCAGTAGAACAGCAAAGGGGTGAGGGAAACAGCTGTGCCGCGCGTTTTAGATCCGCTAGAAAGCAGGATTTCCTGCTTTCTAGCGAATATAAATCGTACGGCACAGCTGATCGTCGGAAATACCGGTTCATCCGAAATGGTAGCATTTTTATTTTTTTACTACCAGTTTGCCTGAACTGGTAGCTTTTATTACTACCAGTTCGGGTGAACCAGTCCGAACCGGTAGCATTTCATCCCTGGTCTGGAGCTGGAAACTGTTAATCTCTGGGGACATGGTTGGAGCAAGTTCTGTGGGTTCAAAGGGGTGCCTCTTGCAGACTCATCTGAGCCATCTTGTATCTAAGAGTCAAGGAATCAGCATCAGATCCAGTGGTGGGATTCAAGTAATTTAACAACCGGTTCTCTGCCCTAATGATTTCTTCCAATAACCAGTTTGCCAAACTGCTCAGAAAGTTAACAACCGGTTCTTCCAAAGTGGTGCGAACTGGCTGAATCCCACCACTGATCAGACCAAGTGGTGAACACAGACAAACAAGTCTTAATAATGTTTTCTTTTTTTAAAAAAAAAATCATAGCTGATAATAGATTTATTTTGTTGGCCACCATAAATTGCTACCTATGCCTTGTTTCTCAAGCCATTACCTACCTTCATTGACATTTAGATCTGTCCTATGATTATATCGCGGATGGATCTCCTGTTTTCAGGAGGTCAGAGGCTGCAATTCTTTTTTTTTAAAATATATTTTTAATCAGGGCACTCACAGATGTTTTCTGGACAAATTTTACAAAGATAATAAAACACAAAGCAGATTATTAAATAGCTGTAGCTTTTCCCCCCCTACAGCTCAGCTCTGTTGAGGAAATCTGGATTTTTCATTTACCATGAAGGAGATATTGGAAAATTCTAACCTATCCATCCATCTCATGTTAGTTACTTTCTTTTTGGGGGGAGGGGGGTGTTTTTCAAATTTTTATTAATTTATCAAAATATAAAATACAGGAATATAAAGAAAAATGAAAATAACAGGGAAATAGGAGAGGAAAGGGGAAAGAGGAAAAGTGTAGGTTAAAAGAGAAAAGAAAAAGAAAACCATTGACCTTTGGTTCTTTTTCGCACAGGAGAATAAGGTAATAACATACAACTTCAGCTTTTTACTTTTACGTAATAATTTATACTAGCCATTTCTATAACAACAAACCTACCTAATCAGCAACATCCTAAAACAAAGTTTCCTTTTTTCCCCTTCCCACCTCAAGCACAAAGTCCATAAGTGGTTTCCAAGTAGAAACAAAATTAATGGTATGCTTTGCTTTAATTAAAGCAGTCGGTTTAGCCGTTTCTGCTAACTCCGTCAGCTTTTGCAGTCATTTGTCCACTGTGGGAGTTCACATCAGCTATTTTCCTGTCTTTTGAGGATCAACCAGTTATTGAGAAAGTGTATCAACACAGCAGCACTATTTGCAGTTCCCCACTAAAGAGAAACATCAAAAAAATAAAGAAAAGTAGCCTTTTCTGACTAAATCCATGGTTAACTCAACAACTACTCATAAAGGGAGAGCTTTCTGCCCTAATATGCTACCCAAGGAAACTTGAGGGTATCCAGGAAATCAGAATACTCTTATTCAGGGACCTGCCCAAAACTCAGCTCACTGTTTACATTTGGATACGAGTTTCCCACAAAACAGGAGACAGTTACCAATCAGTTACGTGTAGCCTGATCCTACAGAGTATGAAGTGCAATCAATATTTTTATCTTACAGAGGGACTGTGCATGGCAGCATAACTATTACGGATAAGGCTAGATCATTTGGAGAAATAACCCTAACCCTAACCCCAAAGAGACTGTCCAGCTGTAGGTGTCAGGGTTCCAGCAAACACACTCAATGGAATCAAAACCCCAAGGCATAATGGTTGGTTACTCCTGGTTCTCTCGGGTTCTTGTGAACTGGTAGCAAAAGCAGTTTGCAAGACGTCATAAAGGACAATCTGCGCATGTGCGTGCTCCTGTTATGAACTAGTAGTAAATGTAAGTAGAACCCACCTCTGCCAAGGCAGGCATATTCCTCAAGGTATAGATTTATTAGGCATGCCATGTTGGCACATCTGGGGAAAACCCAACTCCGAAGGACCTGAGGTTTTCCCCACCCAAATCAAAACCCCAAAGTTATTTTCCCCTGGTCACACGTCCATCACATGGTCCAACCAGATCACAGCCACCGTCCTGGCTGGCTTTGGTCCATGCCTCTCCAACACCTGGTAGAACGTCCTTGGCTCCCATGGGAAAGAATGTTGTTTTGGCTACACATCCCCAGCTATCTTTATCTCCTCCCTCACGTTCCCACAGCTCCAACTGGCCATGCTAGTATATGGTTGTAGAGTGCATTCTTTGAAGCTTGGAAGTTTGCGTGGAACTTTCTTTATCCATTTTTAAAGAAATCAAGGTCAAGGTGGCAATGTTCTGAGTCGTCTTCTCATGCTTTTTTGCTTTCCCAAAGGTCAGCAGAATGGTCCTTTTCCATTGCCTTCTGGAGGTCAGAGCTAAAGTCTTCTACAATAAAACAGTGTCATTATTCTCCAAACTTTTCCATGTGATGTGTGTTTTGTAATTTTGTTCCCTCTCCTCTCCTCTCCTCTCCTCCCACTCCCCTCCTTTCATCTCCTCTCCTCCACTCTCCCCTCCTCCCTCTCCTCTCTTCCCCTCTCCCCTCTCCCTTCTCTTCTCTCCTTTCCCCTCTCCCCTCCCCTCCTCCCTCTCCTCTCTTCTCCTCTCCTCTCCCCTTTTTTCCTCCTCTCCCCTCCCCTCCCCTCTCCTCTCTCCTCCTTTTCTCCCCTCCCCTCCCCTCCCTTCTCCTCTCTTCCCCTCTCCTCTTCCCTCCTCTCCGCCCCTCCCCTCTCCCCTCCTTTCCTCTCCTCCCCTCTCCCCTCCTCCCTCTCCTCTCTCTCCTCCCCTCCCCTCCCCTCTCCCCTCCCTTCCTCTCCCCTCCTTTCCTTTCCTCTCCTCTCCCCTCTCCCCTCTCCCCTCTCCCCTCCCCCCTCCCCTCTTCTCCCCTCTCCTTTCTTCTCCCCTCCTTAATAAATACATATTTTGAAGGTTTAAATAGGGGAGCATAGCACCACTACTACCAGTTTGCCTGAACCAGTCCGAACTGG
Source organism: Ptyas mucosa (assembly GCA_012654045.1). NCBI lineage: Eukaryota > Metazoa > Chordata > Lepidosauria > Squamata > Colubridae > Ptyas > Ptyas mucosa. The sequence goes on along the minus strand of WNWU01000063.1, from coordinate 6,013,098 downwards.
CTGAATACCACCTCTGGTGTCGATTATTATAATTAATTCAAATAATCAATTTCTATATACAATTCTATTTGGTCTCCTTTCTCTAGCCTTCTGTTGGGTAAATTGGTCCTGGCGAGTTCTATTTACCTATTTCCCAATACTTTTTCCTCCTCCAATTGTCTATCAAACTGGGGGTATGGAGGGTTAGGTTAATTTGCCCACCAGGAATATAATGAACAGAACCAACCCTTTGGAATCAACAGATGGTGTCGTTTTCAGCTGCTAATGACTTGGCTTGATATAAATACTGACCTGAAGGTCCTGAGTCTGCTCACCTTTTTTCCTTCTCCCTCTAGTCATTTAATCCTGTCTTTATTCATTTACAGCAGTTTTTTCTCCAAAATTACCACTAAAAGAGGAAGCATAAAAAGGAGGGAAGAAAGAAAGGATTTGATAGTGGAGAAAGAGGGAATGATCTGGTTGGCTTTATTGGACCTGCAAGATTTGAAACAGCTCCTCCACCAACACACATGGTCAAACTATGGAAAATACTTTTAGATCCAGAAAATCTGATTTTAGTCTCTATCCCCCAATGAAATGGGATCTGGACTGCAGTAGTCTGCCAGGGTGGAATTACAGATAAATCTAAGTTGTGGGGTTTTTTTAAGCCGAGGTGGTACAGTGGTTAGAGTGCAGTACTGCAGGCTACTTCTGCTGACTGTTGGCTGCCTGCAATTTGGCAGTTCGAATCTCACCAGGCTCAAGGATGACTCAGCCTTCCATCCTTCCGAGGTGGGTCAAATGAGGACCCAGATTATTGGGGACAATATTCTGACTCTGTAAACTGCTTAGAGAGGGCTGTAAAAAGCACTGTGAAGCAGTAGATAAGTCTAAGTGCTATTGCTATTGCTAAGCACAGGGTTGTGTAGGAAGACAGGATCTTCCATGGCAGAATTTATCCCTTATCTGTTTCCATTGTTCACCTAAGTGCAGGTAAAACACAACCGCTATTATTAAAACATGTTAAAAATATTTATTTCTCCAAAATATGGGGGATCTAGATGTCATCAAAGAACCATTTCTTAGAAAGAAACATCTTCACCAAATGGACACTAGGAAGAAGAAACAAAATAAATCTAGAGATATAATCATTTTCACTGTTTATAGAGTAACAATTTGTTGAATTTCATCTCCCAAATGAAAACTTTTTTACTTTTCATGGGCTCTTCCCATTTGTAAGAGTTAACTACAAACATATAGGTTAGAAGGAAGTATAACAGAACAGAATAACAGAGTTGGAAGGGATCTTGAAGGTTTTCGAATCCAAACACTTGCTCGGGAAGGAGACCCTATACCATTCTGGACTGTCCACTGGCTGTCCAATCCCTTCTTGAAAGACTCCAGTGATAGAGTACCATCACTGAGTATCTAGAGATGGTAGCAGGTATGTTCCTTTTACATAATTATACTCCCCTTTTATGACTCTCATCCCTTAAATAATTCAGAGTAGAGTCAGGGTGATTGGGTGGAGCTGAGCATTTACTGGCCAGATTCCCTTCCTGATGCTACGTGGAGTTCGGAGCAGATTTTTTTTTCTTTGTTCCCTGGGAGAGAGAAATACCTGCTGCTACCTAGGATTGAACTCTCAACCTTCCGAATGGGAGGCGATTAGCTTCATCGCTAGGCCACCACACCACTCTTCCTTATACATAATTATCCTGACTTAAAATGCACAATGTAAACTAGTTACAGAAAAAGTAAACCAAAATATTTGTTTTTTGGTAGCTGAGATCTACTTTTTAATGTATTACTTAAGAGATATAATTTAGATTTGCTTGAGCGTCTAATCTGCTTCTGAGATATGGGTTTCTTTAATCATTGAAGGAGCCCTGGAGTTTTTTCAAGGGTAGCTGTATTTAAAAAGTACTAAATTCAATTCACGGATAGCTGGATTATTTGCACTCATTCCTACATTGTCAGAATAATGATCTCCCTAACAAGGGGTCCTTGATGAATTAGGATCCGAGTAGAAAGAAAGAAAAGTGGCTGGGGATGGTTTTCAGACCAGAGTTATGACAAAAATCAATACCTCTCACCGTTAGACATGTTTATAGTTAGACAATTGAACATCGTCACTCGTTCTGTGATTGGATGTGAAATATGCATGACAGTTGTCCAGCCCACATGCTTTTAATGTTCACGTGCTTCCACCTCCTATGGCAGTGTCGAATTATCCAACAGGATGTGCAATTTCCACACTGCTGCCTGTATTTATTCTTGATTCCACCTGTGTATTGAATCGTACCCTTGCGTGGATACTAAGAAAATGGGCATCAACTCAAAAAAAAAAAAAAAAAGAAAAAGAGAAAAAACCCACTTCAACTATTGCTCTTCCTCTTCCCCAGCCTCTTTAAGAAATAAAGAATAAAAAGAAGACAACATGAATGTTGCTAAGACACTAATTAAATCTGTTTTCCAATTATGTTAATGAAACTACAAAGGAAAATGCAAATCTAGAAGTCTCCAGAAATCTCAAGCATTTTATATATGTGTGTGTGTGTGTGTTTTTTTTTTAAAAAAAATAGAACTGCATTTGATAGACTGGCAGTAATGCCTCCCCTTGAAAATATATTCTAAATGGTCGCAAATGTGCATTAAATTCTTCTCTTTGATCTTATAAGTGTTGAGGGAAAAGAACAGGTTGCAGGGGAGGGGAAAGTGCTTTTTGAAGAATGCATTCAGGGATTCGGAGATTCCAGAAGAATGCCCCTGTTTGAGTTAAGAAATTACTGCTAATAATAAACAAACCAAAAAATCTGTTAGTATTTGCTGCATTAATGCCACATCTGAGGCCAGTGGGCAAAGCTTGCCTTCATTTTAAGGTATAAGACACACATATTAAGCATCGCTGTTTCAACCCACTCAAAGCCTAAGAGGTCCCAATACGCAGCACAACAATCTCACAACAAATGATAGAGCACTTTAAGAGTGCTTTGCCTGCCTAATCATATTATAAGCAGATTCTTATTGGTCCCCAGAATGTCTGAGCGGCTTCTCTACAATGGCACTTACACCACGGTAACTGAAACGAGGCTTGCCACCAAGGAAAACCTGTTTAACCTTTCCTTGGCACGTGGGACTGTACTTCAAGTTCTCCTGTACGTCGCGCTGTACGAAGCAAGACCGTCTGACACGCCTTGTTAGACTGACCTTTTGTTGAAGTTGGCAAGCAGAGTATCATAAGCAGAGAGGAAAAGCTTGTGGACTTTAAGAGCCCTATTTGCTCCCTAGGAAAAAACAATGGCTACCAACCTGCCTTCCATTGAGGACCTGTATACTGCACGAGTCAAAAAGAGGGCTGTAAAAATATTTACAGACCCCTCGCATCCTGGGCATAAATTGTTTCAACTTCTGCCCTCAAAATAACGCTATAGAGCACTGCACACCAGAACAACTAGACACAAGAATAGTTTTTTCCTGAACGCCATCACTCTGCTAAACAAATAATTCCCTCAACACTGTCATAGTCCTAGATATTAAGTCTGCATTACTATTAATCTTCTCATCGCTCCTATCACCCACCTCCTCCCACTTATGACTGTATGACTGTAACTTGTTGCTGTATCCTGTGGTTAGAGTGCAGTACTGCAGCTACTTCAGCTGACTGCTAGTTCAGCAGATCAGCGGATCAAATCTCACCGGCTCAAGGTTGACTTAGCCTTCCATCCTTCCGAGGTGGATAAAATGAGGACCCAGATTGTTGGGGGCAATAGGCTGTTTAGTATACTGTCTTTGATGTAAACTGCCCAGAGTCCTCGGAGAGTGGGCGGCATAGAAATATGAATAATAAAATAAATAAAATAAAAAATATGCACCAAAGACAAATTCCTTGTGTGTCCAATCACACTTGGCCAATAAAGAATTCCATCTATCTATCTAGAGATAGATTTGACTACAATACTAAAAGCACATCAGGGCATTGGGCATTAATTCCTTTCTTCTTAGTGTCCCGAATTTGCATCTGAAGCCTCTGTGATGCCATGAGGTACTGGAGAAAGACAACTCACAATTAACCCTAGTTGAATGACCACAAGGTAGCAATAGCAGTAGCACTGAGACTTATATTCTGCTTCATAGTGACTTACAGTACTCTCTAAGCTGTTATAGAGTCAGCATAATACCTGGAACAATCTAGATCAGGGGTGTCAAACTGGATTTCTTCGAGGGCCGGATCAGTATTGGAGTTCTCCTCTGTGGGGTGGTGGGGGCGCCTCTGTGGGGGCGAGGATGGGAGCAGGGGGGAGACGGGACGCCTCCTGCAGCACCCTGCTGGCCAAAACGGGACAGGGGGGCATGCATGGTCCCCTCTGCCCTGTTTTCAGCCTGAACAGCTTCCTGCCACACTTTACCAGCCAAAATGGGGTACAGGGGGAGGGCGCTTGTGGCACCCCCGTGCCTCATTTTCACCTTCCATGGCCTCCTGCAGCACTCTGCCGGCCAAAAACAGGCCATGTGGAGGCCTCCCGAGGCCCCCACACAGCTTGTTTTCAGCCTCCCACAGCACTCTGCCGGCCAAAAACAGGCCATGTGGAGGCCTCCTGAGGCCCCCACACAGCTTGTTTTCAGCCTCCCCAGCCTCCCACAGCACTCTGCAGGCCAAAAACAGACCTCCCATTTGATATTTCCAGGCTGGTCCCGCTGCCCGGATTTAAGTACCCCGCAAGTCGGATGCGGCCCGTGGCATTGAATTTGACACCCTTGATCTAGATCAGTGACGGCTAACCTTTTTGCAGTCGTGTGCCAAAAGTGGGGGGAGCACGGGGAAGTTTTGTGTGCACGTGCCCATACCCATAATTCAATGTGCCCTGCCCCCCATACATGCGTGCATGACCCCCCCCCCCCGCACTCCCACAGGTTTTGGCACATGATAGCATGGTGGGCCCAGTAGGCCCATTTTTCACCCTCCCCAGGCTCCAGAGCCTTTCTAGGGGCCGGGGGGGCGAAAAAAGCCTTCCCCTCCCCAGAGGCCAGAAACAGCTGGTTTTCTGACTTCCAGTCCCACCGGAGCTGAGCTAGGGTAACGCTGACATGCCCACCGATATGGCTCCGCATGCCACCTGTGGCACGCATGCCATAGGTTCGCCATCACGGATCTAGATCCACATTTTATTGATTGCAGAAGGATGGAAGTCTGAGTCAACCTTGAGCTGGTCTGGATCGAACTCCTGGCAGTTGGCAGAATTAGCCTGCCATCTTGCATCCTAACCACTGCAGTATAAAACAACTTGACCATGGAATAAGTTATGCTTTAGTGTGGGAAAATAATCACAGTCCAGCTAAAAGACAACTAATGCATATCTGCAAAAACAAAGAAACTCTAAGAATTATAAGAATATGTTGAGAAGCTGGGCCCTCTGGAGCAATTTATAACATTAAAAGTAGGTAAATATGCTTAGAGATAAATTCTTACTGTGAAATGTTGACATAATAGTGGGAATGAATAGAAGAATATAATGGCATAATTAATGGTTAAAATGGATTTAATGAGTATTCGATTATTTTATGAGCTATCTAAATATGTGTTTGATATAAATGCATATTCACAGCAGCAATATAAATATTTTAAATATAAAGAAATGCATAAATAAATAATGCCTATGGAAAGGTCATGTGGGACAGGCAACATTTAGTAAATAATATCAGTGGTTTTTTTGTGAATTAAAGGCTTATAGTTGATACTTACAAAGTCTTCAACTATTGAGGGAAAATGTCTTATTCAATAAGTGGTTTTTGATTTGCAAAAACCACATAATTGAATCAAGCTTTGGCGTCTATTTATTTTTGCTATTCTTCGTGGATCGTGAATATTGATGAAGGCTCATTTCAGTTCTATATTAGGCATTCCTTTCTCCATGTGGAAGTTTTCTTACTGATGTTTGAGTCTAGACTTTAAACAGAGAGACAAGATTAATTTAGATTCATGCATCATTCTTTCTCACTTCGCAAATTTATGCGTTTTATTTATTTTTTATCAATCAAATTGATATGGCTGCCCATCTCGTGGAGATTGACTCTAGGCACAAAACAACGATCTAATAAAACAGTAAAACATTCATTTTATTATTATTTTACATGATGCAACGTTGGGCAAAGATTCTGTTAACTATGATGATCTCCTGCTCTTTGAACAGGAATTGTGAATCTAGGAGGATCCCCAGGTTGCACACAGGATTTGGGACAGTGGACCCCCATCCAACCCCAAAGATGGTATAGTCCTATAACCAGATGACCCCAAAACCCAAAGCCACTCAGTCTTACCAGGGTTCACTTGAAGCCTGTTGTTCCTCATCTAGACCTCACAGCCTCCAGTCACTAGCATAGAATATCTACAGAATCGCTTAATTTCCGCAAAAGCAGTGTGATTTCCCCCCATGGTAACAGTTGAGATCATTTAGATGTCTTATTTTGATGTAGAATAGGAAAAGGGACAGCATCAACCTGTTGAGGCCTGTCAGCCGCTGGTCCCTCAAGTTGCCGAATCAGATGAGGAGGTGGAATGGGAGTCGGGGCCAGCATCAAGGCAATCGGAGAGCTCCGAGGGGGGAGAGGGAATGGAGCTGTCAGAGATAGAGACAGAGGCGGAACCTGGGCCATCAATCAGCCCCCAGATGGAGAGTCAACCCCAATGGTGGGTTTTTACTGGTTCATCCCAGTTCAGGCGAACTGATAGCGGCGGCAGCAGGAGGCTCCGCCCACCTGCCAGACGTCATCACGGATGCTCTTTGTATGTGCAGAAGGTTCTGCGCCAGAGATGGGTTTCAGCAGGTTCTGACCAGTTCTGGAGAACCGGTAGTGGAAATTTTGAGTAGTTCAGAGAACCAGTAGTAAAAATTCTGACTGCCCCCCCCTCCATCTATTCTCTGCCTCCCAAGTCCCAGCTGATTGGGAAGATATGGGGACTTTGCAGTACCTTCCCCTGGATTGGGGAGGGAATGGAGATTTTACAGTATTCTTCTCCTGCCACACCCACCAAGCCACACCCACAGAACCGGTAGTAAAAAATTTTGAACCCCACTACTGTTCTGCGTGTGCACAGAAGTGCCAGTGCAAGCACGTGCTCACAGTTCCAACTGGTAGCGATGGTAAGTGAAAACCACTACTGGTCAACCTCCAAGTCCATAAGTTGTTGATGAGGAAGAGGAGGAACAGCTGGGTCTGGAGCATGTGTGTGTGTGTGTCTGCTGCTGGATAAGACCAAGTGCACCTTCCAGGACTTCCTTTATGAGTGTGGATAGAGAGAGAGTTGATGGGTTGGAGCCATTTCAGAGGGAAAGGGAATGAGCTTCGCTTTCCACAGGCACTTAGAGACTTTGTTAGCCTGCTGTGTGTGCGTGAGAGAGAGAGTGAGATTCTTGGTTGGGGCTGCTGGCACTCCTAATAAAGGGGATGTTTAGTTAAAAACAGCGTGCTTGTCATGTTTGGGAGCCGGGTCAGAACACAACCCTTGTGGTACCCCACTTAGACAAGGCAGAGGGTGCAACCTCTCCTTTCCAAACACTGCTGACTGGAATTGACCCTGGAAAAAGCAGTGACACAGCATAATCCTCTGAGTCAATTTAGGAGGATACCATGGTTGTTGGTATCAAAAAAACCACCAAGGAGTCGTTACTTATTACAACATCAATAACTGATTCTGTTAAATTTCATATAAAGGTAAAGGTAAAAAGTTTTCTCTGTCCAGTCATGTCCAACTCTAGGGGGCAGTGATCATTGTCCAAAGCCAGCATTGTCCAAAGATGCTTCTGTGATCAAGTAGCCAATATGTCTAAATCAGGGGTGAGTTCTACTTACCTTCACTATTGGTTCGCATGGTGCCCGCTTCGCTCACTCGAGCACACGCTCTTCTTCACATGCACAGACCACTTCTGATGACTTCCGGGTCAGTTAGCAGAGCCTCCTGCCGGTTTTACTACCAGTTCTTGCGAACCGGTCTGAACCAGGGGCAACTCACCACTGGCCTATATGCCAAAGGCACACAGAACACTGTTACCTTCCCAGCAAAGTGGTAGCTATTAACATATTTGTGTGCTTTCAAACTGCTAGGAGGATAAAAGCTAGGCCAAGAATGGGAGCTCATCCCATTGTGTAGTGCTTGGGTCTCACTCCTGGGCTTCCAGTATCTTTAACCGCTGAGCCATCACCCCCTCCCCCTTCATATACAATTTTATATACACAGGGCTTTTTCTGAACCACATTCCTTACCTACCTAAGCTAATATTTTAGCTTTTGCTCATCCCAACGTGGGTTGGTATGCCCATAAGATAAAGGTAAAGGTTCCCCTCGCACATATGTGCTAGTCGTTCCCAACTCTAGGGGGCGGTGCTCATCTCCGTTTCAAAGCCGAAGAGCCAGCGCTATCCGAAGATGTCTCTGTGGTTATGTGGCTGGCATGACTAAATGCCAAAGGCGCACGGAGCACTGTTACCTTCCCACCAAAGGTAGTCCCTACTTTTCTACTTGCATTTTTTACATGCTTTCAAACTGCTAGGTTGGCAGAAGCTGGGACAAGTAGAGGGAGCTCACCCCGTTGCGCGGCACTAGGAATTTGAACCGCTGAACTGTCGACCTTTCGATCGACAAGCTCAGCATCTTAGCCACTGAGCCACTGTGTCCGTATAGGTATGCCCGTGTCAAGGTTTAAAAAAACTGCCATGCAATTGTTGGGAATGTTCCTTTTGTGAACAAGCATTTTCAGGATGAACGCCTGTATATGCAGGTGGCTGAACTGGGGGTCCCAGGGTTACTGTAGATATCTGATATAATTTTTTTTCCCCCAGGCTGGCATCGGAGCATAAAGCCGGGAGCTGCTTTAATGAAGAGTGGGTAAGTGCAGCATTCAACCTTGTAGAAGACTGGAATCTCTTCCTCCAAATCATTTTCAAAGCATGCACAACCCCTACAGGGACTTTTCTCTAATGGGTATTAAATATTCACTTCCATATTTATCTGTTAGACCCAAGGCAAGATTGAAAACAAATTATGCCATCACACATTCCTAATTAAAAGATATAAAGGCTGTTCCAATAGTCAAACAAGAATGGAGAAAAAGAAACAATAAAAAGAGCATTACGAAAGCTTGAGTTAAGTTCAAATAATCGTTTGAATTAACAGTAGGGGCTGACTCCTCACCTGATCTGCACGGTGGATGCTTTTAAGCTACAAAAATTTGTTCTGGGCTGCAAAACCTCAGGCAACCAGTAGAGGGCACCAATTTTTCTACTTTGCTTTGCTGCCATCTAATGGCCATGCAGAGTTTTGCAGTCTAGACCTAGTAGTTCTAGTAGTCTATGTTGGATTACACTTGCTGAAAACCCAGAGATTTATGCTTGAATCCTCTTGTACGCTTGATCCTTAAGGATCACATTTTTCAAAAGGAACCCGTTTTACCGAGAGCAGCCTTTTTACAAAAGTCACCCAACCCTTCAAACTCCTCCGATTTATTTACTCAGCAAAACTGAACATATTTTATTGCAACCTTAGTTCCAACAAGGTTGCCAAGTAGGACTTTGCAATTATAAAAAAAAAAAACGTTGAAAAGAGATATTTGAAATACTTCGATAGAAATGTACTTGCGAACTCAAAGAACCACGTGGGCAGTGCAGGCTAACAGCCTAGTTCAGTGCCTAATTATTAGCTTAATTCGTGTATTCCCTTTCTCTTCTATGGATTCAAGTTTATTATATGGTAGGGAAAATAATTGACATCATTTCCCATTATTTTATAGTATAACTTCATTAAAGCAGAAGGCTGGCTAGTCTCAACAGGTGTTCTTCACAGGAATCGCTCTATTCCTATTTAGCATATCTGTGAATTCTATCAGCAATGTTTGTTTCTCCTGAATATTTATGAAAGACTGTCCAGTGACCTGTGTAACATCTCTGGGTTTGTTCTGCATTAACAATTTCTCAAGTAGAAAGCAATCAGAAAACTCTTATTCCTTCAGAGGAAGGAAGGAAGGAAGGAAGGAAGGAAGGAAGGAAGGAAGGAAGGAAGGAAGGAAGGA